>PVIW01002554.1:0-211611 GCA_004026585.1 Noctilio leporinus | reverse complement strand
GGTGAGATCATATGATATTTGTCCTTCACTGACTGGCTTATTTCACTAAGCATAATACTCTCCAGTTCCATCCATGTTGTTGCAAAGGATACAAGTTCCTTCTTTCTTTCTGCCATATAGAATTCCATTGTGTAAATGTACCAAAGTTTTTTGATCCAATCATCCACTGATGGGCACTTAGGCTGTTTCCAGCACTTGGTTATTGTAAATAGTGCCGCTATGAACATAGGTGTGCATAGGTTCTTATGAATTGGTGTTTCAGGATTCTTTGGGTATAGTCCAAGTAGTGGAATTGATGGATCAAAAGGCAGTTCCATTTTTAGTTTTTTTAAGGAAACCCCATACTGTTTTCCACAGTGGCTGCACCAGCCTATAGAATCTTTTAATATTTATTCTTTCTTTCTTTCTTTTTTAAGATTTTATTTATTATTTCTAGAGAGGGAGAGAGGAAGGGAGAGAAGGAAGAGAGGCAGAGAGGGAGAGAAACGTCAATGTATGGTTGCCTTTCACCTGCCTCCAGCTATGGACCTGTCTGGAGACCTGGCTTGCAACCTGGTTATGTGCCCTGGCTGGGAATCGAACCAGCAACCCCTGGGTTTGCAGGCTGGTGCCTTATCCACTGTGTCATCAGCCAGGGCTAATATTTATTCTTTTAATGTTGACTAAAGGAACAGATGACAAAGCTAGGAAACTGGATGGAAAGATACGGAAGTGGAGCTCTCTGAAAAGACTCTGGGGAGGTCAGGGAAGCAATAAGACCCAGGCTGGAATCCCAGCCCCGTCATGCAGCAGCATGATCCCGGACAAATCACTAACTTGCTCGAAGCTTCACTCCCTTATTTAGAAAATAAGAGTAATATAGTATCTTCTTCATAGGACTGTTAGGAAGATAAAATGAGATCATATATGAATATGATCTTGCTGCCCACAAAAAATGCTTAATAAATATTATCTATGATCATTATTACTGTTGTTCTTCTACAGGTATCAAATATAGTGGAGACATTGGGGTTGGTCCTAGGCAAGAATGGTAAGTGAAACAGGAGACATTGGGTCAAGGTTAGGACTTAGAGATTATTTTAGTTTCCATTTTTTTTTCTCTGTTAAATTAGAATATTTTACATTGTTTTCTATCAAGCAAACCTCTTGTTTCATATTCTTGGTTGAGCAATTCCACTTGAATAGGAATTATTTAGGAATATATCATAACAATATAATCAGACTTACATAGAGATTTAGCAACAAGGATAGTTCTTGCAGTATTTTATTGGGGCTGAGGGCTGAAAAAAAATTAAAATCACTAAAATATTCAATAGTCCAGGATTGATTGAATCAGTCATTGCAAAACATGGTATCAGTCAGCATGCTTTTGGCTACAAAAAGAATAATTGTTCCTCTCCTCTGTTCCTTTAAGGTAGGGTATGTAACTGAGGACCATGATTATCTAAGTAACCACAAAGGCAGAGATAGGACTGGCTCCAGCTGTGGTGTTTCTGCATCGAGCTCACTTTTTCTTGATTATTTTTATTTGGACCTTGCTGTGTTGGATTTATTCTCAAGCATCATTTCCAGTATCCTGACCAGGTAGAACAACCTCCAGGGAAAGAAAAGACACTTTTTCTCTCTTAGAGGCACCTGGATGATCCTTCCTCTCCCAGCGTTAGTAGACTGAGTGGAAAAAAAAAAAAAAATAGAAGAGTATAAAAACCTAAAGGACAAGTTTCTTTGCCTTTCATCAAGAAATATTTGCCAATTCTTGTTTGTTTTTTCCTCCAGATGGACTTTAGAATTAGCTTATCAATTTTCATAAAATATCCTATTAGATTTTGGCTCAGTTATTTTGAATTTATAGATTCATCTGGGGAGAAATGGCCCTAAACACTATTGTAATTTAGACACCAAAAGTGGTAATAATTGTTTATGTTACTGAAAAATAGGAAAGAATTTCATATCTATCAATAGGAAAATGGATGAATAAAATACAGTAAAGTCATACACTAGAATATCAGATAGCAGTTAAAAGGACTGAACTGGCAGAATAGGGTGCACTTAAATGTGTGGCATCATGGATGTGAATTAGGAAAAGCACACTGTACAAATCTCCCTGTGGTCCACAAACACATGCATATGTATGTAAGAACTATAAAAAGGCATGGGAAGGTGCATCAAATCCATGATAATGGCTGTCTCTAGGGAGCATTGAAAGAGAATGAGAAAAATGAGACTTGACCTATATCTATAATGTTTTATTTCTTTTATTTTAAAACTATTTAAAACATGATAGTCTCTGGAGGCAGACTGGATGCTTGGGCAACAGTGGATGGGAAGAGGTTTTCACTATACCGTATATTCTTTCCTAACTTTTTTTAAAATTTAATTTTATTGTTGTATTACATCCGTCCCCTTTTTACTCCCCTCTGGCCCCTTCCCCACCCACCCATCTTAACTTTTATATTTTGAATCATGTGAATGTCTTAACCAGCTCAGCATCAATAATATCATAAAAAAGAATCTAAAGCACACGGTACTATATTAATGATGATCTATTATCAGTGAGACTTTTACTCTCTATATTTTAAGCACCTTTATATATAAAACATTTTCTTTAAAAAGAAAAATAAATGGTAACTTGCACTGAGGTGGTGGTACATTTTCTTTAAAAAGAAAATCATTTTCTTTACAAAGAAAAAAATAGTCACTTGCCCCTAGGTGGTGGTACAGGTGGTACAGGTGGTGGCGGCTGGTGGCAGCTGAGGAGGACGTGGAGGTCTGGAGGGTTGGTGGAGGTTGTTAATGCTATGTTGCTGGTGTGATATATGTTCTCACGTGTCCTCTGTATGAACTTTGAACATGAAATGAGCTTGTTCCTATTACCCCCAATCCAGACTCTGGGGCAAGAGTTTTGGAACATGAGAAAGATGGACATGTCCTAGAAGAGTGCTTTACAGTCTGTGTCTCTGGAGTAGTGACGCGTTGAGCTCCTCTTTCATGGGTTTTCTCTCCATGTACCACTGACATCTCTTCCCTCTCAAATCATTCAGTCCTGGACCGTATTATACAATGTGATTAAAACCATAGTTCTTTTCCCACCTGCCCCTTGCTCTCTTAACTCTTCCCTCCATTTCCTTCCAAGAAAAGACCAAAAACTCTAGGTGGAATCTCATGGGAATAGCAGTGAGAAGCCTAGAAGAACGATAGTGGCAGACAGGAGAGCCAACAGTGTGCTCCTTGATGCCAAGGAGGAGAGAGGTTGCTGAGGCACCAGGCTGGGAGGGGTGGTTGGTAGAGATGAGGGAGGAGGAATCTTTTGGAGAAGTGGAGAGAGGTGTTCCAGGGAGTTTGAGGGCTCTTGTAAATGCTTAATATTTGCAAAGAAAAGAGTGAAGATTAGAAACTTCGGGGCTTGGTTTCTTTAAATACAATGCTGTTTGAGGTTATAATGTACTGGAGCATTACGTGCATTATGATTATAATGGACTGACCCTGAGGGCAGGCAGTAGTCACATGGCTTTTTTGGGGACTCATGTTACAAATGTAATTCCAGAGTTGTGCCACAGTTTCAGCTGCACCTCTGGATGGGTCCATGGTGGGAGTTCCTGCCTTCCCCTTCTACTTCACCTGTTCAGAGGAGGCAGCCCCAAGCAATTTGTGGGGACAGGAAATGGGAAGAAGAAACACAGATGTAACCAGAAAGTCATGTTACACCATTAACAAACACAGCAGATATATAAATGGACAGCATGAAGGGAAAAGATGAAATGAAAGGAAGAGGGCATTATAGACTGAATGCATCCACCCTAAAATTCATATGTTGAAAACTAATCCCCAGTATAACAGTATTAGAAGGTGGACCTTCGGCATGTGATTAAATCCTGAGAATGAAACTTTCATGAATGGAATTCGTTACCTTACAAAAGACACCCCAGAGAGCTCCCTTGGCCATGTGAGGACAGCTGGAAGATGGCCGGCCACCTATGAAGCAGGAAGCAGGCTCTCTCCAGACACTGAATCTACTAGCACCTTGATCTTGGACTTCCAGCTTCCAGACTGACAAGAAATAAATGTTGTTTAAGCCACCCAATCTGTGGTATTTTGTTATAGCAGCCTGAACAAAGGCTCTTCATTTCCTGTTTTTGCTCTTGTTCCCATACCAGAAAATGTATTTTTTTTTTTTGCCATGTTCTTCCACCCTAATTCTGATGGATGTTGTTGCCGTGTTTGAAAACCCACTTGAAACAATAATTGGTGTTATTCTGCAAGCACTTACTAAGAATGACAAAACTATTTACATGCCGGGAATACTGTGCCAAAAAATTACTAAACAAATCATATTGTTTTCCTTCCTCAAAATCAGAATGGCAAAGAGCAATAAATTAACCTTTTTTTCTTTTTGGCAAAGAACATGAGCAACTATGCTCTGCTTGTTTAAAATTCATATTAATGATCTTGTGTTTCCAAAGGAAAGATTCCTTGCAAGATTTTTAAATATAAAACCTGGGTGTTTCTGTGTTGAATTTACTTAGAAATCTAGCCTCTAGAGTTTGATTTCAATCATGTAAAAATATATAGTAGCAAGGCTGCTGGGACAAACACTAAAATGCTTTTTTATTTTCTCTGGACATTGACAGTCTGAGTGATTTTATTTTTTCACATTTATTTCCATTTCTTGAATATTTTGCAAGCTGTATTCATAACTTGAAAAATAAAAATGGTTATTTTTAACAGTTGCTGTCTATAAATTTATTATCTGTCATATGATTGCAAGGCCTTAAAAATTTATGAAGCAGAGATTGCAAGTCAAAAACACCAAAATATTAACAGTGATTCTCACTGAGTTACTACGATCCTTCTTTATTTTGCAATTATTTTATAATGAACAGCAGCTACTTTCATAATAGAAAGAACTTATTTTAAGAATGCATTCATTAGACTTGATCTAAAGAAATGCCAAAAGGGTCAGGCTATCTCAGCATTCTCTCTCCCACAGTGGCATTCTAGAATATTTTTTGAAAGGGCATGTTTTCCCCTGATATCAATCTCAGGAGGTTGAAGGACATACCCTAAACACCTCTAGCTTCACTTAATAATTGATTTGAATGTATTAGCCTCATAGTTTTAGACATTCTTCTTGAATATCTTTGTGATTCAGCCTAAAGGAGAAACTGCATTTGTGCCTAGCTTTAACAAAAGTCTTGTCTGAGTCTCTCAGTTCTTTCTTTTTTTTTTGTTTCTTTTTCCCTCGATCCTGTGACCCTGCCCCCTCCTCCCCAGCCCAAGCTGTGGGTGGTGGATGTGGAAGAGGGTATAGGGACAATAAATAGTAATAAAAAAAATACAATTACAAAGTCTTATGGAAGGTATGGCTGAATTAATGTCTAAGTTTGTGTTACTGGGTAGTTCCAGCAGAGATACTGGGCATATACATGTATTTACCCTGGGTGAGGATCAAGGAAGTTTGGGGAGTTGGTCAGCTTTCTTGAGGGCCAGGAGACTAACTAACCTGTGGTGGTGGGAGGAGAGTGAGAATGCAGACAGTGGCTGAGAAGGGAGACAAGTTCAATATTCAAAAAGCAGCGTTTGTGTTAGCTCCAAGGGAGAGGCAGAAAACAGGGGAGGAATGTTAGAATATAGGGTTTAAGTCAGGTAGACCTCGGCCCCAATTTTATTCTGCTATGTATCTAGCTTTGGACAGGTCCCTTAATCTCTTTAACCCTCTCTTCCCCATCTTGAAAATAGTTGTGATTCCAATGTTAGCTGGGGTCATCCTATTTTTGACCCTAAGTGAGATTGGCTTCTGGTTAAAGTTCAGTTCCCTCTCCTATCCATAAAAATTCTGATTGGCTGTGATGAATAGAGACTTGAAGATAAAATGAGAGGATTTTTTTTTCTTTCCTGTTAAAATTTAGTGATGGACAGTCCAGGGCTGTCATGGTGGCCTCAACCACCAAAGGTTCAGGTGGCTTCCAGTTTTCCCTCTGCCCTCTCTAGGGTTCGGTGCCTATTATCATTACCTTAAATGCAGTCCCAGCATCACTCCAAGCTCCAAACAACAAAAAGGAGGAAAGAAAAACTGAGAAAAAGGGGGAAAAGTATATATTGTCTATCTTTTATGGACGTGGCCATTAACCAAGGCAGTCTCCTTCATAAGAGGTCGTCTGGTGCCAGTTGTTGAAAAGAATCCTTTGTTTGTTCTTCCACACTGGAATAATAACAGTCACCTACCAGTGTTATTGCAACATATAATACAGGGCTTGGTACACTAGAACCTAGCAGATAATCAAGGTTTCTTATTCGCAACTAACATTGATTACATTACTGTAAATTGACATTAATTACAACTCATTGTTGTGACATTTAAAACAGGCTTAGAATAATCGTTTTCTTTTCTTGCCTTTTTTATTGTTAGTCTTTTACAGTTGTCCCCATTTCCCCCCATTGCTCTCCTCTGCCCCTCCCACCCCCACTCCCATAGTTGATCCTCACCCTGTTGTCAAAGTGCCATGGATGTGTTCTTGTTGGTGCTGTTTAGCCTCCAAAAAAATCTCATTTTTAATAGGTTCATTGTAAGCAAGGGTTTATCTAGTTTTCTTTTAACAGCGTTTTAGTTAACTACCATGACATTGATGCAGCCTAAAATATCGGTGGCATACAACAGCAAGCATCCACTTAGCTCCTGGGCATGTAGGTTAATGGAGGTCAGCTCATGTGGCCTGCACTCAGTGGGGTGCCCACTGCCACAGTGCAGTCTCTGGTGGCTCTGCTTCTCTCTGGAGATCTAGGCTAAATTGGCACTATGCATCTCTCATCCTCCCTGGAGCAGCCATCTAACTCATTAGGTTCTTCCTGTCACAAGGGCTGAGTAGCAAATGGTAAATAGAAATATTCATGTCTAGGCTTTGTGCGGTTGTTTCTTTCCTTCTCCACTGATGAAAGCAAGCCACATAGTGGAGCCCAACTTTAGGGCAGGAACTATGTACGTTCTGGCCACGATGAAGCTATGACAAGGGAGAGTAGACTGGAACTCATTCAATCTACCTCAAGAGGGTGAAAAGATGAGAGGCAGCATCATAAAGCTAGAAAATGATTCAATGGTAAATTAGGGACCCAAGTATCAGGAGTGATAATCTGAGAAGAGGCAGTTATTTTGTTGACCCTTCTTTGGCTGACTGACTAGACTCTTTCCCCAATCCTCAGTCAGTTTAAGAATTTAAGGCAGCAGCTTATAGAAAATAGAATGGTAGCCCTTGTTGTGCACAGTGGTAAGATGCCGGCCTGTGAACCCAAAGGTCACTGGTTTGATTCCCAGCCAGGGCACATAACCAGGTTGCAAGCCAGGTCTCCAGCCAGGTCTGTAGTTGGAGGCAGGTGAAAGGCAACCATACATTGATGTCTGTCCTCTCTGCCTCCCTCCCTTCCCCTCCCTCTAAAAATAATAAATAAAATCTTTAAAGAAAGACAAAATATAAAAAAAAAAAAGAAAATAGAATGGATGTCTCATACTGAATCTTTTAGCCATTTTGACCAAAACAGCAGAAATAGAAGGCTTCTGAATACTGTTCCAAGTAAAAGTTTTATAGAAAAAAATACCGATTTCTTTTTACCAGTTCAAAGCAAGCCCAGCCCATGCCAGGCTGAGTACTCATGCCAATATTAGAAATACAGACAATTGTCTACTTTCAAATCAACGTTGGTGAAGAGAGGAGTGTTTGTGCCCATAGCAAGGGAGTATAGCCAAAAGAACTTCACTGGCTTTTTCCATCACCTGAGTTGACATTGATTTCCAATTTTTGAAAAAAGGATCCCAAAGTTAGTCCTTGTGAAGCTAAATAGAGGTTGAAACAGCTGCTACCACAATACAGATGATGTTGTTTTAGAGGGTTTATGAAAGAAAGAGGACCTTTCTTCTTTAGATTAAATGGCTCATTTAGAATCTTTTCAGCATCTATTCCAGTAAAAAATTTGCTAATAGCTCAATTATTTAAAACTTCAGATTTAGAGGGTAAAGGGGAATAAATGGTGATGGAAGAAAACTTGACTTTGGAAAATGGTGAACACACAATACAATATACGTACCGTACAGATGATGTATTATAGAATTTTACACTTGAAACCTGTATAATTTTAATAACCAATGCCACTCCAATAAATTCAATAGAAATAAACCTCTGATTTAACAACACATTAAACTAATAGAAAAAGGGAGTAAGTCTTCCATGCTAAGACAGATGTATCTCTATCAGATATCATACATATTTTTATTCTAAAAGAGCTGAGTTTTAAGTTCTGGCTCTGTTGCCAAATGACTCAGTGGCTTCCAGAAGTATTTTAGCTTCTTTTAGCCCTCAGTTTCCTTATCTGCAAAATAAGTTAGAGAAGAGCAAGCTGCAGATGTGACCTAGGGTACCTGGCCTCCTTCACATGGAGTGGGGTCACCATGGGTGTGGGGCTAATTCACTATTTTGCAAGTTGAGACACTTTGAAAGTGAAACCAAACCTTATGTGGTAGCATGGTTTATAAAGCAATCTCTAGTCAGACTGCTTGATGGGAATTCAGGCTCATTGGTCAGTTGTGTGATCTTGGGCAAGTTGCATAAACTCTCTCTGCTTCAATGTTTGCATCTGTTACACATGTGAAAATACCATCAGCCTTGTAGGTTGTTACATGATACATGCATAATGGTTAGTCAGGGCTTGTTTGTAGCACTTACAAAATGTTAGGGCACATTTGGCTACTTACTTAGCATGCCCCTTCCTCTTTCCTAAAAGTAGGTTGATTTTGTTCAGGTATTCACCACTCTTCCATGCAACCCATGTCCTTTAAGGGAGGCTGAAGACAGTTTTGGGGGAAGTAAATCATAATTATTTGAACCCAGTAGCTCTCAAATTCCTGGGTGATCAGAATGATCTGGAGGGCTTATAAAAAACAAACAAACAAACAAACAAACAAACACAGATTCCTGAAGTTTCTGACTCAGTAGGCCTGAGGTTAAGCTGAGAAATTTTATTTCTAGCAAGTTCCCTGGTGATGCTGATGTTGCTGGTCCCTTTACTGTATGACAGACAATGTGTTAACCTCTGCACATATTATTTAAACTGTAGAATAACCCAACAAGTCAAGTATTTTTATTATACCCATTTTGAAGATGAAGAAACTGAGGCAGCTACTGGTAGAACAGGAGATGAGTTTTGGGGTTTCTGGATCCTAAAGAAAGGCAGAGCCACACTTGCTTAATCATGCTCTCAATGCCAGGAATATTCCTTTCCAGTGAATGCTGTTTAGACTATCCATGGAAGAATGTTAGGGTCCCTGGGAAGCTGGATTAATGCCAGAGGTGGCTAATGAAAAATGGAATTGAGAAAAGAGAGGGAATAGAGTTTGTAAAGGTTTATAAGGTAAGGGCCAATGAGCTATCCCTTTTCTGGAAAAAAAAAAAAAAAAAGAAAAAAGAAAAAAGAAAAGGGTAGAGCTCTGCTTCTCTTTCCTGCACAGGCCAGCAGGACCCTTTCTGATCCATTTCTAGTTCTGGCCCCACCCCCTCTAAACCTTAATTCACTCTGCTACCCTTCCATTCTACCCCTTGTGTTCACCATCACCTCAATGAAACTTTGGCCTTTTCAGACATTCTTAGTCACATCTTTTTTTTTTTTAAAACAAAACATATTTTATTGATTATACTATTACGGTTGTCCCAATTTTTTCCCTCTTGCCCCACTCTGGCAAGATACCCTCTTTCCCTCCAACACTACTGTCTTAGTTCATGCCAATGGGTCATACATATAAGTTCTTTGGCTTCTCCATTTCCTAGTCTTAACATCCCCCTGTGTATTTTGTACCTATCAATTATGCATCTTAATTCCTGTACTTTTCCCTCCATTCTTCCCCTTCCCCCTCCCAGTTGATAACCCTCCAAATGATCTCTATATCTATGATTCTGTTTCTGTTCTGGTTATTGGCCTAATTTGATTTTTATTTAGATTCATTTGTTGATAGGTGTGAGTAGTCATTTTAATGTTCATTACTTTGATCTTCATTTTCCTTAAATGAGTCCCTTTAATATTTCATATAATAATGGCTTAGTGATGATGAACTCCCTAGCTTTACCTTGTCTAGGAATCACTTTATCTGTCCTTCAGTTCTTAATTATAGCTTTGCTGGACAGAGTCATCTTGGTTGTAGGTTCTTGCCTTGAGTACTTCTTGCCTGCAAAGTTTCTTATGAGACATCTTATGGAAACTCCTTTGTAGGTAACTCTCTGTTTTTCTCTTGCTGCTTTTAAGATTCTATATCTTTAACCTTTGGCATTTTAATTCTGATGTGTCCTTAGTGTGTTTCTCTTTGGATCCAACTTGTTTGGGACTCCGTGCTTCCTGGACTTGTGTATCTATTTCCTTTGCCAAACTAGGGAAGTTTTTTTTTAAATTATTATTTTTCAAATAAGTTTTCAATTTCTTGCTCTTCCTCTTCTCCTTCTGGCATCCCTATTATTTGGATGTTGGTATGTTTAAAGTTGTCCTGGAGGTTCTTAAGCCTCTCCTCATTTTTTAAAATATTCTTTTTTTTCTCTTGCTGTTCTGATTGAAAGATTTTTTCCTCCTTATGTTCCAAATTGTTGATTTGATTTCATCTTCATCCTCCACACTGTTGGTTCTCTGTACATTTTTCTTTATTTTACTTAGTGTAACCTTTATTCCTTCCCTTATATTTTTGCCATACTCAATGAGTTCTTTGAGCATCCTTATCACAAGTATTTTTATCTCTGCATCTGATAGGTTGATTATATCCATTTCATTTAGTTATTTTTCTGGGGTTTTGCTCTGTTTTTTTTTTTTTTAATTTATTTGGGCCATATGTTTTTGTTTCCTCAATTTGGCAACCTCCCTCTCTTTGTTTCTGTGTGTTAGATAGAGCTGCTTTGAATCCCTGTCTCAGAAAAGGCACCTGTCTGGATGAGCATGGCTTCTTTAATCCTTGGTTGTTGGACTTCCATATAGCTCAATTTTCTGACAGTTCTGATTGTTGTTTGTTTTGAGATATAGTTGTAATTTTCTCTGTGGTTGTGTAAGGAGGCGAAGTGCATCTACCTATGCTTCCATCTTGACTGGAAGTCACATCTTTACACACAATTCTTAACTTACTTTTTAGTAGTTTAGTCTCATCCATTTCAAACATACAAATAAGTGAAGAAAAGAATGATTGGATTCATATGTACCCTTACTCCAATTTACCAGAAGTTTTGGTAAATTTTATATTTTTATCTCAGACCACTCTAGGGAATAACAGAATAAAATCCTGAGTTGAGTATTATTCCTAGGCTTATATTTAAAATTTTTATTAACATGTAGGATTATTTTCTGTGTTTAAAAAATTATATAAATGATAAACCTGTATATATTGTGCAAATCATTCTGTAATTTTTCCCATTAACATTCTAGCAAGATTTATTTTATTGTAATGGCTTAAAGTATTCTATTTTGTGAATGAATACATTTTAGAGTCCATTCTGAAGAGCATTTTGTTATGGTTGTTTCTTTTCACAAATAATATAGTTAAAAAAAGGAATACATCTCTTTTTGTACACATGTGCCAAAGTTTCTTTAGGGCTGATAACAAAGGGTGGGCTGCCAAATTGAAAGTGTGTTATTACTTTCAAGTTTATTAGGTATCTTGCCCTTCTGTGAGGGCACTTGTGAGTTTCCGTTTGTCACATATTTGCCCACAATTTGTGTTAATAGAATTACCAGTTAAAAAAAAAAAGATTTTATTGTTATTGATATAAAACAGATTATACTTTCCCCACTAGTTTTTAAAGCCTTTTTTGTCGTATACTGAGTTCCGATGCCTAAGCCCAGGTCTGTTTCCCATTGTTCACTGCCTCACCTTGCCTCACTGTGACTTTACAGTAGCCTTATAATTTTGCTTTCCATAGTGTCGGTTAATTGTGGTCAACTGTAGCCTCAAAATACCTCATGAAAAATTTCAGAAATAAATAATTTGTAAATTGCACTCTGTACTAAGTAGCATGATGAAATCTCACACTGTCCCACCCTGAACATGAGTCACCCCTTTGCCTAGTATCTCCACACTGCCTATACTCCCCACCTTTTAGTCACTTACCAGCTGTCTTGGTGAGCAGATTGACTGTAGGGGTATTGTAGTGCTTGTGTTCAAGTACCCCTTTTTTCCTGGCTTAAAAAACAGAATTTACTTTCTCATAATTCTGGTCAGATAACTCTGTTTTACTTAATAATGTCCCCAAAGGGCAAGAGTAGTGATGCTGGCAATTTGGATATGCCAAAGAGAAGCTATAAAGTGCTTTCCAAAAAGGTGAAAATTCTTGACTTAATAAGGAAAGAAAAAATCATAGCCTGAGGTTGCTGTGATCTATGGTAAGAAAGGATTTTGTATATGTGAAATTGTGAAGAAATAGGCTCTGACTGGTAGCACAGTGGATAAAGGCGCCAGCCTGTGAACCCAAAGGTCACAGGTTCGATTCCCAGCCAGGGCAACATAACTAGATTGCAAGCCAGGTCTCCAGTCAGGTCTGTGGCTGGAGGCAGGTGAAAAGCAATCATACATTGATGTCTCTCTCCCTCTCTGCCTCTCTCTCTTCCCCTCTTTCTAAAAATAATAAAATAAAATCTTAAAAAATTTGTGAAGAAAAAAAGAAATTTATGTTAGCTTGCTGAGAGAGCATTTGCATAACTTTATTATAGTATATTTTATAATTGTTCTATTGTATTATTAGTTATTGTTAATCTCTTACTATGCCTTATTTATAAATTGAACTTTATCATAGGTATGTATATATAGGAAAAACATGGTATATACACAGTTTGGTACTATTTGTATTTTTAGGCATCCACTGGGGGTATATGAAAGGGGGGAACCACTATATAATAAATATTAATATCTTCTAAGGTACACTTTCCTTCATTTAGTTTCTTCAAAATTGTCCTGGTTCTTCTTATCATCAGCTTCATGAGGTCAAGAAAAAAATCTTCAGGGAAGATTTGACTAGAATGCATTGACTTTATAGATGAATTTGAAGAGAATAGCTATTAAAATACTTTTTTACAATATGTAGCATTTTCCATTTTTTCAGTTTTATAAAAAATTTACATACTTCAATATAATTTGTACTGTTTCCATAATATTAATAAATATCTTTGTCAGCTATGTCCTTACATACCTTATATTTTTGTTGCTATTGTGACTGAAAGGGTGTTCAAATTATATTTTATAATCGGATATTTCTGGTGTATAGAGGTATTATTGATTTTTGTCTGTTATTTGGTTTCCACCAAGTTCTTATTGCTTTGACTAGTTTCTTTACATAATCTTATAGATTTTTCCATGCAGACAGTCATCAATCATATCATCTATGAATGATGACAGTGATTCATTCTGTGCAATTTTTACATCTTCCCTACTGTCCCCTTCTTTTGCTTTAGCTAGGACATCCTGGAAAATACTGAATACCAACAGGGCTAAAGGGCATTCTCTTCCTTAAAATGGAATGCTGTAAATTGCTTTCATTAGCATGATATTTGTTGAAAGTTTCTGATAGATACCCTTTATCAAGTAAAGGGAGTTCCCCTCCACTCCTGGTCATTAAGAATTTTTAATTGAGTGGATGTCAAATTTCATCTGTCCTGTTTCTGCATCTTTTAAGAGTATCATGTGGGTTTTCTTTTATAATCTATGAAGGTTGTATGTTACTTGTACTGATTTTTTAAAGAAGATTTTATTTATTATTTTTAGAGAGAGGGGAAGGGAGAGAGGCAGAGGGAGAGACACATCAATGTATGGTTTCCTTTCACCTGCCTCCAGCTATGGACCTGGCTGGAGACCTGGCTTGCAACCTGGTTACGTGCCCTGGCGGGGAATCGAGCCAGTGACTCTTGGGTTCTCAGGCTGGCATCTTATCCACTGGGCCACCAGCCAGGGCCTGATTTTTTAATATTAAATCATCCTTGCATTCCTGAAATAAGCCTTACTTGGTCATGGGTATTTATTCTTAAATACTTCATTTGGTTGCTGATAATTTAAGGCTTTTACATTTATGTTCATAAGTGAGCTTGACCTTTAATGTGTTTGTACTATTCTTCAGTAAATGGGCACTGAGGTTACATTAGTTTCATACAGTAAGTTGGGAATTCCTCCTCTCTCTGCATGCTTGGTAATGTCATCATGAGTTAAGAAATACTGGTTCCTTGCAGGTTTGACATCTACCTGTGTTATCATTGTGGCCTCTTTGAGACAGAGGAGAACATATATGTCTTTAATTATTGATTCAACTTTTTAAATAATCATAAGTCTGTTCAGGTTTTCTATATTTTTCATGAGAGAATTTTGGTGGTTCAAGTACTTTTTAAGAAAAATGTACGACTTTCTAGGTTTCAAACTTATTGATACCAAGTTATTCAAGTACTCTCTTAAGATGCTTTAAGTTTCTAATATATCTGTAATTATATATCTTTTGTTCATTTCTAATATGACTAATTTGTACCTTAATTCTTTTTCTTATTCAATCTTGCTGGATGATTGGCTTATTTTTGGTCTTTGCAAAGGCCCAGGCTTTGGTTCTGTTGACTCTATTTTGTTCTTTGTTTCTATATGATGAATTTCTGCCTTTATAGTTTTTTAAATTTAATTTTATTGTTGTATTACATCCATTCCCTTTTTACTCTCCTCTGTCCCCTTCCCCACCCACCCACTTACCGTCAAAGTCAATCCTACTTATTGTCAATGTCCATGGTTCTTCCATACTAGGTTCTCGACTAACCTGCTTCCCTTCTTTGCTGGATCAAAATGGAAAGGTAGTTCCATTTTTAGTTTTTAAAGGGAACTCCATATAGTTTTTACTTCCTTTCTTCTTTCCACTCCTTCATTTGGGTTTACTATTTTTCATTTTCTAATTTTTAAAAAATATGCTGAAATCATAATCTTTTGATTTTTCTTCTTACTTAATATATACATTTAAAGCTATGATTTTCCCCTCAGAACTGAGTATTGAGTTGAAACATCAATTTTGATATTTAGTACTTTTATTGACAGTCAGGTCTGAATAGTGAGAATGTTTTATGACCTACTTGTGGCTCTATAAATTATTTACAAACATTTTTTAACATTTATGGTTTTGAGGTTTATTTTTAAACTATTGGTTTCTAGTATTGTAGTGCTTTGGTTACAAAATTTGTATGCTACAGAATGTTTTGATTTTTATTGAATTTCACTTTGTGGTCAAATAACTAGTCAATTTTGGGTAAGTTATTCATGTGTTCTTGAAAATAAAATGTAATTTTATTTTATTTTATAATTTTAATATTTGGTGTAGGATATGGATTGCAGTCCACTTCGTAAAGTTTATTAATTGTACTGTTTAAAATGTTTATTTCTTACTACTTTTTATATAGCAGTTACTACAAGATGCTGAAATCTCCTTCAAAGATTGTGGATGTATTCTTTTCTCCTTATGAGTTTTTGTGTTTTTGCTTAATATATTTTGAAGCTATGCTATTATATGTAAGCAGGTTCAACATTATTACATATTTCTGAAAATTATTCATTTTATCACTATACAGTAATATTTAAAATCATCTGCTTTCTCCCTAAAGTATATTTTCATGTAATATAACATAATATGGCTATATCAATTCTATGTATTTCATTAGTGTTTACCCATTATATAATTTTCACCGCTTTACTTTGAGTCTTTTTGTCATTGTGTTTAGGTGTATTTCTTGAAAGCAGCATATAATTAGAGAGTATATCTGTTTAAAAACCAATGTAAGACTGATGAGTTTAGTCTGTGCGTGCTTATTGTGATTACTGATATCACAATATCATTTTATTTTGTACTTTATAATTATCACATATTTTGATTCTTCATTTGTGTGTGTGTGTGCACGTGCATGCATGCATATGTATTTGATGGGACCTATTGATTCATTGAGCTTTATTTTTATCCCTGCACACCTTCCCACATTCCCTTCTATTCCAAAAATTGGAGTAATTTCTCCAATTTCTACCTTGTTAGGTGTTACATTCCTCTTTTGCATGCTTACTTAACCCCAAAAGTCTAAATTTACTCAATATTTCTGCTCTTTTCATGAAAGAGCAGTAGCTCCTGCCTTTTGTGTCATTATTATATAATTATTTAAATCTAACTTTTAAACACACATGCATATAAGATTAGTGAATATTTTTGGAATTCTTTTATACAGTTGATGCCTCCCAGTTTTTTTTTTTTTGCTTCTTTACTTTTATTATTTATTTATTTATTATTTATTTTGAATATTTTATTCATTGCTTTCAGAGAGAAGGGCAGGGAGGGAGGAAGAAAGGGAGAAAAACATTAATGTATGGTTGTCTTTCACCTGCCTCCAGTTGGAGACCTGGCTTGCAACCTGGTTACGTGCCCTGACTGGGGAATCAAACCAGCGACCTTTGGGTTCACAGGCTGGTGCTAATCCACTGAGCCATACCAGCCAAGGCACAGATCTTTCTTTCACTTTTATGATTCATAAGTTGCTGTGTCTTCTCTACAAAGTGTGACTCACTCTCTAGGGATAGCCTTATTATTGGGTGAAGATCCTATGTACAGAGATCCTTTTCCTTCCCTTTCTCTTTAGGGGTAACCAGCTTTCCAGTGACCGAGGGGAAAATCAGAGGGAAAGAATTCAATCTCTGTCTGTTCAGGCAGGCCCAGATGCTATTTATTCTCTTAGCTTCTGTAAGACCTTTTGGTTATTTAGTGATTATTTTCACAACTCTTTTGGGTATTCAGTTAGTTTCTTGGATTAATTAAGCAAGGGTAATTAAGTGATTTTTGGGCCTCAGTGGAGCAGTTGTGTTAGTTATTTTCAAGTTACCACTATGGCAGCTTTAAATCTCTCAGGGAATCTTACACAATATTTTCTTGTACCTTGGGAGTAACAGAGCCAGTTTCCCAGAGAATTTTGGTATGCTGTTTACATAAATAAAGATAATAATAAATATATATGAGGTAGATAAACCAATTGGATACTTGTAATTCAAGCATTCCAAGATTGTCTATGAATTCATGGTATAAGAGAAAAAAATCTAAAATATAGCAAATGAAGAAGAAATATGTTGAGGTTTGGTCCATAGAGTAAACATGAAATAAAAGGAAAATGCAGTTGTTGGAATAATTCAGGTCAAATCCTTATCAGAGGAAGACTAAACTAAGAAAGAGAAAATGGCAAACAGAATAGGGAAAGGTATGGAACAAAACATGTGAAACACTGGTTTTGACTCTTAAAAGATGAAGAGTGATGAACCACATCAAGATCACACAGAAAGGGTGTGGATCAGAGAGATTCATCCTGGTTTGGCAAGTCGTGGCTCAATTACCAATGAAGAAATTCAGATGATGATACCCAAGTTTATCATCTGCAGAGACCAACTTAGGTTTTGATGAAAGAGATAGAAAGAATGAAAAGCCTCAAAGTAGAACTAGGGTCAGTTCTTTTGTCCAAACTACTGTTCAGTGGCAATCAGAGAAATAGACTAGTACAGTTTGGCCTTATAATACCCATGGAGAGATCTCTCATCTTTTTTTCCTTTCACCTTTTTGTAATGTCAGGGGAAACCTCTGTCTTTATTGAGGTTCGATCATCATGAAGTGGATACAGACTCATGTCCAGAAGTGGCCTAACCACTTGTTCTGTGGTCAGTCAGATAGAATGTTCTCATTAAACAGAATGGGAGAGAAAGAAGAAAGGTGCAGCTTTTACCTTCAAGAGGAGCCAAAGTTTCCTTTTCACTGGGGCTGAGGCAGCAACGTGGCAAGAAAGGAGGGTTCTCTTGCTACTGATTTCCATTTAAGCCTTTGGGTGTGGGTCAGTGTAAAAGTCTCTGGAAGTTAGTTGGACAGGAGACACGTGATGAAGCTTCCCAACCTACACCCTGAAGTTTGGATAATCCCTTTGCTGAGGGAATTGGGATCCTGAATGAACAAGTTCAACTTTTAGGCCCTATATGTTATCCCACAAAGAGGGAAAAACTGTTAGAGAAGGAATTTAAGAGAATTAGAACCAACAGAAGAAGCAGACCTATAGGAATCTATCTATCTATATCAATTTTTTTTTAATTGGCTCACACTATTGTGAGAGCGGGAAAGTCTAAAATTCTGCAGGGCAGGCCAGCTGGCTGGAAATTCCAGCAGGAGTTCACGTTGCAGTCTTGAATCTTAAGGCAGTGTGGAGGCAGAGTTCCTCCCTCTTCTAGGGAGCTCAGTCTTTTCTCTGAAGGTCTTCAACTGGTTGTATGAGGACCACTTACATTATGGAGGGCAATCTGTTTCACCAAGGTCTACTGATTTAAACATTAATCTAAATAGTATCATTATTCCCATCTAGATTGGTGTTTGAGTGAACTATTGAGCACCATGGCCTAGTCCCTGGACCCATAAAATTAACCATCACAGAAAGAGAAGAAGGATGCTTTCTCTCACATCCCTCTGAACCATTGGAGCTGTCCCAATGGTGTTAATGTTCAGGGCTGGGCCCTTGTGGCTGCAGCAAAAGAGTGAGACCAGAAACCAAAACTGCACAATGGGGAGCCATATGGAAGCCATGATGAAGTGGAGAGAGTCTTCTATACACACTGTTCCCATAGAGAGGAATTGGAACCAGAGTATGGTTGTGCATGTAAATGTATGTGTGTGTGAAGCTGGGCAGTTATACATTCAGAGATAAGGTTGGTAGGATCCTCTGAGATAGTGGTCTGGGCTTACATTTTCTCCCTGGGGGGCCTGGCCCTGCAGACACAGGTCTTGTGGCAGTCTGGAGAACTTTCAAGAGGCTTCTTCAAAGGGCTAGAGTTAAAAACTTTTGGAAATATTCATGGGCAATACATTAATGTCACTCCAGCACCTTAGCCTCACTCAGCTGAGATAGACGGAGGCAGAATTCTGAGCCACAACAATGGAATCAACTGATTTTATTGTTAAGTAGCTTCTAAGAACATTTTGAAATCTCCAAAGTGCCACCGAGGAAAAGCTCTTCTAATCCCCTTCTCCCCTTTTCAGCCTCACCTCTCTGTTGGCTGCAGAAATAGATTAACATTTGTTATACCTCATTGTAAGCAGTCAAGCAAGCAGGTGACATTTTATCTTTGATATTTGATTGAAGGTAGAAGGCATTTTTCATTTATATTTTTGCCTGAAGGGAAGGGGAAAGCAGATAAAAGGAAGAAAAGGCACTGCTATGATGCACTTCTCCTGTATATAAAAACGTTGTAATATAATGTTGTACTCTAGCTCTTTTCAGTTCCATGAATATCCCTCCATTATCTGACGAAGCACTCAGTACTCAGACATGGTTACCTGATATGTAGTGGAATATTGCAGTGGTAATCAAGTTGTGCCAAGCATTTAAAATGTTTAGAAATCTGTCCTCATACTTTATTTTTTACCTTCTTTAAAATAATTTGGATTTATGCATTTGCTATAGTAGAATCCACTTTAAAAAATAACTTGGGATAGCCCTGACTGGCATGCCTCAGTTGGTTGAGTGTCATCCCACAAAGCACAAGGTTGCTGGTTCTGCTCCTGGTCATGCTTGGGTTGCAGGTTTAGTCTCCAGTTGTGGTGCGTGTGAGGCAACCAATTGATGTTTCTCTCCCTCTCTTTCTCCTCACCTTCCCCTCTCTCAAAATAAATAGATAAAATCAGTAAACTAAACTTGGCTTATGAGTAAACATTTAAGAGAGATTGCAGATAATTTATTACAGGTTGAAATGTAGACAGAAATATTTATTCCAATGCTAAAGACAATCAATAATAAATGCATCATCCTGAAGGATGATATAAAAAATATTTATCTCAAACAACCTATCTTAGAAAACTCATATATACTAAGTACAGATGAATATTAGACATATGGGTTCTATCCAGAAAGTATCCAGCCATGTCCATGAAAAATAGAAGCATTTATTGAAGACACAAGATATAAGAAACATTGTTCATAGGAAATGATGCTTCAGTCCCCTTCAAAGTAGGCACCTTGGGACCACATACAGTTCTTCCACTCTCTATCAGCTGCCCCATCCTATTTTCCTGAATCTCATCAACAGTCTGAAATTTCTTCCCATTCGAAGGTGATTTTAGTTTTAGGAAAAGCCAGAAGGTGCAGGGTGCCAAACTTGGGTTGTATGGGGGTTGAGTCACCTGAGGGATTTGATGTTTCACTAAAAAACTCTGTAAGAGGCATGATGCGTGAGCAGTCATGCTGTGTGATGAGCTACCAATTGCCAGTTGCCTGTAGCTGTGGCTTTCTGAATCATCCAGATAGCTTTTGAAGAGAAATGTTCAAGCTTAATGCAAAATTTGATGATTTGTTGCTTTACTTGCTCAGTCATTTTGAATGTGATGGCAGCACAATACAAATGCTCACTCAACAGCCTCAATTGCCCCCACTGACTAGCACAGTGAACTCATCACTGTGTATGCATTAACATCCCAGTCCATCTCCTTGGCTGCCAGGTCACATCAACGCTGGGCAAACTGTTCTTACTATATTAAAAATGGCTGGATATTTTCCTGACAGACCTCGTACTACAATATAGTAATAATACCTTCTGTTTGTGTAGCCTATGTATAAGTGCACTCACCCACATTGCTCACTTACGTATTTTCTTGCCCAGTTGAGCAACCTTCTTATGAGCTCTGAGGATTAAATATAAGATCATGAGAATGAGGTGGAAAATAAAAATAAAAGAATTGGCCACCAATTTTTTCTTCTTTTAATATATTTTATTGATTATGCTATTGCAGTTGCCACACTTTTTGCCTTTTTACCCCCTCTAGTACCCCTCATTTCCTTTGTCAATACCCTCACCCCTTAGTTCATGTCCATGAGTTATACATATAATTTCTTTAGCTACTTCATTTCCTATACTGTTCTTAACATTCCTTTGTCTATTCAGTGCGTCATTTTTTTTTTTTTTTTTTTTTTTTCACAAATAGGCCTTTTTTATTTGTCACCATTAAATGTCTGAATTTTAAACAGATTCCTGGACTGGGGGCTCATAGCCATCAGCTCGTTCAACTTTAGCACCAGTCTCATCCCCAGTAGCTTTTCCAGAACTGCTACCTTCACCATGAAGCTCCATGAGTTTTCCCAATTCAAATTTGGGCTTCTTCAGCATTTTGACTTTCCTAACAAAGACATCGTGAAGTGGATAAATAGATTGGCAAGCTTTTTCTATGTCTTTTCCAATGCTATCTGGAATCAATTTATTGACCACTTCTTTCAAGTCATTTGTCTGCACTTCTCGGGTCATGATTTCCATCATCTTCTTCCGGATTTGGCGGACCTGCTGATGCTGAGCGTAAGAGGTTTTCCGAATCTGATTGTTGCGTTTCTTAGTAAAACCCACACAGAACAGACGAAGCAAATACCCATCGGTAGTCTTGACATCAACATGAGCTTCAATCATGGTCTGCCACTTTTTGACCATGGAGCACATTTTGTCACGGGTAAGATCCATGCCATGAAAATTAGTCAGGCAGTTTTTGCCCTGAACATCCTCCGTAATTAGCTTGAATTTTCTGAATGCAACTTCATCATTCTGCAGATCAGCCAGGCTCACTTCAAACACACGGCCCTTCAGACCATCGGATGCGATTTTGGTTCCTTGAGTTCTCGTGACTAGTGTTTTCCCAATATTTCTTATATTGAACATCGCTGGTGCTTTCACATCATACCAGTCTTTCTTAGAAAATGGATCAACCACTTTCTTCTTTGCTCCCTTTTTGCCGCCTTTTGTAAGGCGCTTGTTCTTGCCCACCGCCATGGTGCTGCACAGAGAGCCAAAAGGGCGGAAGTCTCATTTTTTAAAAAAAATATTTTATTTATTATTTCCAGAGAGAGAGAGGAAAGGAGAGAAGCAGAGAGGGAGAGAAACATTGATGTATGGTTGCCTTTCACCTGCCTCTTGGCCATGGACCTGGCTGGAGACCTGGCTTGCAACCTGATTATGTGCCCTGGCTGGGGAATTGAACCTGCAACCTTTGGGTTCACAGGCTGGCACCTTATCCACTGTGCTACCAGCCAGAGCCTATTCAGTGCTTCTTAATCCCTGCATCTTCCCCCCATTTCCTCTCTTTCCCTTCCCAACTGATAACCCTCCAAATGATCTTCATATTTATGATTCTGTTTCTATTCTGCTTATTTGTTTTTTAGATTCAGTTGTTGATAGCTGTGAGTTTATTGCCATTTTAATGTTCATAGTTTTGATCTTCTTTTTCTCAAATAACTCCCTTTAACATTTCATGTAATGATGGCTTGGTGATGATGAACTCCTTTAGCTTTACATTATTTGAGAAGATTTTACCAGCTTTTCAATTCTAAATAAAAGCTTTGCTGGGTAGAATAATCTATGTTGTATGTCCTTAATTTTCATCACTTTGAATATTTCTTGCCAGTCCCTTCTTGCCTGCAATGTTTCTTTTGAGAAATCAGCTGACAGTCTTATGGGAATGCCTTTATAGGTAACTCTCTGCTTTTCTCTGGCTGCTTTTAAGGTTCTCTCTTTATCTTTAATTCTATTTTAATTCTAATATGTCTTGGTGTGGTCCTCTTTGCATACATCGTGTCTGTGACTCTGTGCTTCCTGAACTTGTATGCCTATTTCCTTCACCAAATCAGAAAAGTTTTCTTTCATTATTTTTTTCAAATAGATTTCCAATATTTTGTTCTTTCTTTTCTCTTTCTGGCATTCCTATGATTCAAGTGTTGGTACATTTGATGTTGTCCCAGAGGCTCCTTACTCTAACCTAATTTTTTTCTTTTTGATTATTTTTTTCTTCTTGTTGTTCTGATTGATTTTTTTATGTTCCAAATCATTGATTTGATTCTTGGCTTCATTCACTCCACTATTGATTCCCTGTAAATTAAGAAATAATATATTTACTGTAACCTTTATTTCTGCTTGGGTCATTTTTATGTTGTTGAAGTACTCAATGAGTTCCTTGAGCATCCTAGTAACCAGTGTTTTGAACTCCACATCTGATAGATTGCTAATCTCCATTTTGTTTAGTTCTTTTTTCTGGGGTTTTGATCTGTTCTTTCATTCGTGTTATATTTCTTCGTCTCCACAATTTGGCAGCCACCCTGTGTTTGTTTCTATGTATTAGGTAAAACTGCTTAGATTTCCTGTGTTAGTATCTTGGCTTATCATAGAAAAGCACAAAAGCATACCTGTAAGAGGGTTGGGGAGGAGCCTTAAGTACTTGCCAGGGTGGGGCAACCTGTTTGAACCATATTAATGGCATCTCAAATATGGTGTCACTGCTTTGTGTTTCTTTGTTGTGGAGGGCTCAGAAATGAGAGAATAGCCACAGCTTGGACTCTGGAGTTTTGTCTGGGAGTAAGCTGTCCACTGGCACTCACCCTGATATCAGACACTTCAGTTTCTCCCTGTGTGTCACTGGTGCCCTTTCTGCTGCAGCCCCTGTGCTGGATCCCAAAGGTAATGAGTCTGTTTAAATCCTAAGACCATTGAAGGCCCTTTAAGAGGAAATGGTTAAGAAACTTGCAGTTTCTTCTGCTGTCACAACTCATACTGGTTTTTATAGTCAGAAGTTATGGGTATTTATCTTCTTGGCACTGGAACCCTGGGCTGGGTGGTATGGTGTGAGGCTGGGATTCCCTAGGTGCCCCTCTGGATTTTTATCTACCACATGTGGGTGTGAGACTACCCATTCTGCATTTCTTTTCCCCCGACCTGTCTGGATGAATGTGACTTTAATTACTTGGTTGTTAGATTTCCATACAGCTTGATTTTCTGATGATTCTGGGTGATGGTTGTTTTGTACTTTGGTTGTAATTTTTGCTGTGGTTGTGTGAGGAGGTGAGTTGTATTTACCTATGCCTTCTTCTTGCCTGGAAGTCCCACATTTTAAAAAAAGTATTCTTTAGACAATTTAATGGTGGAAATGAATAAGTAATATTTTCCTTGAATGATTTCTATTTTCTTGACATTAAGTAGTGTTCCTGGGAGGAGTTTGAAAGGACATTAATCAGATTTGCCTGAGGCATAGCGATCTGGAGGAGCCTGTGGTGTTTGACTGGAGTAAAGTGAAACTTATAAGAACACCTAGATTCTAAAAAATTTTGCCAGTCAATGCCAAGTACATTTCAAAGGCAAAATGGGAGACAAACTTCTAAAGATAAAAGACACATGCTGGGAATGACCAGAAAATTGATAAGCAACTGATTATATAATCTGCTTCCCCTTTTCATCTTAGAGTCAAATTAAGAATTTGCAGAAATAATTCAAGGAAGACGCACACTAAACATAAAAATACTTTTATTGCAATAAGGCAATCAATGTTTATTATTAAAAAGTTAGAAAGTATAAATCAATTAAAATAAAATAAATTTATAAACTCATTACTCAGAAATAATTTTATTTCTTCTTTATATTTATATATCATATATGTAATAAATAAGAGCAAATACTTACTTTGAAGCTAGTGGTAGAATTTCTTTTTTGGGAGAAAATAATCTTTGTTTAAGAAAATTCTATGATGGATTTGCCAGGTATGAAAGAGGACACCTAAGGACTGAGCTTGGTGAACATCACTGTGCTCACCAATATTGTATCCAGTTTTCTCCTTCTGAGTCCCCTGGCAATTATGAAGGTACCTAACTATGACCATGTGACTGGCCAAGGGGCTGTGTGTAAGTGAGATGTATGTCATTTCCAAAACAGAAAACAGAGGAAGATCTCCGTGTGTGTGTGTGTGTTTTGTTGTTGTTGGAGTTGATATATGTATTATTTCTTTTTTTTCTTTTATTTTTCTTTCTTTTTTTTTTTTTTAAATTTTATTGTTGTTGTATTACATCCATCTCCTTTTTGCTCCCCTCTGTCCTCCTCCCCACCCAACCATTCCCCCCAAAGTCAATCCCACCTGTTGTCCATGTCCATGGTTCCTTTATATTATTTCTTAATACTGTGTTCATTGGCTTCATTTTGATAGATAGAAATTGCTCACAATGGGAGTATTTTTGATGATGTTTAGTTATTATATAATATTCATCATGATGATTATCAAAATATGATGATGTTAAGCCAAATCTCTGTGTACATCCTTCTTTCTTTTTCAAAAAACATTAAAAAATTTTTATTTATTATTTTTAGAGAGAGGGGAAGGGAGATAGGCAAAGAGGGAGAGAGATATCAATGTATGCCTTTCACCTGCCTCCTGGCTGGAGATCTGGCTTGCAACCAGGTTATGTGCCCTGGTTGGGAATCGAACCAGCGACCTTTGGGTTCTCAGGCTGGCTCCCTACCCACTCCGTGCCACCAGCCAGGGCCCATCCTTATTTATTTCTTTTTTTAAAATTTTATTATTTTTATTTTTAGAGAGAGGGGAAGAGAGAAAGAGACAGAGAAAAAGAGAGACATCAATGTATGGTTGTCTTTTTTCACCTGCCTCTAGCTACAGACCTAGTTGGAGACCTGGCTTGCAACCTCATTATGTGCCCTGCCTGGGAATTGAACCATCGACCTTTGGGTTCGCAGACTGCTTATTTATTTCTTAATAGTAATTTTCCAGAAGTAAAAATTTGAGATTGACGTTGGGGAGAAGGGGTGGGTGGGGAGGGGGCACAGAGGGGAACAAAAAGGGGATGGATGTAATACAACAACAATAAAATTAAAATAAAAAAATTTTTGAGATAAAAAGGTATGAAAAATTTTAATGTTTTGGATATTTGTTAAACAAGTTGCCATGAAGGTTGTCATTTAATTTGCAATAAAGATCTATTGTGACTATATTCAATTTGATTAATGGAATGTTGTTAGTATTTATGTTTTACGATTTGGCAAAAGCTTCCTGAAAGTTAATTCTATGTGGATTTAACACATAGAACAGGTTGATTTAATTAATAATGTTTAACAGTTTGGGGACTCATAAGGGTAGATTCCTGTATATAGGATACCTACAATTACCTTTACAAAATTAACATCCTCTTATACCTTCCATACCTTCCCTGTTTCATTGGACAACTATATATGATTAGAATCAGAATCTAGTAAGGATTAAAGGAGGAGAGGCAAGAAGAATAGAAGTAGAGAAGGAAGTATAATGTGTTCATATGTTAAAACCATATAGATTCAAAGAACAGCTGCTGAATTATTTCCTTGATTTTAAAGCATATTCTTTTCTGTTTCTCTTGGCCCTAGTCATGGCTCCATATTGGGGGGGCCAGGGTAGATTCAACCTCTTTGCCAAGGACAAGAGCATAGAAGCACCAACAATTTGTAAATCAAGATTGCATGTACTGAGTGAGTAAGCCTGATGCCCAAAGCTCTCCAAAGTTTCCCCCTTGTTCACAGTTCCAGGTGTTTATACCCCTACCTGCTGCGTATGGTATATTCCTGCTATCTGCAGTCCCCCAATGCATAGTTTTTCTCCTAAACCTTAAGCTTTGCAGCATGCCTTTTCTCTCTGCCTAGAATCTCCTTTCCTTCTCTTTTCCAGCTTGTGCTTTATAATTTCAGCTTAGATATCACCTTCCACCAAAGCTTTGAGTCCTCCTTCGGATGTGTTAGGTGCTGCTCTCATACGCCTCCCTCATGTTTGGTGTTTATCACACAGTGTTACAATTTCCACTTTCCTTATTTGTTTTCCTTGCACCAGAATGGGAGCTGCTACAGCATGAAGACTTTGCTTGGTTTATCGAATCACTTAGCAGGGTGACATTTGGTGGGCTATCAGCAAATCTAAATAATTAAAACTAATAAACATAAGAGTTCTTGTGAGTCTTTGGGTTTACCTTGTAAGTTCAAATTGATTAGAAAATAGTTTCTGATGGCCAGCTTTGTGCTTTTAACTTGACTAAATGCCCTGGAAAATATAAAATATGAATACATTGTAGGTTTTAAGAGATTCTCCTTCTGCTGAGGAATTTGCAGTTAGTGATTCCAATAATAAAGTCTCCTGAACAGTTGAGCAATTGAAAGAGAGGAAGTGGTAAACATTTGGAGGGTTTGTTACTTTTTTGTAGATATAGAAGCTAAATAAAGGACACAGGAGTATCACACGTTCTTAATCCCAAATTGTAGGTAAAGAAGGATTTGATCATTTAAAGCTATAATTACACACTTCCAAGGTTACTAACATAAGATAATTATGGGGTTTGTCCTTGTGAAGATATCTCGGCTTGTAAATGATCCTAAAATCACAATTAATGTTCCTCACAGAATCTGTTATCAGCTCCTTTTTCATCTTAGTTTTATGTGTGTATAAAATCCAATAGAATCTGTCTTAAGTGTTTCTCTCCTTATTAAACAGTTATCTGAAATCCATAATTCAGGGAGACAGTAAGAAGTTGCATTTATTTCTATACAATTCAGCTCTGCAAAGCCAACTGTGAATTCAGTGGGGGCATTCTTGCACTAGCCAGTTTTTGTTATCAGCTACACAACACAAAAGAGGATTGTATTTCTCAGCTAATGCAAGAAACTGAGGGAGAAAAAAGGCCCCATATATTTTAAAACTCTGGTTTGAATTTTAGCCTTCAGAGCTACAGATAAAAAACAGTGCAAGTTCTGGAATAGATACATCAGTTACTTATTTAGGACAAAAGGATCTTCTTTTCATTTTACATTAAATGAAATTATTCATTCTATTTATGAACCAAACCCAAACATTCAAATCTTTAAGTTTCTTCCTCACCAAACTCTATTCTTCCATTTCCTCATCCCTCAAAATTTAAGTACAATGGGGATGTAAATTTAACTTAAAGTTTTAGCATTTATTTCTAAAATATGTTCTTAGGAAGCTTAAAAATCTTTAAACAATTTTATTTATTTATTTTTAGAGAGAGGGGAAAGGAAAAAAAAGAGGGAGAGAAATATCAATGTGTGGTTGCCTTTCATGCACCCCCCACCCCCCCGGGGGGGACCTGGCCTGCAACCCAGGCATGTGTCCTGACTGGGAATCGAACCAGTGATCCTTTGGTTCACAGGCCAGCGCTCAATTCACTAAGCCACATCAGCCAGGGTCCAGGACACATTTTTAGGTCAAGAGAGAGCTTATAATAAAAAGAGATTTTCTAGCTCAGAAGGGTCTTTCAATTGCTGTATCTGCAGTATAGATGAAACAAAGCACACATTTAATATCTTTTGTGCTGTTTTTATGTTTTTCTTACATTCTTTTAATGTTAATTTGTATATAAATTTTGGTAACATAGAGCAGGGTAAAACATCTTATAAGTGATTTTATTT
The DNA here is from genome assembly GCA_004026585.1 of Noctilio leporinus. Classification (NCBI taxonomy): domain Eukaryota; kingdom Metazoa; phylum Chordata; class Mammalia; order Chiroptera; family Noctilionidae; genus Noctilio; species Noctilio leporinus. The sequence goes on along the minus strand of PVIW01002554.1, from coordinate 183,344 downwards.
CAGGAATTCCCCCTGCCAAAGTCCTTTCATTTGGCAATATGTGTAGACTACAGCAACTGGAAAGGCCCAAACAAATTCTCCCAGCAAAATCTACTTTGTTCCCACTATCATGCTTTGGAATAAGTTGATGCAGGTAAAATTTCATTAAAGTGAACAGAGATTTGAATTGTGATGGTATTTGTCAAAACAGAATTTGGCATCTCTCTCTAATTAACCGATCTGGTATCAATGGAATTATTCTCTTTTGACCCAACTGATAGGAAATTAGTTCTAAATATTTTTCAGCATATTGGGTATTTTTCCTCTGGGCTAACTGCATTCTTCAGAGGTTTTTCTTTGCCTTCTAAATCTCATTTTAAAATTACATGGTAAATTCAAATACCACCTACATGAGGACCAGAAGAAATACATAAAGAAGTAACATCCAGTTAAACTTATTTTCTATATTTCTACTTGGTATAAGCTGAGAAACTGATGATTTAGAAGAAATGACCACTGTAACTGGACTTTTAAAAGTTAATTATAACTCCATCACTATTCACATTTTATTTGAGGGAAAAAGGGGCTCTGATGTTTCAGTGCTTTAAGGTTGCAATTTAATTTTTCAGAGGTGACTTGATGTAGCTGAGCTAGTAAAACTAGGTTCAAATTTTAGTCCCAACATGAGATGTGTTGCATTGGGCAATTTAAACTCTCTGAACCTTATTATTTTTTTAACCAGCAGAATTGGTATAATAATTGGTATAATCATACCCCACATTGCCACAATGTCATAAGATTATTTTTGAGTACAAATGGCAAGTACCCAATCTGTAACTGGCACATGGTAAATAACCAATAAATGCTATTACTCATTCTCTACCCTACCCCTCCCTTTTCCACTTTTCTGTCCTTGATGATTGAACAGGAACCCTAACTGTTTTCCAAAGTATAGATGGGGATGCTGAGATTTGAAGGATTGTCAAAGGCATTCCTGTATGCAACAACTGTCTGTCATAGTCTCTGACTTCCCTGATTTTAGAAATTAACTTTTGAGAGGATAGTGAAGGCTTTAGCCCTCTGCTCAAATACATAGCAATGTTAAAATATTATCTTACACTTGTAAATGAAAACAGTTGCCATATACCCCAGTTAACTCAGCACAGTTCCAGTTATATCCTGGCTTGATTATTAATAGCACTCCCTTTCACCCTCAAAAGTGTCCTGATTTGGTTAATAAACTTTGTGATTACCCATGTTCCATAATAAGAGGTCCTTTTCTTGTTCACCACTATAGTTGCAGTGTTTAATATTGAGCCTGGTACATGGTTGATACTCAACATATAGTTGTTGTATAAATGATACTCTTCTCTGTTTTCTTAATGCCTAACACAATATTCCTGATTTTAAAAGTAACACTAATGGAAAGTTTGGTAACTTCTGAAAAGGAAAAGAAGAAAAGAAATTACATGACTGTTAGTATCACAAGATTGCTTTATTACATAATTAATTGTTTCTTGGAAAAAAAGAGTATGGGACCTCAAGAATATTTGTGTCAAAGAGGGGTTGGCTTATGAAGCATGTCCATCCCAGTGTCTGCCATGCTCAGAACCCCTTCTGAGTGGGCAGGGCTAGATTGTTGTTCTGTGCTGTGGGACTCTGCCCTACTGGCTGGAGCTTTGATCCAAAAACAGACAAACCAGTTGCTGGCAACCTTTGACCTGGTGAAAAAGGATGAGCAGAACTAATCCTATTCCTGGTTTTGAAGCTGAACTGGAAAATAAAGTTAGCATGCGATCTGAAGCAGAAGGAATCTATAAAGAGAAGCTATGAGGTAAAGTAGGGCCATGACGGGTCCTGGCAGGCTGAGGTTATGAAAATACAAAATCTGTGAGGGAGCAGAATCTTTGAAGCAGAGAAAAGCTACCCAGAATGGAAGGAAAGAATAAAGCAGTTGGTTGGTATAAAGAGGAGAGTTGGGAAGAGCACAGAGAGGGACAGAGGCACCATCAGAGAGAGGCTGTGAAGGGTCTGAGAGAAGCAGAGAGACAGAGAGCAGCTGGTCCCTAACCTTCTCTGATCCTGGAGCCAGTTCCCAAGTATCTTCATGATAATTCACCTTCTTAGGGTGTCCTGAATGGGATTAAAAAAAAAAAAAAAGATTTTATTCATTATTTTCAGAGAGAAGGGCAGGGAGGGAGGAAGAAAGGGAGAGAGGCATCAGTGTATGGTTGCCTTCTACCTGCCTCCAGCTACAGAGCTGGCTGGAGACCTGGCTTGCAACCTGGTTATGTGCCCTGACTGGGAATCAAACCAGCGACCTTTGGGTTCGCAGGCTAGCACCAACTGAGTGAGATTCTTTTCTTGGCAATTCAAAGATTCTGTGTGGAACAAACTGGCCCATTATAATACTGCAGTGTATGCTGAATGTGGGGGGACTATAGAGGACCAGTGTTCTTAGTCAGAGTGTAACGACGCAGAGTGTTATCAGAGAACCTGACTGAAGGAATAACCTCTGGATTTCTTGGGGACTGAAAAACTATCAGCTACTCTCCTCATTCCTTTCTCTCTCTGCAGTCACATGACTTCTCACATTTGCTATGCTTTGCATATCTTAGTTCTTTTCCACCTCAGCTTCCTTCAAAGGCTTCTCCATGACTCTCCCTAGCATGTGACATTGTGTGGCATTGACTCTGGTCCCAATTCTCTGTGATTCTAGAGATCTAATACCCATTACTATCTGTCTAGTTGCAATTAGTGTACCTTTAAAAAAAAATACACGAGAGAGAGGATATCAGATGGTTGCTGATCTGCTGGTAGACTGGCTGCATTTGAGTCAGACGTTCCTCCAATTTCATGAGCTGTGGCAAAGGTATAGGAAGGTATCTGAGCCTGCTTCATCATTTGGGGCTATAGGCATTGATTTTCTGGTTAAGTGGAGAAGGGAAAGGGCAGATTGAACAACATACATGCTACCTCTTCGTTCTGCCCTGCCATTTAACCCTGATCATTGTTTCTAGTGCAAACCCACTGTTGGTTCAGATCCTAGCTCTTGGTTCCCAGGGAGACGTCCTCATTTCTCCCATTGCCTTGGCTCACTTCCATGCTCCCCCCACCCCCCTCTACTCTTGGAGCTGTCTACAGTCCCAGTTCTGACAGTATGCTTTCTTCTTCATTTTGTTCCTGAGGTCTGCCCTTGAACCCACAGCTCTGGTAGCCCATCTTTGCCCTTCTTCAGAACTGACAATGTTGTAAATGCCCACTATATAAGTGCAGAGAGAAGTACTCCTTGCAGGCTGGAATGAAGAAATAGCTGAAAAAAAAATTACAGTCTTGAGTACTGACAGATTCAGCGCGACTTGCCTGAGGGCACCAATCGTGTAAATTCTTCCCGCAGCAATGTGACAATCTCTTAGCAACTCTGAGCTGCTCTGGTTTCAGTTTAATGGCAACAGGGCAGCAGGGGAACTCATTTCATCCCATAGAGTATGTGCACCAAAGCCACCTCGGCTTATCTGTCTGCCTGAATCAGCATATCCTGATGAAGGGCGATTTCGCCTTCTTTCCAAGATGTCTCAGTGGGAGTGACAAGAGAGATATGTGAGGACATGTAGCCTTTGGGAATTCTCCACATGACCAGCCGAGGATCTGGGCTACTCTCTGTCCACAGAGGCCCATGTCATTTGTTGCTACTGCTCCTTCCAGGTCTAGCATCTTGTCCATTCCTTCTCAGGGAGGGAAAACTTTATGTTCATCACCTCTGCATGCCTTTGCCTTCACATTCTACACCATTTTCATCTGACACCACAGGTTCTGTGCTGGCGTCCTCTCAAGACTGTGCATCCAGAACAGATTATATCTGACAAGTTGAAAGCTCCATTGGAACTATCTCTGCGAAGGAGGGAAAAAAATCAGACCCTGGAAATCAAGGGATTATTTTTCTCATAGTGGATGAAGATTCTCTTTTATTTAGACAACAACAACAACAACAGCAACAACAACAACAAAAACAACACTGGACTTGGAAGAGAGGGAAAGATGTGGGTATGTGTATGCATGTGTTTTTTTCATAGGGTCTGTCCCAGGTTGCTCCAAACTTGATCTTTAGAATAAATTGTTGATGTTTGTACACTCCCATTTCTCAAGTAGTATTAGGAAATAATTAACAACAACAGGAATTCTATAATGTTTTTCTTTTGCGGCCAGTTCTTTTCAGTGGATGGGCCACTGCATTAGAGTAAGTCGGGCACTTTCTGAAGCTGTGTAACTCTTTCAGGCAACAGAGGGACCATTGAATAGATTAGTCCTTGGAATGGTGCCCACAGAAGTGGTTGGCTAGGTGAGATGTAGCAAAATCACTCCCTGGTGACCCAAAAGAGCTCATGACTGCTTAAAGGATTCTTAGGGAGCTTCTTAAGTGAAGATCAAATATGAATTTCCAAATATCAATCCTATAGTATGCATTGTGTAGGAGCAAGGTACAGGCAGGGTTCTTGGTCATTCTCGGTCACACAAAGGGGTTTCTGACCCTCGAGCATTGTAGCAGCCAGAATGGTCCTAATGAGGGGCTTTGAGAAGTATTCCTTCCAACAGAGCCCAGTGAGAAATAATTGGAATCCCTTACATGGTCAGCCAAACAGAACTCTGGTCAGTAAATGCTGAACTGGAGTCTTGGTGGAGTGAGATAGACACCAATGCAATAATTGTCTCTTTAGACAGATAATCTCTGTAAACCACTATCTGGAGAACTCTGGGAAGTATTTAAATTTCTAGGCTCATGCAAAGGTAACGAAAAAGTCATTGCCAAACTATGATAGTCATCTTTTTTATATCTTCTGTTTATTGCAATAATTATCTGTCCAGATAAGAGATTGCTAGATGTCTACTCAGTATCTACTATTTCTACCCACCTTTGGTATAGAACCCTGCTTTTATTGAAGTAGCATCATGCTTAACTAAAATATGCTAGGTTTCCCAGCCTGCCTGGGAAGAGTGACTAAATTCTAGCCAGTGAGATGTAAGAAGTTATCAGGTATGCCTTCTGGCATATCTCATTAAAAAGGGGCAATGACTCATCTGGTATGCTCTCTTTGTCCCTCGTTTTTTCCTCTCTTCCTTCCTGGAGTGAGGAAATGCTGGCTGGAGTACCAGTAGCTCCTTTGTGAATATGAGGCAGTCTTGACTAAGGAAACCACAAATCAGAGAAGATAGAAGACAGAGAAGAGAGATAGAAGATATATGATCTACTGTATCACACCTAATTTATTTAAACCCTGCTTTCCATGTCTCTGCTACTCATAGTTGAGCACATTTTCAAACTGATACAATATGCAAGGCTAGAATCTCACATCTTCTATTCTTAAATAGCAGTTATTCTGTTTACATAATAGGAATATCAATAGGGAATAAGTCTCTCAAACTCGGCCAGTCCATTCATATGAATGGGCACCATATGGCCTTTCCTTGCTGCCAAGGCCAGTCTAAATAATAGATACAGGGAAGAATGGCAAGTACAAAGTCAATAATGACATTTCCAAAGGCCTGAAATGGAGACAACCTGAAAAACCTTGAGATCCCAAAGAGGTATTGATTCTGAAGTATTAAAAAGAAAAATACTTGATAGTACATACCAACTCTACGTAATTTAAAAATTTTCAGTTACAGTTGATTTATAATATTATATTAGTGTTAGGTGACCAACAATATTTTATGAAGTCTATAGAGCAAATCTCTCACCTTCCAAACATTATATTGGTCAGTCACCTTAATTATTTTCTGCATTATTCACTCAACTTATTGTGTTGTAGATCACTTTGGTTAAATTATGTCCATTTTTATTCTTAGTAGTACAGGTATGTACTTAGAGATTCACAAGAGCTGAGGATATTCTCTCCCTATTTCCTATCTCCCAACATACTACCCTTCCCCCTGCCCCAAAGTGTATACCTTGCTATTTGCTTTTGTATTCTTTCAGAAGCCTCCATAGTAGTGGTCTCCATTTATTGGCTATACAAAAGGCACTGCACTCTTTGAGTTAGTTATTTTTATCCTTACTTCATAGATGAGGAAACTGCGGTTCAGAGAACTTTTGAAAGTTACCAAAGATCATACCGGTACTAATAAATAATAAATCTGAGATTAAAATCTAGATATGTGTAATTGAAGTGCGTTATCTTAACTGCTTTTCATTTACTCAAATATTTACATAAAACTTAGCACTGATATTTATTATTCTAGGCTTTGGGGATAAAAAATGTGAGAAAAGTTGCAAAAATTCTCTACTCCCCTTGAAATTTTTTTCCTTTTCTTTTAAAAATTCTAGTGGAGAATGAAAACAATAAACATGTTTAGTAAGTAAATTATTGCAAGTTAATTCTATAGGACAAGTAACAAGGTAATAGATCAAGGAAAGAAAGAGCAGGTACTTAGTGGGAACAAGGAGGGAACAGTCGAACTATTCAGGAAAGGTATCCCTGATAAGTGATATTTGAACAAAAATTTGAAGGAGGTAATGGTGTGAGCCATTGAATATCTGCCAGAAGGAGATGGAAAAAAACGGCTGGTGCAAAAACTCTGGGGTGGGAGAATGATTGGTATGTTTGAGAAACAATGAGGAGGTTGGTGTGGAGTGAGGAGGGATAATAATTGGAAATGAGGTCTGAGAGGGAATGGAAAATCATATCACATAGAGTCTTCTAGACCAATGTGAATACCTTGGTATTTTACTATGAGGGAAATAGGGCGCCATTTGAGCTGAGTAGTGATATGATCTGACATATTTCTTTTTTTTTAAAGATTTTATTATTTTTAGAGAGAGGGGAAGGGAGAGAGACAGAGAAGGAGAGAGACATCAATGTGTGGTTGCCTTTCACCTGCTTCCAGCTACAGACCTGGCTGGAGACCTGGCTTGCAACCTGGTTATGCACCCTGGCTGGGAATTGAACCAGCAACCTTTGGGTTCTCAGGCTAGTACCTTATCCATTGTGCCACCAGCCAGAGTGATCTGACATATTTCAAAAGATCATTCCAGCTGTTTTGTTGAGAATAGATTGAAGAGAGATACAGATTCAGGTAGTCCAGTTAGGAGGCTTCTGCGCTGTGTTCTTCTGCTTCAGAGCTGTTTAGAGAATACAGTCAAAAGATGGACTTCTGTCCTTCTGTTTTGCTCATCCTTTTAGGTTAAATGGGGTAAGTAACAAGGAGGTGAGGGTAGTAGAGACAGTGGCCTCAGCATTGGCAAGTGGGCTGGGGGTGGGTGGCAACTTCAGCTGTCTTCTCCATCCTTCTTTCACTTCCTGGGGGAATGTGCTGGCAGAGGCAGGCACTTGGGATGGACATCTTCAGAGGTCTCTATTGAAATGCCCCCCTGGGATCAAAGTTCTAAGCATTTATTTTTCTTTTATTTTTCATTAATTAAACAAGTATTTGTGCAGCCATTGTGTCACTTACATTAGTGGGGGAAACAGACAACAATCGTTAATTGTAATAAATTTGCAAATTATATAATGTGTTAGATTATGGTAAGAGTTAACAGAAAAATGTGGGATAAAGTGAGTGGAAGCTCCAGGGACTGAGTGGGGGAAAGGTAGGGTGTGGGACAGGTTTTCCTATTAGTAGAGTGGTCAGAGGTAGGTCTTATTGGTGGCTAAAAGGCCATGATAATTTCATAACATCATTGACTAGATTCACCTTACTGTCACATCTTCTAAACTACATCTCCCACTGGTAAAGACGGTAAGTCAGTTGACATCAGTTCTTTCTCTCCAAATGAGCTAAGAGGACTGCTAATGCTCAGCTCTTAAGTTTTTCACTATCAGCCACTCAATCCGATCGACTCCTTTCACCTTTGAAGGGAAATCAAGATGTACTCCTTTGCACAAAATGTGAGCAATCCCTGTTCCAGCCAGATTGGTATTCTGGGAAAACCACCACTTCTTGTCATTTATGTATATTGTTTTAGTGACATTAGAGGGACTTTTGAGATTGGGGGGCTCTCATTGTCTGGCTCTATGTGATAGGATGGTAAAATATGATATGGTAATGAAACCATTCACTGATTAATTTGTCCTCTCTGTTCATAAATTTCTGATAATGGAGCAATTGATCACATTGTCAAACTGTTCTTTAAATTTGGTCTTAAGATGATGGAGAAAAAGGAAATCTGCAATGTTATGGTTGAATCAGCTGTGTAATGGTCATTATTGTCTAATTAGTCATTTTCTGTCTAAATGGAGTGATTTATAATTTTGAGCAAATGTGACTAAAACACAAACTCTAGATAATATTTATAATGATAACTCAATGTAAATATTATCTGGAATAATCTAATTTAGAACTTTTCAAATATTATTGCATTACACACCAGTCCCACTTGATATCTACAAAAATAAGAAAAGATTCACTGGTCAAATAAGTTTGGGAAGCACTGCATGCTGCAGTTTTCTCTTCATGGTTCCTAATGTATATTGGTCTTTTAAGAGTTTTGAGAAATTGTCAATAAATTTATTTTGTTTTGTTTAACCTAGTGTTTCCCAAACCTATTTGATTATGGAATCTCTTTGTCACAAAACCATCAGTTAAATCTTACCAATTTAAGAGATACACTCTGAGAAAAGCTGATGTGGCTAATATTAAATTTCTTCGAAGAAGAATGAAGAGAATTGCTTATTGATGATATTCTAGCAATGTTTATTGAATGAATAAACATTGAGGGTGAGCTACACATTTGAACTTTTAATTCCTGCTCTTGATTATGATTGTATTACTAGAAGTTTCTATATAATCTTCTAAATCTGAACACTGGGAAGCGTTCTTTGGTTCATCTAGATTTAAGTTTGGGTTTGGTATGTAATAATGAAACAGAGTGGTCACCAAATTTACAAATCTACTTACAGCAAAGCATTACTGACATTTAAACAAATTAAGGAAATGGATTCATGGGGCTTCTAATGTGTGACCTTCCTCTAATAATCACATTAAAAACTCCTGTGATAAGATTTATTTCCTCATATTAAAAAAAGAGATCAGTCTCAAATATGAACAATTTGTTACATAATCCAGGGTTTCTTAATATTGTCCACAACACTAAAACATTTTTTACTTAAAATGAATACTTAGCTCTCTGAAACCCCCCAAGATTTCTGAAGTACAAATCATAGGGATGCCTGAGGTGACAATTGATTTTGGCAGTGTTAAATTGTCAAAATGAATTTAAACTTCACTTTTTTTAGCCTCTGCCTCTTAAGGATATTCTCCATTCCTTATGAAAATAAGAAATTGAAATGTAAGCTTCTTTTGCTGAAATGCCCTTTGATGACTTCTCCTGAAAACTTCTTTACATAATGATCATGTCCTTTAAAGTTCTCTGTTGAACATTCTATTTCCTCTCATTCCTTGTTGAGTAGAAAGTCAGAGGACATTTTAATTTTTGTTAACTTGAGACAAAGTGGTTTCTCAGGTGATAAGGCCAATTTATTTGGATTTTTTCTTAAATGAAAAAAAAAATTCTCTACTGGAGAAATAGGCAAATTTTGCTTTGGATACAATATAATGAAATGATTTCCCTCTTGTTTCTATGAAGAGTATTGGCATGATCAGACTCTATATTGTAGTTTTGTTCCTGTGGTACCTCTTCCTGTGGGAGCATTATACATTTTTTTTCCATTGAGGTCAGGTTTGGTCATGTGACTTGCTCTGACCAATGAAGTAAGAGCTGAGGTTATGGGTGGTGCTTCTAACAGAAGCTTATAGAACCATCATGGTTTACTATATCTTTTTTTCTCCCTGCTATGGAGATTAGTTGTTGCAGATGGAGACTGTTCTATTATTCTAGATTGTAGAGGGAAGTTGATGTGGAGCAGAGCAGATTCATGGCCAACCAGCAATAAATGTATATAACATGAGGAAAAAATAGGCCCTTGTTTTTGTTAAGATTTTAGAATTGTTTGCTGTTGTCTACAACCCATTATATTTTGACTAATATAAACAGCATTATCATTGGATTCTTTCCACTTTTCTTTTTAATAGACTTGATATAAAAGCAGAGAATTCAGCCAAACCATCATCTATCATTTAGTCAATATTAGAAAAAAATTATCAGTAAGTTGATACTAAGTTAAATTTCAACATGAACAATGTGGAATATTTAACCACTCTAACATAGTTAATAACTACTATTTAGTTTTAAGTAATGAAGCAAATAAAAATGTAGACCTCATTGCAATGCTGCTGTTTAATGAACCATTTACAATGATTCTTGAATGTGAGCATATTTAATCTAAGCATTTTCTATTCAGACCTTAATAACTGTCTCTGTGAGTTGTAATTTAGTCTCTCAGAACATCACATATAAAACAAAATTAAGTTTTTAGGAACTTGTATTCAAGTGAAAATGATTCTTTGAGGCAACAGTAGCTAGTTAATGTAGTAAATCCCCAGAATATTATTTTACAGATGCACATTTTCTTCCCCAGGTGAGAGTAGGCTCTGCAGGTGATTTTCTGTTAATTCCTAAGTGACAGGGAAGTGTGCTGATTCTGATAATTATTTAACTCATGAATTATAATTAATGATGATTATTTAAGGTCCCCCCCTCCCCTGGAAAGGTAAAAGGGGTACTTGAGAAAAAAACTTAGCTGGATATAAAAGATGCTATTCTTGAGGGCTTTTAGGACTGTGATTCTTAATATATATTTTATTTTTAATTTGTAAAATATTTATCTGTGAATTACAACACAGCTGATCTAATTAAACATGAAGTGTTAGATTACTTAAGGTCAATGGAAATAAATTAATCAAAACATTTAAATCTTCCAATTTAGTTTCATTAATCAAAACATTTAAATCTTCCAATTTAGTTTCATATGACCCTGACCTTTCAGCTTCATATAAAACCAAAGACAGGACATTTATATGGAAAACTAAAGGAAATTTTTTGCCCTGATTGGTGTGGCTCAGTGGGTTCGATGTTGTCTCACAAACTGAAAGGTCACTGACTTGATTCCAAGGGCACATGCCTGAGTTGTGGGCCAGGTCCCCATTTGGGGGTATGTGAGAGGCCACCGATTGATGTTTGTTTTTCTCCTTCTTTTTCTCTTCCCTTCCCACCTAAAATAAATAAATATAATATTTAAAAAAAAGAAAATTAAAGATTTTCATTAACTTGGACTGAAGGAGCTTTGATTATAATCTTTCCCTGCCCAGTATCTGCAAACCTTAGGGACATTTCCCACAAATGTTAACAGAGCTGTTAAATTAAGAGGAGACTGCTACTGCTCCTGTGACAGTGACTGGAGAGCGTAAAAGACTACTCGGTCCTGAAGGACTTTATCTTGTGGATGGGTTGCAAATCGGGGAGATTAAAAAAAAAGACATCTGGGACTTCCATATCAGTGATTTAATAATAAGCATCAGAAGAATCCATGTAGCCCAGCTTGAGCTCAAGAGCAAGGAGATACAGAATTCGGTCCTATACTTGCCTAAGTTTTTGAAAGTAAAGAATCATTCCTAAGGGTGTGTGAAGGCAATCCTCATTGCTAACCTCATCAAGGAGCATGGGAGGGAGACTTGAGGACTAAGGATGTGTGATCCTCAGCCCCTTGAGGGCCAATGTCAGCAATATGGAGAAAGGTAGAAATATTGTTTACTTATTTAATTGTTATTTTTCAATTACAGTTGACATTCAAATGTTATTAATTTCATGTTCATAGCATAGTGGTGAGACATTTTACATAATTTACAAAGTGATCCTTTTAAATCTAGTACCTACCTGGAATCATACATAGTTATTACAGTATTATTGACTGTATTCCCTAATTTTACATTCCCTTTGATGATTTATTAATTTGTATTTCTTAATCCCTTCACTTTTTTGTTTAATCCAGTCCAGTAGCTTTCCTCCTATCTGGCAACAATCAGTTTATTCTCTGTATCTATGAGTCTGTTTCTGTTCACTTATTTTATTTTTAGTAGATAAAAGGAATATATTACTAGAACAGCGGTGGGGAGTGGAGACAGTGTCTCACTGTGGCTATATTTATATACAAAGTCATTGGAGATAGGCTGCTTGGTTTCCAGGTCTGCTCTGTTGTTCCTAGAGGTAGGGATACTGACAAGTTGCCTAATGTCTCCATTTATTATTTTTCTCATCTGTAAAATGGGGAAATTTGGGTTTGTGTAGGAAGCAGAGAGTCCTCACCTGTGTGCTGTGCTGCTCCACAGGACTTTATTATTCCTGTGGGAAATTGTTGTTGAAAGTGGAATTTTAAATTATAAGAGGTTCTTAGAAATGCCTCCCTAACATTTAATTTAAATGCCTTCTATGTTTATGTAATTTTTTTGTGGGGAAGAACAGAAACCATAACTTTATTTGTATTTTCAAAATTATTCAAAAATCCCATAAAGGTAATAACTACTGCCCTAAAATTTCTACAATGTAATAGGGTAGTTTTGATTTGTGTGCAAAACACTTTGAAGTCCATCTTGAATTTATTCCAGTGTATGGTGTAAATTGGTGGTTAGTTTTATTTTTATTTTTTGCACATCTCTGTTCACTTCTCACAAAACCATTTGTTAAAGAGCCTATTTTCACTCCATTTTATGCTCCTTCCCCCTTTGTCAAATATTAATTGACCATAGAGACCTGAGTTTATTTCTGGGCTCTCTTATTCTTTTTCATTGATTGATATGTCTATTCTTTTTAAAAAAATGTTAAATTCTCTGAAAATGTTATTTTCAGAGAGAAGGGAAGGGAGGGAGGAAGAAAGGGAGAGAAACATCAATGTATGGTTGCCTTTCACCTGCCTCCATCTAGGGACCTGGCTGGACACCTGGCTTGCAACCTGATTATATGTCCAGACTGGGGAATCGAACCAGCAACCTTTGGGTTCACAGGCCAACACCAATCCACTGAGCCACCCAGCCAGGTTGATATGTCTATTCTTATGTCAGTACCAGACTATTTTGATTACAGTGGCCTTGTTATATAGTGTTTTGCCTTGATGACCAGAGATTTTCCATAAATGTTAAGAAACCCATACCCATAAGGACTCCTATTTGGTACCATATATGAGTTAATCTTTAGGAACTTCCTAATTTGTAGGGGGGACTTGATTAGAGCTGTGATCCCCCTAATGGTGTGGGTATTTAGGAGATAAGTCAAAAAGAGAATGATTGACTTTCAAATTCTACTATCATTTTGCTGTTATATGTCCATGGTCAAGATATTTATCTACTTCTATGCATCCTTGACTGGAGCATCTGATTCTCAAAGACCTCTTGGCTTTGTTTATGACAAAAACTTGTGGTTTAGTCCACAGGAGAGATGGTTGCTTATGTTAATTGTGATCTTTTAGAATTTTCTTTTTGTTGTTGTTGTTGTTCTTAGAGAAACTCAAAATGAGTGAGGACATGTCAATATTTTCCACTCAAATATCAAACGTCAGCTGAGATTTAGAGATTACTGAGAGAAAGGTGATAAAGTACTCCAGACTCTTTGCCTGGATCAGCAGAATCCCAATGCAATGCAAATATATTTTCAAGGTGGCAGAATTAGTGGTCACAGTACTTTCATCTAAGTCTGCTTCACCAGGTATGTTGCTCTCTGGTTCCTGGCAAAGGCTGTGCAGCTGTTAGAATGGGCCTCTTCCTCGTCCTCTGGCCAGTGTTTATCTTTGCCTCTGCTTTTGCTTGTACTATACTGTACTACCCGTTTTGAAGTTTCTCCTTAAAGAGCCTTCACTGATTGATTACTGCAGTCTTGAATGAGTTTCTCTTTTCATCATGTGTGTAATACTTCATTTGCTTCATCATGTCTTCCTCTTGAATTATAAACAATTCAAAGATGGCATTGTGGCAAAGACAGGCTACCTGTTCATCAAATCCATTTACTTCCACTTGGACACATAGCTAGAGATTCTCAGCATGTGTTGCCTTGGAGTTAGTTGTGGACTGGGTTCCAGCCCCACAAATATAGGTAGCAGTGATGAATACTACTTCCAGGTCCAATTTATTAAAATATCCTACACATGGTCTTCTACACTCTTTTTGCATATGCTGACTGAACACAGAGGAATTTGAGATTCTGGAAGTTGGGTCTGAAATATGGAAGAAGCCTAAGTCTCTGAAATGTTATATGAAAGTATTCCGTCAACCAGAAATAACTGCATTATACTGTTTGATGGGAAACCACTGACTTAGTAACTTATCATGTATTAAGCCACTGGGATGTTGTGGCTTATCTTTTGCAGCAGTTAATACTACACAAATGAATACAGGGGTAAATCATATTATAGTCCTTTGTTTCCTTCACAGTAACTTGAATAATGTGACAAAAAAGTTCAATTAATGCTGTCTGCCTAATTGAAAAAAAAGATAATTTACTGAAAATCACCATCCATAGCAAGGAAAGGAAGGATGCTCTCTGTATAGGTCCAAAGAGTGGGAAATAGAAAAAAGAAGGGTGATGTTAGCAATGGATAGCCCAATCTGTATGTACATAGGATGAATAACGCACATAGATTTGGTCTTCCCCCTTGATCAATGGCATCAAATAAACAAACAGTATTGTTATTGATTATTATAGTAAGTAAATATCAGGAAAGGTATTGCTATTGATTATCACATTAGATAACTGTGCAGAATGGTGGCTTTATTGATTTTTATATTTAACAAATATGGGGATGGACAAAACTCATATTCCAGCCAACCTATCTTAAAATGACTTAAGATTTTTAGCACAATTCTGGGACAAGGAGTTATTTTGTGATGAAATGTTTTAGAATAATCTAAGGACATACCCTGTCAAACTTCCATTAAAATAAAAGTGATTAAAAATACATATACATCTGACTATAAACCAGATACAAAGATGGCAGCATTGTTGTCAGCAATAAAGACCCACGGGATCTATCAAATACCAAGTGCTGAAATGGAGCCCCTTTAAGATGTGAGATGAAACACAATTGCAAAAGGTGGGAAAATTTTAATTATGTGAAAAATGTAAGCAAGGTTATCTATAATTGGAGGTTATCTGTAATTTGGTACTTCTGAGTTTGAGAAATCATAACTAGATATTGTGAGGGAAGCAATCCCTCCTCTGTATACACTATGAGTAAAAGAGAAAAAAATCAAAAGCTATTATTCAGTTTTTGGCTGTGGGACAGGATGACATGGTTGCTATTTAAGCTTGTCTTTTTGAAAATTTCAAGAAAGAGTAAAATGATAGATTTTAAACACTATATTTTTCAATGTTAGATTAAAATAACCTAGAGGAAAAGGGAGGAAAAGACACAGAAAGGGGGAATAGTATTAGTGGGAAGCTATTTCCCCCTGGTTGGGAAGGAAGAAGAAAGAGATAGAGAAGAGGCCACAGGGAGGTAGAATCCCCATGTACATGTTGAAAAGAATCTGAGAAATATGTCCTGCAGGGAAGGAGACACAAAAGAAAGACAGTTCATATACTCAGCTTTGGCAAGATTTGAAGACACCACTGAGACTTAAATATCTTTAGTGACTTTGGTATGTATTACATTGTATTGTGATTTTTGTGGGGAGTAATTTATTTCTTCACAAGACTGAGTGTTTTAGCCCAGAGATAATGTTCTTTTAGTCTTGGGTCCTGTTGTAGACATTTGTGTTTTTTGCCCGCGCAGCTTTAATTCACTGTTTTCTAGGACCTGTATTTCCCCTTCTCCACCCATCTCTGCCCTAGTCTACTTGGATTCATGGGGAGGAAGTGACCCAGATCTGGTCAATCAGAGCAACCGTTCTTTTGGTCAGAGTGATTGGCCTAGGAATGAGAGTGTGACTAAAGCTGTCTAATCAATTTTAGGACAGTTTTGGAACTGTTGAGAAGAGAGAATTTCTTTTCCTGCTGAAGTTGGAAGGATATAAGCTACATGAAACTTCCTTCTATTAAATGAAGATCATGAACAAGAAGTAGAATCGGGATTTGGGGTTGGAAAAGACTGAGTGTGTGTGTGGGGAATGGAGAGAAAGAAAAGGGAAGACACAGGAGAGAGAGAGAAAGAGAAAGAGAGAGGCTGAGATTTAGTTTTATTATTATTTGAGCTCTTGGACAAGCCTATACTTGAAGCCAAACTCCTTGACTTTTCAGTTATGCAAATTAATAAATCTCCATTTTAATTTAAGCTATTTTGAGATTTTTGAGTTGACTTTCTGTTCTTAGCAACCAAAATCACCCTAATATGGGTTCCCTATACCTAGCATTGTCCTAGAATATTTATTGACTGACTGAGTGCAAGGAGATATATATCAATATATATTGATATTCACATACGTATACATAAGTGTGTATATGTATACACACTTGTCAAGGTTCATGTTAATTAACTGTGGATCCAGATGAAAACCCACATCAGCTAGAAGCTAATTTATGACTGGATCTATGACCCTATCTGATCTCTTCTCTTTTGTTCTTCAATAGTATCATATGCATACTGCTGTTGTAGCATTTATTACATTATTTTTATTTTTATCATTATCCTATTACAGTTGTTCCAACATTTTCCCCCCTTTGCCTTCTTCGACTCAGCTCACTCCCCACTCCCACAATCACTCCTAATACTATTCCCCTTATCCATGGGTCATTTGTACATGTTCTTTTACTAGTCCCTTCCTCTTCTTTCCACCATTATCCTCCCTCTCACTCCCCTCTGGCCACTGTCAGTCTGTTCCATGTTTCCATGTCTCTGGTTCTATTCTGCTCATTAGTTTATTCTAATAAACTTATAAGAGTAGATTCCTCTTATAAGTGAGATTATATGGTATTTGTCTTTCACCAACTGGCTTATTTCACTTAGCATAAAACTCACCAGTTCTATCCATGCTTCCATAAAAGGTAAGAGTTCTTTCTTTCTGCTGTGTAGTATTCTGTTGTATAAATGTACCACAGTTTTTTATCTACTCATTTACTGATGAACATTAAGAAAAGTTTCTGTTGTGGAAGAAGGGGAGGTGGGCAAGACAGGGGAGAATAATGGGGGAAAATAAGATAATCATAATAGAACAATTAAAAAAAAACAAAAAAGGCATCTGCATGGTTCAAGAACCCATCACCAAAAGAAAAAGGAACTGACTGTACGAGAGAACATAGTTGCCAATGATAATTGGACAAGGGTTTAATCTC
Source organism: Noctilio leporinus (assembly GCA_004026585.1). Classification (NCBI taxonomy): domain Eukaryota; kingdom Metazoa; phylum Chordata; class Mammalia; order Chiroptera; family Noctilionidae; genus Noctilio; species Noctilio leporinus. The sequence continues at coordinate 166,219 of PVIW01002554.1, read as the reverse complement.
TAAAATATATAAAGAACTTCTGTATGATTTAGCACTAGGGTGAACAATGAAAAAAAATGGGCAAAAGACCTGAATAGATATTCCCCCAAGGAGGACATACAGATGGCCTACAGGCATATGAAAAGATGCTTAACATCACAAGCCATCAGAGATGCAAATTAAAGCCACAATGAGATACCACCTCACACCTGTCAGAATGATCATCATTAACAAATCAACAAATAACGTGCTGGCAAGGATGTGGAGAAAACAGAACTCTAGTGTACTGTTGATGGGAATGCACTTATTATATTTGAACTGTTTGCCCAACATTTCACTGGACTACACTCTTTGATAGTAGAAATGGAAATGTTCACTTCTGTATTCCTGGATCCTGCTGAATAGAGGCTCAGTGAATGGAGGATGACTTGCCATTTTGTCCAGCTGGAGTGAACTAGCCTCAGGTTTCCTTTCCAGCTGGCCTTTTAGTACTTTCTGTTGTTTTGCCTAGCATACCCTTTCTCCAACTCCATTTGATTTGTCTTCTGTCATTCAGATATCAGCCCATTTAATGTTCTTCCATCAGCCTGTGTCTTCATATTGCCACTGAATCTTCTTTGTAGCACTTGCTGCTATCCTTCTTCCATAACAGCAGGAATCTCATCTGAATTGCTCATTATGATACTTCCAGCACCCAGAATAGTACATGGGACAGAGGAAGCACCCAATAAATATATGGAGAATGGACAAAGCAGGTACCTATCCTTTTTAATAGAGAAGAGGACTCCAAATCAGAGTAAGGTGAATCAGAAACTTAAAAGACTTTCTATGAATAAGGAGAGGGCCTTCAATGCATATTAATTACCTTGCTTCAAATGCAAGAACATCAACAATATTTTATAAGCAATAGCTGAGATTTTCTGACTCTTAAAATTATGGTTTATTTTACTGCCTATTTTATACATTTCTCTCATTAATATTTGGAGGAGTAACAGTTAGGAGGAAAACACATTTTTTTTGCATAATGCCATTCACCAACCAGCAAATCCTATGCTTGGGCTGTGGGGAGTCCAACCCAAATGAGTAGCAGGTGGTGAATTAATAATGTGATTTGCATTTTTGAGGGTGTGTGTGCAGAGTTTTGCTTAAACCAGTCTAGAGTTATCCATATTAACAATTGCTTATATTTAAAAAAATAAAACCAAGCTATTGACCTGCTTTTGTCACAGTTGTAGTATAATCCACCATAAAAATCATAATATAATTTTATTTTTCCCTTGGTTTAATGCCTCTAAAGGAGCCAGCTCTTAGTCTGAGGAAACAAATCTACTTTTAGGCATACCTGCATGGCTTACCCTTTTATATAATAAATTAGAGAGTTCCCTTTTCAGCAGAATAGATGTACATATAGATTAATATACCAAGATGAGGCATATGGATATGTGGAATCAATGTAAGCCTGGTTAGAGATGACAAAGAGCTTCATGCTTGAATGCTTTGCAGCTTACTTCAGTAAAACAAAATGAAAGGCAAATGTTTAAGGAGCTGAAGAGAATATCTGCATGAAAATACTAAACCCTCTATGCAAAGAAAGTCACACATTCTCCTCTGAGTTGCTCCTAACATTGCAAGGTATTGAATGGGCCTCTTTTGAGGGGAAGGAGCTTTGTGATTTTCTAACAAAGCAACCGAAAGGAACCATTTTGGTCTTTAACTGAGAAGTTAAACACACTGAAATAAAATGCTATTTTCCCTCTATCAATTGTGCAAAACTGAAGTATGACAAAAACCTGAAATGGCAACAGCATGAAAAAGCTATCCATGGGGTCTGCAGCCATCTCTGATGCCATCAATTTGTTTTCCACTCTTTGTTGTGATGCTGTGCTTCTCAGAGCTCTCTAGAGACAGTTTCGGCTTGAGAAGAGAATATCAATAGCTTGAATGTCCTTTAGGAGGCTTTCCTGTGACAATCACAAGGTTTCTGCAGATCAGATCTTCTATTTCTTTTAATGACTGTGGGAGGACAGCAAAAATTATTCATTTTGGGAAACATGAAAATCAACAAAACAATAATGATTGAGTCAAGGTATGATTTTGCTCCCCTTTTGTGCCATCAGCTCAAAGGAAAAAAAGAATCAATTGGTGTCATTTCTGGTATTTCATAAATCCATAATCATATTACAGGCTTTTAAAAATAAAGAAAGAGATAAATAAATTAAGAAGTACTTGCAAAGTAGAGGTTGTACACTGCAGTCAAATAAATACCAGGTTTTCTAACTGGATCTGGGCAGTCTGGTCTCTGACCTGAGTCCCATCAGGGACAGGTGGGTCACCTCTGGAAGCAGATTCTCCCCCAGACCATGCAGGTAAGAGTTCAGGTTGATCTGTACCTTGATTTCAGCTTGTAAGCCTCATAGTAGAGGAACTAGTCTAGTGTACTTGGGCTTCTGACCTACTGAACTATGAGATAATAAACTTGTGTTGTGCAATATCACTCAATTTGTGGTTATTTGGAATGGACGCCAAAAGAAAAATACAGAAATTAAGTTACTAGCTCCAAAACATAAGATTTGGGAATCCTATCATGAAGGTTGAAGAGTCTTGGGTCCACAACAGACAAGGACAAATTCCCATGGAAGATTTGCTCAGGTTGGATTCCCTGGAATGGTGACGGCTGCAGTGGTGGGATTGGCTGCTGTCACCACCTTAGACCATGGATCCCTGGGAATGTACTGAATTTGTTCTGCATTTGAAACTGGTTACCACTTAGATTGGGCAGGGTTGGGCAGAGCATGAGAAGTTAGAGAAATAGCCAAAGCTAGGTTAGAAATCATTTTTCCTCAGAATTATAGATATTTCTCCCTAATCTATGAACTTCTAGAATTTCTTTCCTAATTCCTTGTACATTCCCACCTCCCCTGAAGTTTTTTGGATCTTATCTCTATCCTGGATATTCTGAAACTTTATACTGCTGAAAATTGGAGTTATTTTTGTTACTTGTTCTGGGTACCTTGTGCTGCCCTTTTGTTTTGCTCAGTTCTGGGAAATTTTTTTTTGTATTAATCTTTGATAAATTTATCCTCTCCCTCTTCTCAGTTTTCTTTCTTTTTCCCTATGAATAAGATTTTGGAGTCCTAATTGACCAATTATACAATTTCCTTATTTTTCCCTGTTCCTCTTACTCACATATTTTCTAATTTCTTTAAATTCTGATTCTTCTACTCAAAATTTGAATTTCTGGTGTAATTTAAGAAATTAAAAGTTCAGGGTGGGGCAAATGTAGGCTTATAGTTGTTTGTATGGAAAATAAATTATAAATAATAATCTAAGAATAAATTCTGTTTTTCACATACCCACACCTGCAAACCTACTTTGTCCCACCCTGTACTTATTATGTGTATATATTTTTTCTTTTAAAAACAGCATTCTGAAAACAAAACAAAACAAACAAACAAACAGCATTCTGTACTTGTTTCTTGGATGCAATAGTTTTCTTATTTCTCTGAGGAAATTTTAGTTTCTTTCTAATTTCTCTTCTGCACATTTATTTATTTATTGTTTCCTCTGAACTTGATTTTCTCAATTTGTTTTGGTTTCTCTTTTGCATGTTAGAGACTTTCTTCAGATACATGGTGTCCTGGCTGTCTGTTCAACCGCCATGGTAAAATTCTGAAAAGTTGAATAAAAAAGTTCTGAGCCATTGGTGGGCTGAGCTGACTGGTGATTTTGATCAGGCAGGACATGTAAGTCTTTTTTCTGTGGTTCTTCAACTTCTCTAATGATAAATACTCAAATGTACTGTTGGAGCTGTGCATCAGAATGACAGGTTCTGGAAATCATGACTGGGGGGTGATGGTCACTGTACAATGGTTAACAATCAAATGCTAAAGTCAGACTAGCTGGTTGCAAAGTTTTGCTTTGGCATTTGTGATTTATCTGACTTACTTGAACTTTAAAAAATGTTATTTGTTTGGTTAGGCACAAATAGTACTATTTTATAGGGTATTTTGTAAAGATTAAGTGAATCAATGAATATAAAGTGCCTACAGTATTTGAAACATAATGTGTTCAATAAGTTACCTATTTTTACTATCTTCCTTTCATTATCATTAATTCAGCATAATTTTCTTGTTGTATCTCCTTCCTCCCTCCTCTGGCCTGGCATGGAATTTCTCTGGTTCAGTGTTCCTACAGTGGAAACCTCCCACCGTCTGCCCAGGTGAGGCTGAACAGTGTCTTGGCTAAGTAGGGTTGGGCACAGGACCTGGGAGATTTGTCGGCTCCTTATCCTGATTTTTAGCCAATCTTCCCGAACTTCATTTCCATTCCTCAGAACCCTTTCAGAGGTTCCTGGAGTCACCAATTCCCACATGCTTTTGGCATTCAGAGGCACAAGCGGTTTTCTTGCCATAGGCTCTTCTATCTGGAGCCACTTCTTTTCCAGATTTCTCCATCTGCTAAGTTGACTACCGCTGTCCACCTGCTTGTGATGTCTTGTCTACTATGTCTCCTCTCCTATTTTCTTTTGCTAGTCAGTTTACATCTTTCATCTTCCTTTACTGATAGTCTAGTTGAGTTTGAGGATGGAATAAAAATCAACTTTTGTATTCAACTGGCTGTGTTCATTGACTATAAGGCCATTGACTTAATTTCCTCATGCATGAAGTGAAGGGTTACAATGACTAAACTTTAAAGCATTTTTCTCCACTAAAAATCTTTGCTCCGTGTATGATTAAGATTTAATGTAATTCCCAGCTGATCACAGTTAGATTCCCTATCACTTATCTTATTCTCAGAATAATGGTGGTTATTTTTTGCTTTTGTTGTTTTGAATCTCTTTGAGCAAGAGGCCTGTGGTGTAGCAAATTATATCTTGTGTACAAATTAGAGTAAACTGAAAAACACAGGTGATTTTTGTTCCTTTCTGTATCACAAAGACCTTTTCAATACACCTGATTGATTGTAAAGCAAACCCCACAAGCAGATGTGAGCTATTGGGACTTTGCTGATGGTAACTTGGGTGCTGGGATATTTATCACGCTGTGCTATTTGGCAAGCAAGTAGAAACCTTTAAACTTTTTGCTCTTTCCAATAATAAAAAAAATTCTAAAAGAAAATGGTACAAAAATTTAAATCGGGAGAAAGTTTTCTTTCCATGGAAAAGCACACAGAATGTCCTGATAAGTCATTGAAAGTTCTGTTTTGCTTAAGATTGTTGAGGTCAGATTTTTGTCACTTGCATCCAGAAAAGTGTTTGACTTCTCAAGGGCAGTGGAGATGGAGTAGGGTGTACAGTCTTTCTCTTTGGATTGCCACTGAATGGCCTGACACTTTGTACCTGTGACCTCAGTGTCTGTACCTGTTTGCGGTGGTTGCCAATGTTAACAGTTAGCTACTGTTTGTTCTAATTTGGTATCCAGGAGAGAAACTTCTACAGGATAATGAATATTTGTAACAGGGTGGTTAGACAGTGTTTGAAATAAATAACAGCTTTTTAGAGCCTGTTGTAATCCATTGCATATGATTTTTGTTTATTTCAGTGTCATGGCATAGAGGATAGGAACCCATTTCTCTGAAAAGTTTTCATTTAAAACAGGAGTCCTAAAGATTCAAGGTAAGGGAGGCATTGACAATTTTTATCTCTGATACAAAGAATTTGAACACAGATATGATCAAAGGTTTGCAGAAAAAGAGATTAATGCATCAATATTGACAATTTCGGGTTAATCAGTTACCCAACCTCTAAAACATTCCTTTTATCTGGAATTAGTCTCTCATTGAAAAGAATTCTCATTACATACAGAGTGTCTTTTTATATGATAGCAATTTTGGCATATTCCAGTGGTTGGCTGCCTGGGAGACAGACACTCCTTCCTTTATCCTCACAAATAAAATCCCAATTTTATTCAGGCAAGGAGTGGCCATTTTTTTCTGGGACTTTGGCATCCCAGCTCCAAGAGCTAAATCTTAATTAATCTTAGACAGTCATGATTATTCTTCCTCCCTGTTCATTGGTGGGTTTGGAGCTAAGCATGTAATGTGGTTTTGACTCGTGAAATATGAGGTAAAGTCTACGAAGTGGCTTCTGGGAAGGTTAACTTTGTTCCCAGTGAAGGATCCAGAGACGTGCTTTGTTGTGTAGGGATGTGATATTGGGGGCAGCTACAGTCATTTTGTAGCCATGAGAAGATGTTCTTGAAGATCTCACTGAAGATGGCAGAGTAAAAATTTGAAACCCCCCCTGGATATTGATATGAGAATGTTGCCAAGCTGCTGACTTGATTGGCTCTGGGACAGCCCCCTCTTTGAACACTGTATTCTGTGAAATAATATATTTCTTGATCATTTAAGCCATTTTAAGTTGGTTTTACAGTTACTTGTAGCTGAAGTAATCCTAGTTGATAGGAGAAATAAAACATTTCATGCTTTAACTCTTTTGACTAAAACTTTTCTTCTACAGCTCCTTCAAATATGAGAGAAGTATAATAAGAAAAATGAAAATAAGTAAAAGAATTGCAAATGTCAAAGAATCACATAATGCCAGCACTGAATAGAATTTTAATATATCATTCAAAAAACATTTGTTGAGGTGGCTAGATACCAGGTAACTAGAGAATACGATAGACACTGTGCCTGCTATTTTGGAACTTAATAGTCTAGCGGTCCTCAGAGTATTTGGTCTAATCTTTTTACATAGAAGGGACAGTTTTATATCTCTCAGTGTTGGGATAATTGTCTTTGTCACTTAATAAAGGATGGTAGATCCTATTAGAGGAGAGACTATACATTTGTGGTTCTTTTTTGCTTTTGAACATTCAGTTGGCTCTTCTGTTCTTCTGAATAACTGAAGTTTTGGCTCTTCAGGTTTGGGCCGGGAGCTGTGTTTGGGTATAAGGGTTAGAAATAACTGAATTTCTGCACATAAGAGTGAAAAGATTTGGAATTCCTTGAAGAGTATGTGTGAGTGTGCATGTGTGTGTATCTGTGTGTGCACAACAAGTTCAAAAACTAAATGCTAATTGGAGTAGGGAGACCAATGGGAAATTCCCTGAGCCCTAGTGGCCAAAAAGACTTTTATGATGAGATGACTAATATATAGTCTTAAGCTATTTGCTGTGTCATGCAGGAATATAACTCTCTGGCAGCGAACTAGAAAACTTCAGCCAAAGTTTTGCTATATATCACAGGTTTTGTTTCCTTGTTGCTTGAGTGGAGAATCAGGGAGATAGAGGATTGACCCCCAGACATAGAGCAGAGAACAAGATTTCATCAGAAGCAGGGAAGGAAAGGGAGGACAGCAGAGGTAGGAAAACAAACCTCATTCCCCTATTTTTCTCCCCTTGGGAACTCTGCAGACATCTCGAAGAGGGCTCTGGACTTAACACTGGACGTTGAATGGGATTTAACCACTTGAATTTATATTTTAAGTGATATCTGGATGAGAGTTGTATGCTGCTGGTGGCTGCAGGACTCATCACAATAGTAATTATTAATTATTGGGAATTGCTTTTCCCTGTAAAACAGTAAGCACCTTCAGGACAGGAGTCATGTCTGTTTTATCAATCATGTTCATATTGGGTAGGCTTAGCTCATAAAATAAGCATTCAATTGGTATTTACTAAGTGGTTCCCTCCTGATAAAGAAAGACTATTATTTAAATATTCACAGCATTTCTCCTTCTGAGTGTGCTGCAAAAAAGCAGCTTCCCCTTCCTATGGCCTCCTCCCAGAGTTTGTGTCTTGCCCAGTGAGCTCACTGCCAAATCCTTCCTGATGTGGTGATGGGGCAACCAGAGAATTTGGGAGAGGCCAGCCAGGTTTACATTGGAAATAGCAGAGAACCACGAATAAGAGAAAAGTATTAGAAACAGACACTGGGGAGGGAGGCAGAGAAGAAATCTTGTGGGCATTGAGTTTGTAAGATTTGGGATGCTTGTAGATGGAGAAGGGAATTTGGGAGGGAGCAGACACAAGACATATGAATGCACACACACATGCACTCGTAAGATGTTTCTATAGGAAAAAAGTGACAGGAGAAGCTGGTTTCCATTGCATTTGTTCTGTGTTAGGAGTGGGATATCTTTGGACAATTTTTAATAGATTTCAATGAAGCTATAAGTTACTGCTGGCTGTTTTACTTGAAATCAGACCACAGGCTGGGGCTGACTGCTAGCTGAGAAAAGGCCAGTCTGGCTTTATATGGATTGCTACCTGGTACGGTAAACTGAGTTTCACATGTTGGTATCTTCCCCAGTGGCCCCCAAGCACTCAGTAGGGCCAGCAAATATTTGTTGAACAGCAGTAACCTAAGATTATATGTCATTCGATTCAACAGCTTCTGAATATGGGCAGAATTGGGACTAAACACTAAAATGAGGTACATTCTCTGATTTTGCTCTTTTGTGTAGCAGATTTAAAGCATGGTGTTAGGAAATGCATGATGAGAGGACATTCCGTTTTGAGGCTGTCCCAGAAATATGCTCAGAGGTCATTTAGACTGACCTTATTTTCCATTTGAGTTAATCTGTGAAAAGCAAGTCTCTCCTTGTTACCAGCCAGATTTTTCTAAGGATCCTGAAAACATTCAATTGGATTATTTTTTTCAAAACTTGAGACTCACAGAACAGTGACATAAATTGAAAGGCTAAAGTGACACCTCCCTGCTAGAAGCCAGTAAAATAATGTCATTCCTTTTTGTTTGGGGTATATCCCCAAGGTCTTTGTTTCTGTTGAAATAACTGGATTTAAACTACATGGAATCTTGGGTGAAAAGTTTCACTCCAGAGAGGTTCTGTTTCATTCAGTGGCTAGGAGAGGAGTCTCTTCTATCCATAGTGGTGATAGGGTGGGGTCCTTGGGTATGCAAATGTTATAGAGCTCAGCAGTGAGCTCTGGGGCCCTGCTGTACTCTTACATGCAGACACCACCCCAGAGGCATTCAGAGGACAATGCCTCATTCCATGAATGGTGGTATTTCTGTGAAAGGTCCTTCCCATTCCTTAGCTGCCTGTGTCTCTTACTCCTGGGCTTCTAGGGGGCTCAGGAGACGTCTGTGGCCACATTAAGGATGCAGGAGAATGCATCTATTTCTCTTTGTTCTTGGAGCCATTTCAAAAACCTTAGGCCTGATGCCACCTGTCAGGAGCACACACTCTGACATCTCTTACAAGTGCTGCTGGAGGTGTGATGCCCAAAGATGATCCCTTTTGGATGCTTCCAGACCCTGCTATCCTCACAAGACCCAGGTGTCAAGTGCAAAGCAGATGAGCTTGACAGGTTATTCAGGCCTATGTCAGGTTATTCAAAGGAATCAAGCCACAACAAACAGGCCGGAACCCCTGATGCCTGGGAGAAGTTTATTCTGTTTGCATCAGCCAGAGGCTGCCCTGATGTGGTTTTTGTCTGCCTCCTAGCAAAGGAAGGAAGAACTCATAATTCCTAGCTGATGGCCTCATACCTGAGGCTGCTTGGGGGTATGAGCAACCCAGAGAAAATGAGGAGCTAAAACACACGGTCATGCGTTTGGAGAAGAATTTATACTCCCTGGGCATGGAGGGAGCCTGCTGAAGAGCTGTTGATGTGGTCTGGATTTGGGTCTTCAGCGTGAAGCTGAGACACAGCTGCGGAGGTCCAGGGGAGTAGGAACGATTGACGCTTTGGCCTCTGGGACACAGCCCGGGTTTGGGGAATGGGGGATGGAGAGCCCAGAGAAGTACCTATCTTCACAGAGTCAGAAGAAGTTCTGTGAAGGATCTGAAGTTGCTTCAACTTAGAAGCCCTTTCCAAACTCAAACACACGAGGCCTGCCCTGAAAGTAGCAGCCTGCGAAACTGTTTTAATCATATTGACATTGGCTCCATACTTTTTGGACAGACCTCAGAGTGTGTGTGTGCGCACATGCTCATCCTGGGGCGGGGGTGGGGGTGGGGCAGTGCATCTTTAGTTGTTTTCTTCCTACTTAAGGAGAGGAGAGAATACCATGTATGTGGGAGGACTCAAATGGGATTATTTAGAAATGCATCCCCCCCCCCCCCAATCTATGGGGGATTGAGGAAGATTAGGAGCAATTTTCATGAAATGTCTCTGCTCCTCTCTGGGAATGGAACTGTAAATGTCATCAGTCTCTGTGATAACAGCAGGAATGAGCAGGGAAGGGAGGAGCGTGGCTGGCCTGTGCACAAGCGTCACTTGCGGTTCCTGAGACCAGGGTCCCAGCAGTCTGGTGCAGCCAGTAGATGGCCAGGCGAAGACAATTAGAAGAGGGGGAAGGGCTAGGAGGCCTAGCCTGGCGACGCCCTGCAGAGGGGTGTTACAGGAGCAGGGCCGTCCCCCTCACTCCTGCAACCCAAACTCTAGGCGCCTCGTATGCATTTGGTGTTAGCAGAGCACCTCAAACCCTGATGTGTGCCTGAGCTAGCTGGGGATCTTGTGAAAATGAAGTTTCTGATCCTGTAGGTCTGAGGATAGGGCTGGAGAGACTACATGTCTGACCAACTCCCCGATGATGCCAATGCTGCTGGCCCAGGCACCATGCTCTGATTAGCAAGGTGTTAAGAGAGTCTGGGGTCACATGCATGCTCTCAGGTAGCACAGCTTCGACAGGAAGCAGAACCCACAAAGGCATACAAACACATTTAACAAACACATTCAACTCGAACTTCACCTGGTGAGTGTTAGGCGAATATTGTCCAGATAACTCTTAAATCTTTTGGATTTGGAATGCCTGGTATATTAAAAATATCTTTCTACAACTGAAAGCTGGGTAGGGTTGTTCAGATCGGTATTAAGAAGGCTTAATACATGCCAGCCGAGGGAAGGCGCATGCCTGGTGGCAGGGGGAGGCGAACTTGGCATGCACGTTGGCCAAGGGCCATCTATAAAGTTAAGTACATAGCCCACTTGTGCATGGTTGGGAACTGGGCTTTGCAATGGATACATCTTCTTTGGTTGAATTTGAGAAGGGAAGTTAACAGAGGACTCTTAATGTGAGGGGACTTCCTCTAGTTTCCCAGAAGGAAAATGACAGCCATACAATGCAAGTTTGGGTTTCTATTTTTATTCTTCAGAGGAGAGAAAAATAAACTCCCGAAGACAAATCAAAGAGAAAAACATTAAAAACACACACAAAGAAAAGAGATCAGTGATGAAGAGAGGAAGGAAATCTCCTTGGTAGATAAAACAGATTTGCCAAATATATTACATTCATTAAGACTTTCTTCTGCTTATGATGTGTGCTTTTCAGAGGCTTTTCTTAGCATTAACGGACGCTATGGGAGAGGAGAAAGTTGGCAGAAAGAAGCCTAGCAAATATATAAATAAGCTTTGGAGGGTTCAGAAGTTTCATTTCCCACAATAGAACATTCTCTAGGCTAGGCAAACTTTTTCTTACTTAAACAAATGCTTTGAAAGACAAAGATTTCATATCGTCAGTGGAACATTCAGGCTAATAATTGCCTCTGTTCTTCTTACCTAGAAGTCTCAACAGCCAGCAGATTTATAATTCACTTTCAGCAAAAATCTCCTTCAAATAAATATTACTTTCTCAGGCTGCACACTGAGTTTTTGCAAACACACAGAGATCTTCACTAAGAGAAGCTAAGCTTCCTGGCTATGTATGTATACATGACGTGGAAACTGTTTGCCTTTTTTTTTTTTTTCCTTTGGGAAATATTAATTAGAAAACTTTATTTAAAAACAGCCATTACAATTTTTATTTATTTATTATTTTTAGAAAGAAGAAAAGGGAGGGAGGAAGAAAGGGAGAGAAACATCAATGTATGGTTGCCTGTTGTGTTCCTCTAGCTGGGGAACTAGCTGGGGACCTGGCCTACAACCCAGGTATGTGCCCTGACTGGGAATCAAACCAGCGACCCTTGGGTTTGCAGGCTGGTGCTCAACTGAGCACCACCAGCCAGGGCTAAAAACAGCCATTTTAAATAGTTGATGAAGTACCAGTGATATTTCGTAGAAATTTTTGTGGGGGGAATCAAGGGATGTAGGTGTGAAGGGAAAATACACAGTTTGACTTTTCCCTATGGTTTGTGGACCTCAGAAATTTTACACAGCTTAAGACTGGAGACTTTAAACTTGTTTATTTTGTAGCTGAAACAAGACAATTCCAAGATTTTTAAAGCAAAGGAAATAATACAAGCAAGTATACATGCAAGAATTAAGCGGAGGGCTATAGGCCACAAGTGTTGGAAGCAAGACTCGTTGAGAGAAAACAGCTTTCTATCGGGGCCGGTCAGTTGTCAGGACCAACCCAAGGAATGTTATTGTGTTCCTTACATATGCCAGGTAGTAGGGGCACCAAGGGAGATGAGCCATGGTGCTGAGTCCTGCATAGAAACTTCTAAGTTGAGAACAAGCTAGAGAAGTGGGCTGTGGGAGTGTGCCAGATGCCCCACTTGGGCTGTGGGGGAGAACGTTAGGTCTCCAGGAGTCTTGCCTCACTTTGGGATGTGCCAGTCACCAAGGTGGAAGGCAACTAGGCTTCTTTCGATAGAACTATGACACCACTTTTTGGCCTGGCCCCATGACACTGCTCCATATTCTGTCTGGGTTTCATTCTCTGTCCCTTCCCCAATATGAATTTTGTGGAGTAACTGCTACCTTCATGATGATGATCCTTTATGGTGACTTAATAGGTGCCAGGCAGTATGCTGCTAGCATTTCAATATGTTATTTTCCTGGTGCAGGCTTTTTTGCTGTATTATACATGAGGAAACTGAAGGTTGCAAAATCTAACTAATTTGCCTAAGGTCACACAGGCTGGTAGGTTCTAGAACATGGATTTATTTTAAAATTTTTAAATATTTAATTTTTAATGACTGTTGACATTCAATATTATATTAGTTTCTGGTGTATAGCATAGTTGTTAGACATTTAACTTGCAAAGTGCTCTCCCAATAAATCTTGTACCCACCTGACACTGTACATAGTTATTACAATTATTATTGACTATACTCGTATTCCTATGCTGTACTTTAAATTCCCCTATTTTGTAACTGCCAATTGGTATTTCTTAATCCCTTCACCTTTTTCGCTCAGCTCCCCCAACTCCCTCCCATCTGACAATCATCAGTTTTAGAACATGGATTTAAACCCAAGTTTGTTTGACTCCAAAGCCTGCAATTTTGTCGGTTAACAACAACAACAACAACACCAAACATTTATTAAACACTCTGTTCCAGGCACGTAGTTCCTGTTATGATTTCATTGGTTTAATCTTCACCTGAATTCTGTGAGGGTACCAGTATTATTATTTCCATTTTACAAATAATGAAATCACCTGTGACTAACTTGTCCAAGGTCACACAGTTGGTAAGGGTGGAGCTATTATTAATAATTTGGGTAGGCTGTCTCCAGAGCACATGCCCTTAGTTATTGTGCCCCACTACCTATGTTGGTCTATGCCCTTCTGTATATTCTAGACACAGATTTCGGCTCCCTGGATGGGCTTTTCCACTCTTCTGCTTCTATTGGCATGCCAGCCCCATCATTAAGTCTGGTCTTTCTAGCCTGCATCCCTTTCTGTTCCTTCACTGCCCTCCAAATATTTACTGATACTGAAGGATCCCAGACACTATACTGGGCAACTTACTGGTACCTATTGACACAGAAGGATTTATTTAAAGAAATAATAAACCCCATTCTAAAGCCGGTCACAATCCAGTGGGCATCCAGACACATCAGCCAAGCCTTCCAGGGCAGTGTGACAAGTGCTGTGATGATGAAAGTGTGAGTGCTCAGGTCACCTCTAGCAGGGGAGTTGCTAGCCCCATGCAAGCTGAGGATGCCCCACAAAGGGGCATTTTTAAGAGAATATTTGAAAGTAATCTTGAAAAAATAGGAGTTCACAAGGCAAAGGAGGAAGGGAAAAATAGATCGTAAGGCCAAGTTTTATTTTCTAACCTTTTTACATGTACGGTGGCAAATGGCTTCCCTGTACCTCAAGACTCAAATATGCATAACAGATGCATAATAATTATGGCTAATATTTATGAATAACCTTTGGTAGGCCAGGCAAATTTCTGAGTCTTTACCTACATTATCTAGTCTAATCTTCATCCTCTTACTACAACATAGGTGTCATTATTATTTCCAGGTTCCACTTAACTTTCATGGGGGGCCTGGAAGGAGAAGGTTCTTTTTCAATCCAGTTTGTTTGGGTTTTATAAAAGGAATGGAGACATTTCTAAAGCATTATCGGCAGACCACCCCTGTCTGATTGATGAGGGAGCATGTTTAAGAAGTACGGTAGCTGCAAGGCCCAGAACAATAGAATCAGATGCCTTTTTCCTGCTCTTCAGGTGATTCTGGAGCAAGTCAAACAATGAACCACTCTAGCTGGTGAGCCCTGAGCATGGGGGACAAAGTTGTTTCCTAATCTCTTAGGCCACCCATTTCCCAAAAGAACCAGCTCAGGTGGCTCAAGTGCGGCTGATATTTTCCCAGAGGTGGGATTTTCCTTTCCTATTTGGTCTCACATACATGTTCCAAAGACATTATTTTATTTTATTTTATTTGTAATTTTTGGGTAAGATTCTAGGCCTTGCAACAATAATTTTCAGAAAATGAGTCCCCTAACCAACGAATGCTAAGGATGTGTTGATATTTAAATAAGAGTTACCTCATGCAATGACCTGTCATTTTGGTCCTCAGCTCACATTTGGTACAGGTGGTGGTATCAAGAGTTTTCCTTTTGTAGCTGATTGGAATGTTCTAGCAGTAAGGGTACTTTTCTTTCACTCTCCTCTCCTACGGGAAGCAGACCATGGAGACTCTGGATGAGAAGAAAGTGTTGCTTTCTAACAATCAGTTTCTCTTATAGGGCCTAGAGCTTAAGGACTCTGGGACCATGCAGTAGCAAAAATGGGCTAAATGTGTGCAGTTCAGTGCTATTTGGTATGTTCATATTGTTACCACAATAATAAAATAAGTAAAAAAAATGGGTCTAAATGAATCAAATCTTCATTTGTTTGGTTTTAGTTCATGATTGTTGAACCCTTGGCAATGCCAAACTCTTACAACTTAACTCTTCATTGCAAGTGAAGAATTGGGGTGTGACGGAAAGGCACAAGGGATCAACAAATGGTTGTTAAATTCTCTACATATCTTTTTCCAAAGCACCATGTGGAAACAGGTGCATGAGATAGGCTCCTTGATGACTGTTTAAGTATATTTTCACAACTTTATTCAGGTTTCCAATAACCATTTACAGAGGAATGGGATCTTAATTCCTGGCAGGTTTGCATGTATCCAAAGATTAACTTTGAATCTAATTTATACAGGTTGGAGAGATTTGGAGGAACAGAGAATGTTATGCCAAATGTAAGACTATGCTTTATTTGTAAATGTTCATTCATCTGTTTAGTACTGACTATAAGACCACAATGAGATAAACAATAATAGATGAGCAAAATAGGGCCTTGCATTCACAATCATTCTGTCTAGCATGTGATCAAATAAACACACTCTATTTTGCAGAATGCTTATCAGGTAAAAATGCTGTATCTGCTGTGGGAGGGCTTTGAAAATGTAGGTGGGCTATTTGCTTTCAGGGCTAGAGGAAGACTGAAGATAGTAGAAAATGTTTTGCAATGATAAGGCATTCATTCAACAACCACTTATTTAATGAGTATCTATTGTGGACCAGAAAACTGTACTAAAACTTGAAATAATATGGTGAGCAAGATAGGCATAGAGTTTCAATTATATTGGAATATACAGTCCTCAAGAGAGAGGAAATGAATCCAAGGATTGAGATAAGGTTTTATGACTGCTATGGTGGGGAAAGTACTATTGCTATATAACAAACCACCTTCAAATTTAGTGACTTAAAACAGCAATCATTTGTAATGCCCGTAGGTTGGCTGAACTAGGTTGAACAGTTCAGCAGATCTTTTCTGGACTGGCTCACATGTCCATGGGTCATCTAGGGAATAGCTGATCTCGCCGAGGCTTGATGAAGCTTGGCTGGATGGCTCTCATCCTCCTCCTGGGGCCACCAGGCTAGCCCAGGTATATTCTCTTTGCCATGGCAGAAGCAAAGAAGACAAGTGGAAATACACAAGCCCTCTTAATGCCTATGCCCAGAACTGGTACTTTGTTATGTCCACCTCAATCTATGGGCCAAAAAAGCCATATGGCTGACCTCAAATTTAAGGAATGGGGAACCTGCAAAGTCAAAGAAAGAAGTGTATGGAAACAATGAAGAATGAAGAATTGGGCTGAGTGAATGAGGCAACCACCCTTTATAGAGCATGAGCATTTACTGAGACCTAAAATGTGACGAGGATTATCCAGAGGAAAAGGGGTGAATGGGATAGTCAGGGGAGAAAATGTTTGAGGCAGGAGAGAAAGCAAGTAGGTTGTTCCAGAGGCATGGCAATTTGGAGGAACTAAAAGAAGACCAGTGAGGATAATGGATGGAAGAAAACAATGGTAGAAAGATGAGGAGAGTAACATGAGATAAAGAAGAGCCTTATCTAACATGTTAATAACTGACTTTGGAATTTCTTCTATAACTGGCTTTCAAAACCATGGAAGCGTTTTCATATCATGGTTAATTTTTGCTAGTCACCATTGTCCCAGGGGGTCTCGAGGTAAGGGAGAATGTTCTGGCTCCACATTACAATTACATATGTAACAAAGTGCACTTTCCTCGATATTTTGACTAGTGTTTCACATTATTTGTGCAATATGTTCCCATTCCCTTGGGCTCTCTGATTAATGCTTCTGCACAATCCCATTTTGACCTTTAGTAATTAGTGCAAATATTTTAAGTTCAGCATATTAATTCCTCTTGCAGGAAAAGCATTTTCTTTGAGAATCATCATAAATCATTAAAAAAAAATTAATTGGTCAGTGAAAGAAGAGGCCATTTTTCAGTAAATACTGACAGTCTCATTGCAGGCCAAAGCTCTAGATGTTAGGAACAGTTTCTGACCTACTCAGACCTTTGACACATTCAATGCAAGGAAATATCTCTCTTCTTTCGTTATTCCTTAGAGTCTTTAACCCTTTAAGTATTTTCAGGGGGCATCATGGCAGAGTTGAGGAATCAGATTTTACTCCCAGCTCTGTCACTGACTACTTGGGTGACCTGGGACAACTCACTTATTCCCTCTGGGCTTCAATTTTTTTTTTTTTTTTTTTGGTCTATAAAGAGGGATGTAAATGTTCCCTTGGAAAGTTTCCTGTTCTAAAATTCTCTGATTTTTGTTCTGAACATGATGGTAATTCCACACACAGAGAGTTGTCATTTTCAGTTCCAGAGACTGTCCGAAATACCTTTTGCTATTGATTGTGCAAAGTCAAAGTTGGGAAAACTCCCTAATGATGAAGCAGAAGGACATCAGGAAGAGTCCATTTGCATGCATGATGGCAGTAAATACACGTGTGATGAGTTAAGACATCCAACAGGCATTTGTGAGCGGCAAGGGGAGCTTAATCACCTGTCTTACATAACATGTTTCCAGCTAGCATCACACTAAGGACCCTGCAGTTCTCATTTACTTTGGTATCTGTTTTACCTTTTTGTATCTTTTTCCTTAACGCTTGAGATTCGTGGCTGTAGAATCATACCTGCATACTTTCTAGATCTAATGATTTTTTGACTAGCAAGGGAAGCACCTCTCTCAGCCTAAAGCTATGAGTGTAGGAGCCTACCATGAATCAAACTCCATTTCAGAATTTGACTTCACATTGAGGCTGAACTTCTTTGGTCTCCTGGACAGCAGCTGTATTAGGGAGTCTCTTCTTAGCTCAGTATTTGCTATCTTTGTAATTGCTGTTTACTTACCATCTCTTAGGTGCAGGAATTTTCTCGGAACAGAGCATGAAAGGGAAGCGGAGTTCACTTCTCTGTTGTCTTTCCAACATTCCCTGGCACACTGATGGGAGCATCTACAACTCAAATAGTTAGAATTTCCCAGAGCAACTGAAGCACTCAATCCCAAAGATAAATCTCAGGCATTCTACAAGGTATCCTAGCACTGCGATCGTTATTTCCCAGGGAAGTGTTTAGCTGGTGTGGTGATTATAGAAATAAATCTGCACTTCATCTTTAGCCCAGTGGCCCATTAAAGCCTGCTTTGGAATCTAAGCTCCCAAGAACAACGAGAGTCATTTTATGGGATGGAGAGATTATCAATCAGCAGCCCTGGGGGCCCGGTGTTTTCCTCCTGCCTTGTTTTCTCTGAGAGCTGTGCAGGCAGAGGACCCAGAGACCACCCCCGGAAGAGGGGCTCCACCTGTTCTCTGTTTGCTTTCCACTGATGACACCTTCCAGTTGGTCCTGCTGCGTCTCAGGGCCACCTGTTAGTTCCTGATATGGAGATGATTGAGAAAACCTTTGATTTTAATGCTTATATAGTTTCAGAAGGTTTGACTCTTTCTTTCCCAAGGAAGTTTTACTCCTCGACTTACTAAAAACAGAACACCACCTCAGGAGTGGCTTATCTGGGTTTGTGGTCTCTTGGCTGGGTGCGCATGAAAAGCAAAATAAAATGAACTTGTATTTTTTAATCTCCTTTTGGTATCCGTTTTAACGTATGCAATGTATTAGGACAGCTCTGTAGTACTGAATTGATTTATGTACATGGTGTTTGCTTAAACAATTTTTACCCAGGTGTGCTTTATCAGAACTATCTGGAAACAACTGATTAGTGCTGAGTTGTCTTTCTTAGTGAGGACCAGTTAACAAGATTGCACTGCTAATGCAGCTCCTCATTTCAGCCTTTTGTTTTATTTTTGTAGTTTTTAAAATTTCTTTTTATTTTTAAAGATTTTATTTATTATTTTTCAGAGAGAGGGGAAGGGAGAAGACGAGAGGGAGAGAAACATCAATGTATGGTTGCCTTTCACCTGCCAGCTACGGACGTGGCTGGAGACCTGGCTTGCAAGCTGGTTATGTTAACCTGGTTATGTTGCCCTGGCTGGGAATCGAACCAGCGACCTTTGGGTTTGAAGACTGACACCTTAGCCACTGTGCCACCAGCCAGGGCTTATTTTTGTAATTTTAAATGCTCTTTCATCAGCCAAACCAACTGACAGGCTTTGAGGGAAAGAAGGACGGTAACGGGGAGGGAGATGGAAGTGGGAAGCGGTGGGAGAGATGGGGGTGCAGCATGGAGTCTGCAACCTCCAAGTTCCCTTTTAGCCTTGAGGTTTAGGGACCCCAAGTTATGTTGCCTTTCACCAGCTCTCTCTGTGTGTAGGTGCTGAAGGACTGTGAACTATCAAATTGTTGAAAGGTATTTCGTACTCTTTAAAAAGCTATGGGTAGGGTGAAGTTACAATTGATCATTAACCCCTGAAAAACTGAGAATTGGCTGTATAAAGCAAGGAAGAGTGGTAATGAATAATCACTTAATATAAGGCAAGAGTTAAGATGATAAACAGATCAATCAGACAGGTTTAAAACAGTACACAGACACGTACATCAACCCTTTACCCTCCCTCCACACTGTGTTGGTCCATGTGTTAGTGTGGATCATATACCCAGGGCTCTCTCTTCCTGCATTTACTGAAATACAAACCAAGTGGATTCACTAAAATATAAACCAAATGAGCATTTTCCGTCTCAGTTTGCCTTAGCATATCAGAGTGGAATAATAAGTTGAAATTATTGTTACTTTTTGGATTCCTCTCTTCTGATTGATATAAATCTGTTGATTTATATACCAAACAAATTATACTGGGTGTTGAGAGATGAAATTAGCATTCTGTGGTTACCAATAGAAGGCAGATGTTGGATCACTCATTTTAAAGACTTGACTGGTGCTGAAATGAACATGTATTAATACGGCAAGAATAGGGGATAAGTGTATTATGCCGCTGGGACAGTATGACAATTCATTTATCACCATTTACGAACTATGGGTGCATACACTGTCACAAATGAAGATGGATGTATTATCTCTTGAGGTCCCCTGACACACAGGAGTAATGTGTGTGGGCATATGTGATTTTAATATATATTAACTTGCAAATAACTCTGATGCATGCAAGCCATTGCATGTGACAGGAGGGGGTGCTCAGTAGTCAATGCATGGCTTAGATTGAAGAAACACAGCAGGAACTAGATGCTGACTGATCAAGGTTATCCTTATCAACCTATCAACCTGTTAGCTTCACTGTTTAAAAAAAAAGTTGTTAGAGATTTCTATTCAGATAAGGAAACAAAAATAAAGAAATATCATGTTTCAGGTAAAGAGAAAACCATATATGGTCCAAGAAACCTGTGTTGTATTCTTGGCTCTAGAAATAGTCCTCTTCCTTTTTGGTTATTATAATTGTGCTTGAACAGCAAGATGATCTTGACTGAGAGGAATAGCAGAGAGAGGCTGTTGCTTTATTCCAACTATGCTGTCTTGATTGATTTGCAGCCTTGATCATTTGGACTAGTTTTTATTTATAATTTGGAATTTCTAAACAAAACTAAGCTTCATTGAGACAGCATTGTGTGAAGAGGCTACTTCCATGGCTTTGTCCATTCTGGGTCTCTGAGTGATAACAGTTAGACAGGGTCCATGTGTTTTAATTTCACTATTGGTTTCCGGAAAGCTTCTTGAACTGAGAACTGTAAGGAGAAGACAAAAGGACTTCCTGGAGATGACTGAGTTAAATTCATTAATGGAAATGATTGTACAGCCTAATGTGCATTACATGTTATGGTAATAGAATTATTAATCAAAATAAAACCTTTTTGTAATAAAAATATTGAGCACTCACTGTGTTTTAGGTCATCCATCTGGTAATTGCTTGATTCCTTTATCCTATATAAACCACCATAATCCCACCAGGGGACTGAAATTGTCATTCCCATTTTATAGATGTAAGTCGATAGGTATAAATTCACTTGGCCAGGATATCACAGTAGAGGCAGAGTCCTAACTCAGAGGGTCTCTGACTTCAGTACAGAGGTCATCCTGATGGCCACCTGTGTCCTCCTCAGTAAAGGGCCAGCACTAACTCTGAACTTGTGTGGCTAAGTGAATAGTGCTGGTTTGATATGGATGATCTATCATCCTATGAAATCTGTGCAGCATAGGTGATGGCTTGCTTCGGTAAATATGTTACTCCATTTTCATCTCACTTTGCTTACATGCTTTCTTGACTGCAGTCTTGGGGGCTACCAATCTTGTCATGTGAGGAATGACTGGATAGTCGTTTGTGCCTATGGATCTATGAGGGACCAATGCCCAGCTTCCAAGGACATCCTCTGTCTCTGAGTGTTGCCTGTGGGAGAGGAACCTCCCAGCATCCTTGGTAGGCCATGGTTGTTTCTGTCTAGAACTGAAAATGGGCCCTTCCATTATTATAAATGTCTTTCTCCCTGAAAAATAACGAAATTGCAGTTATGATCATTCTTATTTAATCATTCATACTCAACATCATGTGGATTTCTCTTATATCATGACTTTTTACATTGTTTTTCTATTACAGTTGTCCCAATTTTCCCCCTGTTGCTCTCCCCTGCCCTCCCACTCTCACTCCCACAGTCAATTCCCATCCTGTTGTCCATGTCCATGGGTCATTTATATGATTTTGTTTTATGTTTCCATATTTATCAGGTAGTTGTTTATCTTTTAAATTACTATAAAACATGAAAAGTTGTGGTTCTATAGGCTATTTTCCAAACTTAAAAACAGGCTGTTGCCTGGCCTGGTTTAAAAGTGAGACAGACCCTGGCTGGAGTGATTCAGCTGGCTGGGGCATCATCCATACACCAAAAGGTTCCAGGTTTTGTTCCTGGTCAGGGCATGTACCTAGGTCATGGCTTTGATCTCCAGTTGGGGTGTGTATTGGAGAGGTCACCAATTGATGTTTCTCTTTCATCTCTCTCTAACTTCCTCACTCTCTCTGAAAATAATGAAAAAAATGTGGAAGAGAATATCAGAAATTAAGACTACTAAAAAAATCCACATGTAAAATCAAACATGTGTAAGAAAATGGGCAATGCCCTGGCTAGTGTGGCTCAGTGGATGGTGCCTACCTGTGACCCAAAGGATTGCTGGTTTGATTCCCAGTCAGGGCACATAACCAGGTTGCAAGCCAGGTATCCAGCCAGGTCTGTAGCTAAAGGTAGGTGAAAGGCAACCATACATTGATGCTTCTCTCCCTTTCTTTCTCCCTCCCTGTCCTTCTTTCTGAAAATAATGAATAAAAATATTAAAAAAAAAAGTAACAGGAAAAACAGAATTGGCATTGCACTTGGAAGTGAATCTGGTTCCCAATCCTAACTGTAGTGTTAGCTCTCTCTAGGATCTTAGTTGAGTTCCTTAATGCCCCTGGGTTGCATTTTTTCTTCCATAAAATAAGAATAATACATGTTTGGATCACTGCTTCTCCCAGGTTGTAGTCATTAAACTGAGAAGGTATAATGGGGCAAAAATTGATCAGCCATTTATTGAGTATCTTTTATGTGTTGAATTCTGAGCTGGACTCCAGAGATACAAAGATAAAGACATGACCCTCTTTCCTGAACTCACAGATTTCTTTAGTTCCTCCCCATAAGAAGCTTGCCCATGCTGGGGACATGAAATCACATGTTATGGAAAATCACTTTGAAAACTCAAAGGCTTTTGGTCAAGATGATCTGTGAAGAAAGAGTTTGATGGTTAAATAAGATCAGAAAACGCTTTATCCTTGGAAATTTGCCATGAACATTAGGTAGTAAATGCTCTGGTAAGTTATACAGCAGAGAAACACATTTAACTCAGTTTAACCTAGTCTGTTACAGGATTTCAGAAACATTTTATTGTGTATCACCTACTAACTAGCACCTGGAGTAACACTGCATTTGAGCAACTTTCCTTTAGTGACTGTTAAATGACTCTTAGTTTTCCCCATAGTACCCTGTATATACTTCCCTTGTTGCACTCATCCATTGGATTATATTGCTTATTGACTAATATGTGACCTCAAACAGTGTCCACACTTACTCATATTTGTACCCCTGGAACATAGGTTGAAATGGGATCTCTGGCCATTGGTAGTCATTTGACAAATGTTTGTTGAATAAATTTACAAAATTATACATTCACACTATACAAGTATGAGTGATTTTCCTGAAATTATAAGATCTCAGAAGATAATGATTAAATTCCTTAATCTCCTTTGTAGAATGTTCAATTTAACTGATTTATATGACCTTAATAACTTTTTTGTTATCAGGATAAAACTGTAATGTTATATCTTAATTGGGAAACAGGATAACCTTCAATGAGAAAATTATTTCCTGTGTTTAAAAACTGTTTATTAAGCTCCAATATTAAAACAAGTTTACTGAAGGGGTGAAAAAACCCACTACATCATTAAAAGCCCCAAATGAATCAACTAAGAAGTGATGCAGATGGGTCTGGAAATAGGAGCCTACGGTTATGGAAAAATTGTAACCAGCAGTTTAAGCATTTATTGGAATGGAATGGAAGACTCATCAGGCTAGATGAGTCTTTGAGTGGCAGGTTATTTCTGATAGAGGACCATGGACAGGGGACAGCAGGGCATCGGGACTTCATAAGATGGTTGAGTTTTAGTTTTAGCCAGGGAGTAAAGATAGAGGAGTTGGTACTGCTAGAACAGTTGTGAGAAGGGAGCACTGACTATAGCAACTTGAGTGATAAAGGCTTTCTGCCCTTATTGGCCAGCTACCTGTAAGTCTCCTCCCTAGGGCTGTTGGTGGGGCCAGCAGGTAGAAATGACAGGGCTGTGGTTTCCCTCTTAATGTTCCATTAGTGAGGAAATAGGGTACAATAAACCCAGATTGAATGAAAGAACAATTGAGCGCAGTTGGAGTAGTAGAAGTAAGTGGTTAGAAAGTTCTTTCTTTTCATTCTTAAAAAAATAGTCTTATCTTTGATTTTTTTTTTTAGAAATTTTATTTCATTATTTTTAGAAAGAGGGGAAGAGAGAGAGGCAGAGAGGTAGAGACACATCAATGTATGGTTGCTTTTCACTTGCCTCCAGCCACAGACCTGACTGGAGACCTGGTTTGCAACCTTGTTATGTGCCCTGGCTGGGAAATCGAACCTGCAACCTTTGGGTTCGCAGGCTGGCACCTTATCCACTGTGCTACCAGCCAGGGCTCAGTCTTATCTTTGTATGTTCACTATAAAAACTTTAGACAATATTGACCAATGCAAAGGAAGATAATAAAAATAATCACAATCCCATTAACCAAAGAGACTATTGATTACTGTTTTTGAGCACATTTTATTGGTAAATATTTTGCATATGAACATATAATTCTTATACTTTAATAACCCCATTTTTACACTTAAAAGTATAAGATAGACAAATTTCCGAATAATTCATAATTGTCAGGATAGGTTTCATGACAATATAGTATTTTATTTTATGTATATATCAAATCATATTTAAGCAATTCCTATTATGGGATACCTAGGTGATTTTCAAGTTTTACTATTAAAGACATCACAGAGATGGACTTCCTTTTACTTATCTTTGTCCATATCTATAATTATTTCCTTTGGATTAATTCCAGGAAGTAGAGTTGTTGATTCAAAGATAAGCATACTGATACATATTGACAAGTTAACTTTTAGAAATGTTGAACTGAATTTTATTAGTGCTTTCTAAAAAAAATCAGTACTGTTTATCATCAACAACATGACAATTTGATAGACAAAATTGTATTTCCTTGTTTTAAAATGCATTTATTGATTATTATTGAGGTTAATTGTTTAAAAATGAGTTTTATAATTTTATTGGCCATTTTTATTTTTCCTCATTGATTTTTTGTATCTTTTGCCCACTTTTCTATTGGCATGTCCATCTTTTTATTGATTTATAAGAACTCTTTCTATATTATCACTGTTACATTGTGAATAACTAAATTCTTTAAAAGCACTTTTGTTCTTAAATAACTTATGAATATTTATTAAATATTCTTAATTCAAAATAATATTCTTATTATTTTGTGATTTCAGCTTATCTTATTAGATGCAGTAGCCATGTGCCTCTAAAATTCTAGTTCCTGTTTTTGTATTGTTGACAGAAACCCAAATGTCTGGCAGGGTAAGGAAGTGGCCTCTTAGCTTTGTAGTGGCCCAAGCTACAGAAAGCCTAGAACCTTTAGAGGTAACTATTAGTGTTTAGATGGTATACTCTTCTGAGTTAACAAAGTGTTTAACTTTATTTGAACACATTGTTTTCAATGTATTAAATTCTCCCTTTTTTCATATTTTCAGATAATGACAAGTTTCAGAGTTCAGACTATTTTAAAGAATAGACATGTTGCCTTTTTTTAGAATAACGACCAGGATAAAAATAAACTTTTAAATTGGTGGTTTAGCTGATTGCATTCAAGATAGATTCTTGACAGAAGTAAGAAGTTACTGGTTTTCCCAATATTAAAAATTTTTTAAATATTAGTCAATCAGTTCCAACAGTGTAATTAAGGCACCCACTTTTCCACAGGTGTTTTGTTTTCAGAGTTTCAACAATCACAAACATTTTGCCAGTTGTTTTATACAACATCCCATTTCCCCCCTCCCTGTCTCCAGCATTTTAAAGCAAATCTCTGACACTTGTGAATACTTCAGTGTGCATCTCTAACTACTAAAAACCTTTTAAAACATAACCAGCAAATATGATTATACCTAACACAAACAGTAATTTTATATAATCTAACTTTCAGTTGCATTAAATTTCTTTTAATTTTCTCAAAGATGGTGTTTTGTATTTGATATGTTTGACTCAGAATCCTGGAAAGATGTGCCCATTGTATTTGACTGTTTTTTCTCTTAAGATTCTTAAGAAAGGAACTCTTCTTCCCACATTCTTTTTACACTATTGATTTGTTGGAGAAACTGGGTCATTTGTCTTTAAAATGTCCCAATTTTTGGATTGTGCTAAAAAAACCCTTCTTTCTCTATTCCCTTGTAGTTAGAACTAGGGGATTGATTAAGTTCAGGTTCAATATTTTTAGGCAAGACTGTTTCACACACGATATGTGTACTTCCCATTGTATTACATTATGAGGCATCTCATTCTGACTGTCCCATCATTAGTGATATTTTGATTGATTAATGAGTTCAGGAGCTGCCCATATAATTACCCCAATCAGGTTCCCCACCAACATTTCACCTAATAGTTTTAGTGTTTACCAATATTTAGGATATTTCATTAAAATTTGCAAAGTGGTGATTTTTGTTTTCTTTTTTTTTCTGGAATTATTTTTATTAATTTTTTTTAGCTATGGTTTATTATTATTATTATTATTATTATTGCTTAGTGTTGATTTAAACATTGATTGTATTTTTTTCTATTACCATTTAGTCTCCTTATATTCCCCACTCCACCTCTATAATCACCACACTGTTTTCCATGGAGTGATTGAGCAAAAAGGGAATAGGAGTTATGGACATGGAGTTATTTTTAAAAGCTTATTCTAATTAGCCATTTGGTTATATAGAAAAACAATTCATTTTTTCCGATTTTTTATTTTGAGAAATGAGTTGGTGCCCTTAGGAACCCCTAGTAATCGTCAGTGAGGTTTTTTTTTTTTTCAGTATGTATTTTTATGTATTTTATGTGTCACAATCCATTGTTATTACTCTTTATAATGTTCAAATTGTTCCATCTTAGGCCAGAGGGGGTTCTTCAAGTTGCCTGTTGTATCCTTTTGACATGGCCTCATCAGGCTTTGATATCCTATGTATTTTAAATATAACAACCTTACTTTACCTGGCCATCACTCCCTAATGCAAGAGTTTAAGTTTCTCTACCTTACTGAGGCTGAGTTCCTTGGAAGGCAAATTAAGCTAAACTTTCTTTAGAATTTAATTCCTCTCAGATTCAAATGTTACACTGAAAAATAAATTCAGGTACCAAGCAGGCACTCAATCAATGTACATCACTGAACTAAATTCTGCTTCATAGAGCCACATATTTCACATACTAATATAAACAATATATGGGTCAGGATAATTTAGCTCATTTCCATGAACATTTCTAAACCCACAACATATTGTTGTACCTTTATGAAGGAGCTTAAACACATACCTATCAAGCTTAAAAATATCTTCGTGCAATTGTTTTTATCATCTGGTCTATTAGCATTCTCCTCACAGTGCTTTGCTTATATAAATTTAACAAGATGAAAGGTTGATGCTGAGAGAAGTCTGGTCAGATTCGTTACCTTAGCAACCTTGCCCCACTCTTCAACTGCCCTGACCCAGCCACAAAGTCCTTCATTGGCTAACGAGACACCCTTGATGACAGCTGGCTAGAACTCAGGCCTGCTGATAAAATGACTTATAATCTGGACAGTAACCTTCGGAAGAATATTACCTTTATCAGATTTCCAAAGGAATCCAAACACCGAATACAATTCTACTTATAACTATATTCATAAGGCCATCATGCGTAAGTGCTTCTGCGAAAGCATTAGTAACAGGAAATTAAGTGTTATGGAATAATTGCTAACCTTGCTGCATAAAAAAGAAGCTGGCTGCCCCGTGATTTTGTGTTGGTAGCAGTCATTAGATACCACTGTCCTGTATAATTGAAAAATTGTTTGTATAAAAGCAATATTGTCACTGCATCATTAGTTCCAACATTTAATTGTATTGGGGAAATTTGAATGCTCTTTTGAGGTTCAAATCATACATATTGATTTGTTAGCTAGGTGGTTTCAGTAGTTAAAAAACAATTTTTACTGGAGCAAAGACTAAGATTATTATTAGAATGTTCTTACAGCTACTACTTGTAGAAAGTTCTATATGAATATAAGACAATTACTGAATATTTAAATTATTTATTAACCATCTATCGAGGTTTGAACCCATTGGTAAACCACAGATAGTTCCCTGGCACACAGCCAGATGATTCTAGCATAGGTTTACAGCGCACATCCATTCTGATTAGTCAGTGTTCATGCTGTGTAACTGACCAGAGTTTGAAAATGAATTATTTTATACATTTAAACATTGGATTAGAGGTTGGGCTTTATTTCTATGATACTTAGGTCCTTTTGCTTTGACTCAACAAATCTTATTTTGTAAATGAATAAAAGATCCATCATTAAAAATAAATCTAAAACAAAAAAAAAAAAAAAAAGGAAGAAGAAAAGAAAAAATATCTAGGAATATAAGGAGACTCACAGCCCTCTTGCAAAATAAGGAAACATTCCTACATATCTAGAAAAGAAATTGTAGATATAATAAGCTTATGTTCAGTGTGTGTTAAGGTAGCTATGTGCTAGGCTCTATGTGGTTTATATTTTATCAGTAGTTCAAGTTAGATCCGGTTATGGATTTAATGTTTGTATTCCTCCAACATTCATATGTCAAAGTTCTAACTCCCAATGTGATGGTATAAAGAAGTGGGGCCTTTGGAGGTAATTAGGTTTAGATGAGGTGGGATGGGGGGAGTAGAATCCCTGTGTTGGCATTAGTGACCTTGGAAGAAGGGGAAGAGCCACTAAGGTTTCTTCTCACTATCGTGTGAATTTGCAGTGACAAGGGAGCTTTCTGTAAGCCAGTAAGATGGTCCTCCCCTAAGAGCTGAATCTACTGGTACCTTGATCTTGGACTTCTCAGCCTCTGGTACTATGCAAAATATGTGTATGTTGTTTAAGCCACCAAGTCTATGGATTTTTGTTATAGCAGCCCAAGTTGACTGAGGCAGTTCCCTAAAGTTTATACATTAGAAGCTTATTAGGTTAGGCCAGTACTCTTTCTATATAAAAAAATAATCCCACTGCATTAATATTTCTTTTGGCTAAGCACATACTTTTGAAGCCCTCCCATGTGCCATTAGTTGAAAACCTAATCCAACAGAGAAGATGGAACATGAACACTGCAAAGATAAATGACTGTATTAAGATTGAAGGTTTTATTAAACATTTAAACAACAAAATTCATAGAAACACTGCATTTATTTTCTGCAAAATTGTCATACAAAATATTGTCATATGTTCAGTGGTATATATTTCTATATTTTAAAAATTGGTATCTTTAAGAACTGGCATATATTGCTTTGAAAAAAGGTGTCAATCACATAATTTGTTCATAGTTCTCAGTTTTTGTGGGGAGGTGTTAAGAAGCCTACAAATATGGTGTGACTCCGATAACAGGTGGTGGCGGCTGCAGAATGGATAGTCCTGCATTCACATGTAGTGGATAAAAATTGGGAGGGATACCCTGGGAATGAGCCATCCCAGCCCCAGGCTAGACTGCATAGCCTAGAGTTCCAGCACTGGGAAGATAAACCCCCATTACCTCTGGCTATAAAAAATCAATGGGAGGGTGGGGAAAGGGACAGAGGGGAGTAAAAAGAAGATGTAATGCAACAACAATAAAATTAAATTTAAAAAAATCAATGGGAGTTGGGGTGGTGGAAGAAACTGCTGGATTTTCATGGCTTAAAGGGCCCATGTGGTTTTATAATGTTCATAAACCCTATGTAGCAACTGGAAGGCTACCAATTGCATATGGGAAGTGGGTGAAGTGACTGCAAATGGGGCAAGTGCTGGGCAAATCACCAGAAACCAGGCAGCAGCATTGTCCCCTGAGTCCTCACCACACAGCCACAAAGAGGTGAAACAGGTGGCCCTTCCCTGTCAATTAACTAAGGCTCTATCCCACATAATTTACAAGTACTTTTGCTACATAGGCTGCACTACTAAGATGAGGAGCTTTACCTAATGTATAGAAACAAACACTAGGAGGCTGCCAAATTGAGCAGACAAAGAACTATGGCTTGAATGAAAGAACAGAACAAAACCTCGGAAAACAAACTAAATTAAATGGAGATAGCCAATTGTCAGATGCAGAGTTCAAAACATTAGTGATAAAAATGCTCAGAGAACTCATAGAGTACTGCCAAAAAGTGGGGGGTGGGATGAAAGTGACATAAAGTGAAATAAAGAAAAATCTACATCAGGTTGCAAGCCAGGTCTCCAGCCAGGTCCATAGCTGGAGGCAGGTGAAAGGCAACTGTACATTGATGTTTCTCTCTGTCTCTGCCTCCCTCTCTTCCCCTCTCTCTAAAAATAATAATAAAAAATTAAAAGCAGAAGAAAAATCTACAGGCAACAAACAGTGATGGGAAGGAAACTGGGACTCAAATCAGTGATTTGGAACAAAAGGAAGAAATAAACATTTAACAAGACTGGAAAGGAGAAACAAGAATGCAAAAACCCCACAACAAAACAGAACAAAAACAAAAACAAAAAATTGAGGAGAGGCTTAGGAAGTTCTGGGACAACTTTAAATGTATAAATATTCATAGGGGTGCCAGAAGGAGAAGAGGAAGACCAAGAAATTGAAAACTTATTTGAAAAAATAATGAAGGAAAACATCCCTGATTTGGAGAAGAAAATAGACATACAAATCTAGGAAGCGCAGAGAGTCCCAAATAAGTTGAGCCTAAAGAGGACCACACAAAGACACATCATTATTAAAATGCCAAAGGTTAAAGATAAAGAGAGAATCTTAAAAGTAGCAAGAGAAAAGAAGAGAGTTACCCACAAAGGATTTTGCATAAGACTACAAGATGATTTCTCAACAGAAATTCTGCAGGCAAGAAGGGGTTGGTAAGAGAAATATTCAAAGTAATGAAAAGCAAGAACCTGCAACCAAGATTGCTCTATACAGCAAAGCTATGAATTAGAATGGAAGGGCAGATAAAGTGCTTCCTATACAAGGTAAAGCTAAAGGAGTTCATCATCACCAAGCCATTATTACATGAAATGTTAAAAGGACTTATTTAAGAAAAAGAAGATCCAAATTATGAACATTAAAATGACAATAATACCTATCAACAGCAGAATCTAAATAACAAAAGAAAAACAAACTAAACAAACAACTAGAACAGGAACAAAGCCATAGGTATGGAGATCACTTGGAGAGTTATTACCTGAGAGGAAAATAGGGGAAATGGTGCAGAGATAATGAGCACAATTGACAGGGGCAAACTAGATAGGGGGATGTTAAGAATAGTGTAGGAAAGAGAGAAGCCAAAGAACTTACATGCATGACCCATGGACATGAACTAAGGGGGGATTGATTGAGGGAAGAGGGGTACTGAAATGTGGGGGTTAAAGGAGGAAAATTGGGACAGCTATCTATAACTGCAAAATCAATAAAAATATACTTCAAAAAAAGACCTTGCAAATAAAAATTTGAAGCCCAATCCCTGAATAACAGTTGGGAACTTCAGTCTGTTTTTCTGTCCCAACTGCAAGACACGTGTGTCACCTCTGGAATTGCCCTTGTGTTCATCTGTCTGAGCTGCTGTAACAGAAGATCTTGAATCAGGCTTTATACAATAGACATTTGTTTCTCACAGTTCTGGAGGCTAGAAATCTGAGATCAAGGTGCCAGCAGGGCTGGGTTCTGATAAAGATCCTCTTCCTGGTTGATAAATAGCTGCTTGATGGCAGCATCTTCTTTGGTGGAGGTTGAGAGGCAGGTGGGGAGAGGAGGATAGGGAGAGGGAGAGAGGGAGTGCTCTATCCAGTTTCTTTCTCTTCTCATAACTGTGCCAGTCCCATTATGGGGGCTTCACCTTCACTCATCTAAACCTAATTACCTCCCAAAGGCCCTATCTTCCACTAATATCACATTGGGGGTTGGGCTTTGAATATATGAATTTGGAAGGGGAATACAAATACAAACATTCAGTCCATAATACCCTTCTCTATTAAGAATGAGATTTAGCAACCAGGATCACAGATGGGGCTTTAAAAATCATTGTCAGTTCTGCTGCTTCTCTAGATACCTTCCTGCGTCTCAAGAATTTCCCCTGATCTCTTACTAGCCTGCATTCACTTTCTCGTTCTTTTTGTCAACTTATTCATACCTGCCTAGGAAATTTAAAGCATTCTGTAGTATTCTTTCAAACTCAGTCTCATCAGCATCCTTCAATGGTTCTAAAGTCAACAGTGGCTTCTTGGCATCTATCTCATACTGCACATCTGGCTGAGTGCCCCAAAATAATTTGGCCCTAAATCCTTGGTGCAGATGTGTTTGCACAAAGATTCCTATATGTAGCATGTATGAACCCCACTATTTAAGTAAGCAAGAAATGGAACTCTCATTTTCCTGTATCTCAACTCATTTTGGTGCCAACTCCCCATTTGGCCTGGGTGGTAGAAACCTAGTATCAGTCCATATATTATTATCACTTCTTAGATTCTAGGGGGCTTCAAATAACAACAGAGTTTTCAGTGAGTATTTGGTCTCTAGTTTTGTCTGTGCATGAAAGAGTCCACTGAGATGCCTGTTGTCCTATGGGGACATAGATCCACACATTTGCTTGCTGAGATGTCCCTTGTTCTGGCCATCCAGCTCTTTCAGACAGGTTGCTTTGTTACCTTGGACCTTGTTTTGGCCAGACTAGTTATTGGCTGCTCCCAGACCATGTTAGATATGGAAATCCCTGAAGGCTGTTCATGGCCCTGGTGTGCCTGTTTTTGGTTCTGTAGCCACTTGTTCCTTAGAAAGACTGGAAAGGAAGGAAGAAGCTGAAGACATTTCTTAAGTTCTAACCACATCTTTCAGCAGGCCTTTCTTCCTTCAGGAAATTGTTTTTTCTTACCCAACTCCTACCTCCTGTCTTCAGCTCAAACTTGTTTACTTGGGTTTTATTTTCTAGCAAAACTCTGCCAGCATACTCCATTTATTTGCAGATCGATTTTCAGTTGTTTTCTCTGTATCTCATGCCAGGAAAAGTTATTTTCCTTTACAAAGTTTGCTAACCTGGCTAAATAGTCCATTAAATGAATTCATAAATTACATGAATAATGAGTTGAATAGTTAGGCCCAAGAGTTCTAATTCTAAAACTCTTTATAATATTTGGAAATACTAATACAATTTTTTTGAGAATGAAAAAAAATGGTTTGCATCTACTTTTCTGGAGTTTTATTATGATTTTGTTTACTGGGACTGCTTAATCTTATTGGTTTTATTAGATCATTTGTTATTGCTCTATGAGATCCCAGTAAACTCTTTAATACACATCAAAACGTGAGAGTTCATCACTCCCTATTATCACTCCATAAACCCTTGTTAACTCCATCCTGCCATCGCTAGTGTGCCAAACAGGTCACAGAGACATTCCTGTAAGATACATTTTTTTCTTTATGTAGGTAATAGACATTATTTGAAGAAACCAATTATAATGCAATTCAACAGGGTACCACTAATAAAATTCCTCATTCCAAAGACGGCAGCTGGGATTATTTACTATGGAAATATCTGTCTTCAGGATAATTTCTAAAATCAAATTGCTGTAAATATAACCAAGAAGTATAAAGACTGTTTCTGTCAGGAATACCTCTTGAGGAGGAAAAGACAAATTTCCAAGTAACAGTGAGAATTCTAGTCCTTTCTTAGTGCTAAATTATACTTGAATAGAGTGGGTGTAGTATTTTCTGGTCACAAATTATACTTGCTAAATGCATCACTGGTCAAATTAGGCATGATTTTTCCAGCCTCAAACATTTATAAATCCAGCTTGAGAATCTACTCCAAGGCACCCCAGTTCATTACAGCAATTTCCTTTGACTTAGAAAATAAATGTGAAACTTGGGAACAAATACAAAGGAAAAATGGGTATCTTCAATTTCTTTCTTTCTTCTCCTCCTCATATCCAAACTATCACCAAGTCCTACTTATTTTAGCTCCTAAATATATTCCGCTTGTGCCTTATTTGAGCCCCTTACCATCTCTTGTCTGGGTATCAGCAATGTCGCTGTCAACTGGACCCCTCCTTTTGGTTTATCCCTGTAGAAGCCTGTATATTGTCTGTCCTAGAATAATAAGTCTAGAACTCAGTTGTGCTCCACTCATTCCATTACTTGCAACCCTCAAGGGCTCTCCAATATTGTTGATAGCAAGTTTGAGCTCTATAGCATGTCCAACAAAGCCTTCAAAAAGGTGTTCCAGCTAAATCTTCTTGGGTCATGTTCTTGATCCAGACTGGATACTCTCCCAACAGTTCACCATCCACTCCAAGCTGTCTCTCACTTCCTGCTTTGTCCTGACACATAAAAGGTGCTCACGGAGTATACTTTATGTTGCACAATTGGAAACCCGAAGTAAAGGATCACTAGCTGTGCAGGACCTAGGCCCTAGCAGCAGTTGCTGTTGGCTATAGAGCATTAGGTTTTGCTGTGGGGTTATACTAGTATCTCTGTTTCCCATGGCCATACAATTCCATCTTTATTTCTCATAGCCCATATGATTTTTTTTTTTTTTTTCACCTGGGGCAAACACCCTAGATTTTCATTGGTTAAAGTGAGATGAAATATAGCTCATATTGGGTAAATAGTACACTTGGGGCATGTTAGTTTCCTCAAATGCCCTCAAATTCTGGGGTTTAAGAGAGCAGCTAACTCTGCTTACCAATGCCTCGAATCAGATGCAGGTGGTCCCTTTTCTGGGGCTGCCTGCCCCACTCCCCACCCCATGCCTATATTAACAATACAACACAGAGACATAAATCTTGAAATTTATTCCTTAGAGAATCAAATACTACATTTTTAATGCTCGTGAGTAACAATTCAAAGGGATTTTCCTACTAGAAATGATGCAATGGGAAAAGGGAGGCTAGAGATGCACAATTTGAAGAATGGGAGTGAAAGATCACAAATGAGAAGGTCCAGGGTGTGGAGTACCTCCCTGGGAGGGTGACAGACCTGAATGAGAAAGTACTGAAAGTGTGTGTGGTGGCACTCACATATCTGACCTACTTTACAAGTTTGCCTAGGGCCAGCATTTGCAGAGAGATTCAGAAAGGATGACTAACTTTGTGTCAGCGGTTCAAAAATTAAAAATCAGGAGTGCCTGGCCAATGTCTTAAACCTAGAGAAAATAAAAAGGAAGAGGACCAGATGGGAGAATCAAGAGCAGATGCAAGTTATTTAAAAGTAATACAGTTGTTCAGTAGGACTGAAGTGGAAATTCAGCTACTTATTGAGTATGACATTTGGATAAATCAAACTGAACAGAACAGAACATCTAGGAAATACCAGCTAGGAAAAGCAAAATGAGGGCAAAAGTTGGCTGATAAAGAAAGGGAGAAGAATAGATGAAAAAGAGTTTAAGGCAAAGGTAAAGTCATTTACATTTGCTATATATTTATTCCAGACTTTTGTTTTTAAATAAAATTTCAATTATATACATTTGCAAGTAACTGGAGATTTAGTGCCAGGTAGATAAAAAAAATAGTCCAATTTACTGATTTTCCTCCTTGATACGTCTTCATGGCACATAAGCAAATACACCCACACTCATATGCAGATACAAAACATGTTGACATCCACTCACATACATAAACACAGTCATATACCTACACATGCACAAGCATACTCACATACATGCAGCACTTTTTTTTCTTAATGTTTTTGTGGTACAAAATTTTCAGATTTTGTTTAGTTCATTGCAAAGGCAATAAATACTTTATAAGATCACTCAGTAGAGATTTGTCTCATGTTTTAATTGTTTATTTTTGATCTGTAGATGCAGGTTATGGGATCCTTGGGGTAAATTATAGACGAAATAAAGACTCAGGCAATACTGGTGGGAAGATAGACAGAAGAGAGAAATCAAACCAGGATGAGCTCCAGGAAAGAGGGTGAGAGAACAGCTAGATCGAAAACATGATCACTACAACTATTTGCCAAAATTTCTAACATTGACTGCTGATCTTTCTGCCTGAGAATTGTACTGTGGCTACTCTTGCTGATTTACCAAGTAGATATCCTGCTTTGGCGATCTTGAAGGAGCATGGGCTTGCTTTGTCTGAATCAACATTAACAGACTTCAAGCAGAATTCTGAATTTCACTTACTAGTGAGTTGGTTGCAAAATACAGAGTTCATTTGTCAAGATTGGCCTCCTCCAGGGTGATGCTCTCACTCATGCCATCAAAGGACATTTGACTTAGTCTACTGGGCATGGAACCAAGATTCTAATGAAAGAAGCTTGTTTTCTAGGCAGTTCTGTGTTCTGCAAGTCACATCTTTTTATAAAGGTGCCTGTGTAAATGTCGTTATTTTTCATCTTCAAAGATATCACACCTTGGAGACCAAAAAACCCCAGTTAGGTCTTCACCCAGACTTCTTTCATTTCCTCTTTTCCCTCCTTTGCTCCTCTCTGCTACTTTTACTGCAGCATGATGTGTCTTCCATTTCCATTTCCTTGCCCTTGTGTCAGACCTCAGTGTAGAAACTTTAAAATGAAGACTAAGATGACAACAAAAAGGGGAAAACATGGAAAGGGCTTGAAAATAAAAGGATACAAAAGCACAGTGCATGAAGGATGAGAAAATTGAAAAGATTATGGAATTAAGAAACATAATAATGCAACCTTTAAAAAAGTGAAATGTTTTAAATAAACAAGCCCAGGGAAATGGATTAAAAATGAAAAAAAATTAAAATTTAAAAATGAGGAAAGGATTTTTTGTTTTCCCCAGAAAGTTTTGTTAAGTAGGAGAAGAATTTTCAGGCAAACCTATGATATCTTATGCAATTAAATAACTAAATTTATTACTAGCATAGGACAAAAATAGCAATAGAGGAGACAAAATAAATTTTCTCTTTCTCTTCATAAAGTGTGACTTTGGAACTGGTACAAACTCAACGTTAGCGGATACTGTAACATTAATGGATGCCAATTGTGTAGAGAAGTAAGTCTGCTCTTTTCTACAGAACAAAGCTATTTTTCTAGATTAATGGACAACAGGAGAAAGAGAGGGAGAGAAACATCCGTGTGAGAGAGGAACATTCATCTGTTGACTCTTGCATGTGCTCTGACTGGGGACTGAACCTACAACTCAGGCATGAGCCCTAGCCAGGAATCAAACCAGTGATGTTTTGCTTTGCAGGATGGAAGACATTCAGCTAACTGGCCACACTGGTTAGAGGGATTTTTTGTTTTAAAAGAGCCATTTAAATATAAAGGCAAAAAGAGAACTTCAATCACTGACTGTCAAAAACAAATAGCAATAAACTGTAGCTACATTTCTTGCATATATATTTAAAAATCTAAATATAATATAATATTTTAATTAAATATTAATAAAGAATAATTATTATATTAATAAAATATTTTATTTACATTATATATCATTTAATATAATAGTAAAGCTTTGGTTTCAGTGTTCAAAGTCCATATAGTGGACAAAGTATATGGAATCCATATTATGCCACAATTAAATTTTGTTTGCATTGGACAGTGTTCCTCAACCAACTGTTACTGCAGGAACCATTATAATTTGAACATTAAAACACACATACACACACAAAGCAAGATGTAGAATCAGCTTTATTATAAAAATAGAATGCAAGAATGCAACCACATCCCTGATACCTGAGAGGAAAGGTAGATAAGTTAGTTGTCTTGCTCTTAGGTAAGTTCTTCCAGTCTACATCTTCTCTGTTCTCCAAAGCAGTGGTCATTTCTAATGTTGGCAGTGACGTGACTCACCAGTTTTCACCGTATTTGGATAAAGTTGCCTTTCACTTTGAAGACAGAGGGCAAGAACTGTGGAGAAACTTTTCCCTGGGACCTGAACATTGACTGTCAAGCATATGAGCAGATTATTAGGGTTATAATTTGCATTATGCTATGCTGATTGCCAGATCCTGTGTGACAAGAATAGGTTCTCAGTTGATTTTCTTGGCTTTCTAGGTAATCACCTTATTTGCAAATCATGATAATTTCATTTTCTCTTTTATAATTTTCCTCTCTTCCTTCTTTTAATTATTTAATTTCATTGACTAGCTAGATGCTCTTGGATGATATGAAATATTAGTGGCACAAGGGAATTTGTTCCAGACTTTAATGGAAATTTTCTAGTATTTCTCCATTATTTGTGATATTACCTTTTAGGTTGATGTATATATTTATATATTCACCATATTAATGAATTATCTGTTTCATCATTTTTTAAACATTAGAAAAAGATATTACATTTTATTAAGTGACATTAGCACCCATGATTATAATGTGTTTCTCTTTTCATACTTTTAAGTAGTTTTAGGTGTAGGTTTCCTAATTAATTTCTAATATTCCTGGCAATTCCAGAGTAAATGCCACTGGATTTGGTATTTTATTCCTTTATTATGCTCCCAAGTTCTTTTCCCAATGTGTTATAGCATTTTATTAACTTCAATATTTATGGGAAGGATTGTTCTTTTGTTTCAAATTAAAAAAATATAAGTGTTATGCTGGCTTTTTGAAGCTTCCCCTTTTATGTCTTGAAAGAAGTACCCTTCTTTGTCTTGTATAATGTCCTTTGACCTGGGTATCATTGGAATTTTGACTACATGACTTGGTATTCTGGGGGTTCTGTGTGCTAACATACTGATTCGCTTAGAGCGAATCCATCAGCCAATATTTTCACATACATAATTCCTAGCCTCCTAAAACCCCAATGTTATAACCCAGCCCAGCTTTGCTCACCCCACCCCCACTTAGCCAAAGTGGAGGGCATCCCTATGCTCCAAAGTCCTGTTCAAATGACATCTTCTTCAGGAAGACTTCCTGGTACCCCCAACTCCAAGATGAGGCCTTTGAGGATAACTATGTTTTTCTTTTTAACTATTTTCTGGCCATTCCAGTTTTCTGACACACATTACTATTCAACAGGCACATTAGACATTTTTAGGCATTCAACAAAATGCTTTCGTGATAATATATTATTTAATCCTTACCACAGCCCTATGATTTGAACAGCTTACTGATATTGGAATGTTTATCTAGAGAGAGAGTTAATAACTCTTGTTTTACCTCACAGAGCTGGTAGACGGCAGAATTGGAATTCCACTTAAATCTGTATGACTCAAAACTGTAGGCTCTTTCCACAAGATCATGTTGATACAACAGCAGATCATCTTTATAATTATTTTGTGGGTCTCCCTTTCCTGTATGAGATTCCAGGCCCCTTCAGAGTCTAGCTTGTGTCTTATTTCTCTTGGAATCCCCTCTATCTTCTTGCACATGGGAGAAATGCAACAAAAGCTGATTGAATTGGTAGAAATAAATAGTGACTATTTCAAATTTGGTTGCAATAAAGTTAAAAAATAAATCATGGAGTTCTACTCATGCATTTAATCCATATTTATAGTTCATTAATTCATACACTTATAAATTGTTGGGAAAAGACTTTTCAGAAGGCTTTCTGGAGCCATGAAATATGGGTTTTCCTCTCATGGTCCATGCAGCTGTGGCCCATTTGGGTGGCTATTCTCTGGGGCCAGGGCAGTGGGCAGGCTTTCCGGTGTTAATCAGCTGCAGTTGAACTCAATGCTGGGAAACCATGCAGTTTACCTATTACCTCCTGGGTGTCTGGTTGCTTTCTGGGTGGGCCAGGGCTTCAGCATAGCTTCATCTAAAAGTGATAGCTTCCTCTTTTTTACTTCTTATAGAACTCTATCTGTACCTCTCTTTTATCATTCTCCCTTCCTACCTGGCATTGCATTGATTTATGTGATTTATGTCATATTTCCTTTAAGGTTGGGGGCCATGCTGGATTCACCCCTTACTGTGCTCACATGGAAACTGGCATATAGTAGGAGCATCATACATTTTAAAAAAGTGATTACAGTAGGTTCTAAATTCAGCAAATATTACTTCCCCTATTTTACTAGCAACATTTTAGCATTTTTGCTGCTGCCCACTATTTGTGTGGGTGGTATGAGTTGAAATTGCTGAAAAGGGATGTAATTTCCCTTGTTAATATAATTACTACCATATATTATCACAGCACTAAAGTCATAACATTCTCATTTTCAGTGGCCTATACACATCACCAAATTATCTCTGGAGGAGAAATTTATCATGTTTGTTTTCGGTCTCAGAGTGAAATGCTGCCAAGTTTGTTAAATATATGCTCAGCCCCCTTTGAGTGACAAGGGTGTGAATAAAGGGGGACATTTTGCCTTTTATGAAAAAAAATGTAAGGCTCTTATTTGCATCCAGATCCAATTTAACTGCTTGGATTGTCAAATTTGGGCAGGGGGTGGGAGGGGGCCTCCTTTCTTCCATGGATCTTTCTCAGCTTGGGAAAGTAATGAATGAGGATCTAAGGGAGCTGGAGAGGGAGCTGGGGATGGAATCCTTGAATCCTGCATGATGATGGCAGCAGGTGCACTGGGGGTCGACTGATGGGTTTGTCAGCTGAACTCAGGGTGGATAAGGACAGGTGTTTGAATTGTGAGTATGTGATTAGCCTGTGACTATTACCAACAAAGTCTAATGTGTTTATTTTTGCTTTTGGGGAAAGAAGACTTGCCTCTAGAAATTGTGTCTCAGCTCAGGATTTAAAGATGACTTTTCTGGAAGCAAGGCCAAGCTGGTCCTTGTCATGCTTGTGGGGTGGATAGAAGGGGAACGTCTGTTCTGCATGCTGGGGCTGATGCTAGAAGGCCAGCTATGGGTGAAAGCATGGCTTTGTGGACTACCTCAGCTCCTAACCAGGGCTAGCTGAAGACAGCGCCAGGGACAGGGACGTGCCCCAGTGGTCATCAGAGCCAAATGTCTGGGAATCTAGGCTGTCACAGGTGCCATTGGGGGCAGAGTCAAACTCAGACCTCAGGGCCTAAGTGTGGTGAGATTTTCATTAATAAGCCAAGAGTGAGTTCTTATATAAAGATGGAGAATCTAAAATGGAAGGGCCCAAAACACAGATTCCGAGCCTGGAAACTTATTACTTGGGTGCTAGAACTTTTAACTACTTCGCACTCAGAAACACCTGTTTCCTAGAGTCAACTTCAATGACAAAATGTCCTTGGTCTTGCCTCTTTCTAGCAGGTCTGCCTTTGCAGTGCTTTTTGACCCTGCTGTATATTTGAGTCACTTAAATCACTCTAAAAATAGATGTTTAGGCCCCATCCCTGGATGCACATGTATATAGAGGGGTGAGCAAAAGGAGGTTTACAATGGTAGTACAAACAAATAAATAATAACATAAGAATAAACTCCTTGATTCACATATACACCACTGTAAGCCTACTTTGGCCAACACCCGCATACAGCTATATTGGGTTGGCTAAAAAGTTCATTTATGTTTTTCTGTAAGATGGCTCTAGTAGTAGCATTTGGTTGTCTTTAACTTTATTTGAAACAATTTTGTTAGATTGTGTTGTGACAGTTGTCATATCAGTGTGCATTAAAAAAAAACTCATCAAAATTGGTGAATTTTTGTGTAGCCATTTGAATATTGAAGATGAAAGAAAATACACATTTTCTTCATATTATGCTTTATTATTTCAAGAAAGGTAAAAATGCAACTGAAATGCAAAAAAATAAATTGTGCAGTGATGGAGAAGGTGCTATGTGTGCTATCAAATGTGTCAAAAATGTGTCAAATGTGCTGGAGATTTCTTGCTGGATGCTGCTGCTCCATGGTCAAGTAGACCAGCTGAA
Source organism: Noctilio leporinus (assembly GCA_004026585.1). Classification (NCBI taxonomy): domain Eukaryota; kingdom Metazoa; phylum Chordata; class Mammalia; order Chiroptera; family Noctilionidae; genus Noctilio; species Noctilio leporinus. The sequence goes on along the minus strand of PVIW01002554.1, from coordinate 124,830 downwards.
GTTGATAGCAATCAACTTCAAATTGAGACATTAATGGAGAACAATCAGTATTATATCATGCGGGAGATAGCTCACATGGCTAATGTATTCCAAAATATTCAAATCAATAAAGTTATTGGTAAAAAATTTTTAAATGAAAAACATGCCTTTTATTTTATAGAAAAAAACTAAATGCTTTTTGGCCACACATACACATACACAGGCATTTATACACCCACATGCCTATATATGCATATATAAATAAAAATCACACACATGTATGTGTATGTATTTATCCTCATGAGATTTGAGGCTGAGGACACTGACCGGCAGAGTTGAGGCAGGGGCTGAGGGCTTGAGCGTCCTCTAGAGGCCAATAGGAACATTACCAGAACAAAGTTGAACAGGCAGAGAGTTTATACCTTATAGCTGTTATATATGAGGATACTTAGTCTGAGCCAAACACTATTTGTGAACTAATCTGATTCTCATATAACATCACACAAGGTTTTATTAACTCTATTATGTATATAAAGACACTAAGACCCTAAGCCCCATAGTTGAACTGGACCTTGAACCCAGGTTAGGATAGGACCATTGCTTCTTACCTCTGTCTAATAGGGCTATTGTATGAAATGATTTCAGCCTATGGGAAATTATAATACTGAGATTAAGAATCTCTTCTCTGGAGTTAGAATTAAATAAATTTAAATTCTGGTTTTGCAATTTAAAACTAGATGATTGGAACAAGTTACTTCTCTGACCTTCAGTTTTGTCTTCTATGTAAGGAGGATAGAATAGTTGTAAGACTTAAATGAGGTAATTCACATAAAGCTCTCAGGATACTGGCTAGGGCAGACTAAACATCCAGTGAGCACCCAGTGAGCATGGCCTATTATTATTAGAATTGGCTCAGTATAGGAAATGGGAGTGTTGAACCTAGAAACCCAGTGATGAGCACCTGGGGAAGGCATGTCAGTGGATGTGTGCTGATCAGTCTTGCATAAATTTTCTGTGCTATGGTAAGTCGGTTAGGAATAGGGAAATTGAGGAAAATGGCAAATAAAATGAATTAGTGATGCTCCTGGTGCCTCTTTTCTTTAATTGCTGTCCTGAAACCCCTCCTTCCCTGCTTCTTCATCCCCTCTGCTCAGCATGCTCTCTGCTAGCTGTGATCTATTGCTTGGGTCCAATCTCAGGTGATAATGGATTGAGAAGGTATTCATCCCAGGAGTATTTAACCTTTGCAAAGAGACTCAATTAACCTTCAAGACCCAAAGGAATTCATCTTTAATGGTGTAATTTAAGGCTCTGTGAGCGGTAATGGGTATATAATGTTGGGTAGGGGCTGTTCCTTTGGTCACCCAAGAGAGATTGCTGCCATGCCTGCTTGAGAGACCATCAATAGATGTTCATCGGATGGCAGAGACCACTGCAGGTTCACCTTTGTTTCTTGCAGAGTCTTACGTATGGCTCTGGGGACACACACAATACTTTCTCAAAAGCCTTTTGTTGAGCAGAATTTAAAGAACATATTGAGATCTCATCTTCAGGTTGCTTCCGTGTAGGTATATCTGAATGCTTAATAAACTTTATGGCAAGATTTTGAAAAATATTACTGAAGTAACAGATTACATTTTACATACTTAATAATCTTAATTTTCTACCCTAAATTTGTTCGTTTATTCAGCAAATGTATATTGAGTTTCTATTCTGTGCCATTTGCTGGAGAAAACATTTTAGGTTGAGGACATTGTTTCTAGATTTCCTTGGCTGATTTTCTTCCTAGTTTACTTGAAGTTGACCCATCTCTCTTTAGGCACCTTCTTGGCCAAGCAAATGCTTTATCCTGTGGATCTGGCTATTTAGAAGTCCTCATTTTTCAGCTCTTGCCTCTTTCCCACTCACACGCTATGTGTTTTTTCAGATGGGTGTGTAAATGTAATCTATTCCAAAAAGCAGTTGATTAAAAAACAAAAATAATCCATCACCTCTTAGTTAATGGTCTAGACCAATGGAGATTTCACCAAATGAATTATGAAGTACATCTCTTACTTTATTACTTGGGCCCTAGTCTCATTGTGACTGTTGATGAATTTGAGGCTCTGGTGTTAATATTAACATCACTTAGTTGGCTTCCAAGGGAGATTGCAGAAAGTCTCTGCCAATTTTAGCGTGTGTTGAGGCCAGTTCCACATTTAGAGTTAAGGCAAAGAAATTTAGTTATAGAATCTTCAATGACAGCACACCTGAGAACAGGTATTTTGCATTTCTGACCATTCTCACATGTGGCAATTTTACTATTTGGTCACATTTATCTTGGTTTGTTGTTTCAGTTTTGCATCTTTTGACAGTTTTCAAGAAAGCAGTGACTTTGGGGACTAGTGTGTGAGCTTTGAAATATGAAGAGGGGAGGGGAAGAGATGATTTCATGATAACAGAGCAGAATGAGAGTAGTGGGGCCATGATGAGAAGGTGGAGGAGGCTGAAAGGCAGAGAAGAGGAGAATGCAGGGGCAAATATCAGGTATAAAAACAGGTGCCCTGTCTCTTGGAATCTGGCCCAGCCTTGTATAAACTTCTGTTATTACCTTTCAGTAGTAAGAATATTCATTTATCATTATTTATGGTAATTGAGCTTAAATATCTCTGTATACAACACCATGAGAAGTAGGTTACATGGCAAAGAATGGCCCCTCTCTTAACTGTTTTCCTCATTCTTCCTTTGGACTGCTTTATGAAGTGAGATAGCAGTGGTAGCCTATTTGTGCTGAGTTAATAGGTGAGATAGGAGATGCATAGACTTGGAGCCATCCATGCTGATGTTTGAGTCCCTCACCTACCTGTGCCATTAATGAACGATGTAGCTTAAGCCAAATGGCTTCACCTCCCTGATTCTTCAAATCATAATCTATAAAGTGGAGACAACAATAATGATACACATCTTGTAGAATTGTTGGTGAGGATTAGCACTGACCTACAGAAAGCTCTTGCTGTGATGATTAATTTTATGTGTCAACTTGACTGGATCATGGGATTCTCAGATAGTCAGCTAACCAGTATTTCTGGGTGTATCTGGGAGGATGTTTCTGGATGATATTAGCATTTAAATTTGCAGATTAAGTAAAGCAGATGCTCTCCCCAATGTGGGTGGCATCATTTGATCCATTAAAGTCCTGCATAGAGCAAAAAGGTGGAGGAAGGGCAAATTTACCCTCTCTGTCTGGTGGCTTGAGCTATACATTGGCCTTTTCCTATTCTTGGACTAGGACTTACACCACTGGTGTTTATACCTTCAGACTTGGATTGGAATTTACACCACCATCTCTCTAATTCTCAGATCATTGGACATGAATTAAAACTACACTAATGGCTTTCCCAGGGCTCTAGCTTACAGACAGAAGATCATGGAACTTCTCAGCCTCCATAATTACATGAAACAATTTAATATAACAACTCTCTTTCTAGTTATCTACATACATGTATCCTATTGGTTCTGTTTCTCTGGAGCCCCTGAATAACATACTTGTTAATTCCTATGCATAGTAAGTGGTCAGTAAATAGGAGTCATTTTCTGGATGGAAAACTACAGAATAGGAGCAAACATAACTTAGTTTTACTTAAGAAAACTCTTATTATGAATACATCTGACTTTATAAAAGTTATGGGCACCTATTTTTAATATGTCCATGTGAAGTCACATTTTGTAAATTCCATTCGATAAGAATTTATTGAGTTTCACAATGTTAAGATCAAAGTCCACATAAAGTTGAGTAAAACCCAAGCTCATGCATTCTAAGAGTCACAAATAAATAAAGAAGACATTTATATGTAACCAACCAACTGTCCAATCAACCAAGCTATCAACCAGCCACTAACATGACAAGTGCTCAGTTTATGAGTGTGGACAAAATCTGGGAGAATTTGAAAGTGGAAGTGATTACCTTTGTCTTGGGATTAGAAAGGGGTGAAAAGTAAAATTTTACTAGGATAGAAGGGTGGTGAGCTATCTAGCTGGAGATGGCAGGTTGAGTGAAAACTTCAGGAGTGACCTAGCATGGTTTGTTTGCGGAAGTGGCAAAGTGGAGTGGTGGGATTGCAGGGCACTTGGGAAGGAGAAGTAGAAGGCAAGATCAGAGAGACAAGTTGGAGCTAGACTATGAAGGTAAAGAGGATGGCTTGCAAAGATGAATAAATGCAAAGTTAGATAATTTTGCCAAAAGGACAGGACTAGTGGAGGGAAGAAATGAAGATTGAATAGTGTTCAAGTTCATGAAACTAGTTGTTCTTCATCTTGGCAGAGGACAGAGAAAGAAGTCCAGCTGGGGAATGTATATAATGAAAACACTTGGAGTTACGTGCTGATTGTGAGCCTGGGCATCCTAGTGTTTGTTGGAGCAGGGTGGGTGGAGGATGCTCCGAGGGCAAGCCTCTCAAATGCAAGGGGCCCACAGTGGTCCAGCTATGCTGCCTTCTCGGAAACAGTGGGCAGCTTTAAGTGCATCCTGTCTTACTGGGACTTTAGAGACATGGATCAGGAGGGAAAGAGAAGCAGCTGTATGACTGGGGCTGCAGAAATGCCCAGGTTATTAGTCAGTCTAGATAACATGGCCTGGACCATCACAAAGGTGTGTAGAGGGAAGATGCAACCTGGTGTACGAGCCCACAGCCTGTCTCATGTACGCTGGCCCTGAATGTAGGGCAGCATGTTCAATCTCAGACATCCTTGTGAGTGGGGAGCCAGCGTTCCTAATATTATCCTTCTTTCAGGTTGAGATGATTTAGAAGTGGCTTAAGAGGAGAATTTTTTTTTTTTTCTGGCAGAGAGCAGTCATCTTTCCCCCTATAAAAATGCCTGTAGAATAAGGACGCTGTTATGGAAATTAGTTAGCAGCTGCTGTACACGAGTGTTTAGGAAATTAATATTACTCACATTATGCAGTACGGAAGCAGAATCTTAATGAAGAGCAGAAACTACAGGCACATTGATCCCTTCCCCTTATCAGAGAAATCTCAGAATGCATAAGTTTCTTTCAGAAAACTTATTTCCACTAGGCTCCTATGTGCCTATTAGTGCCAAAAATAGCACATTCACAACCCAAAGCAGCAAATATTTCAGAACATATTGTATTAAAATATGACAGTGTCAGCTAAACCATTATCTATACTTATTTCTCATTATTAATTCCTAACAATTAGCTCTTCTTTGTTGCATGGTAATGGGATTTGCCATACTATAACAAATACTTTGAAGCCATTAAGTACCAGACTTTGTTCATGCACAGTCTGCTATTGATGAGTGCTATTTGCGCTGCAGACTGCTGGGGACATGCCCTGCCCTGGCATCACTATGTGGGGTGGGATAGGGGTAAGACGTGGGGTGCACTGGGGAAGGGGGAAACGACTACGGGATTCAATTCAGAAAAACCTGTCTTTGCCAAGCTGAACCGAGAACCATCTACCAAAGTGGATGCAAGTGGCCTCAGGTAATTCTGGAAGGCAAGGGGCTGGCCGTAGGTGTGGGTTCAGGGATAAGATCTCAGCTGAGTGAGGCTGCAGAGGCATGTTTGGATGAAGAAGGTAGATGGCAGTCAAGAGGGAGGGGCAGGGAGGGGATAAAATGAATCAGGCTTTCAGGTGGCAGGTTGATGTGATGAAAAGAAAATGGCAGAATCTTTTTCCTCCTCCTCTTCCTCCTCCTCCTTTTACTGACTTACAGCTAAGTCCCCAAATAAAGGCAGGTGTCTCAGGATCCCTTCAAGGGGGATCCTGGTGACACTGGTTAGGGAGTGGAAAGCTGAGATACAAAAAGGAAGGAAGCTTATAAAGAACATATTGTCAGACACGTTACCACACACTAGGAACCCATGTAGGACAAATACCCCATAGTCATCCTGCAGCATGAGGGAGTAGGGATACTTATATACCAAGCCCCAGATCTGAGGGATATTCCCAGGGATATAAGTTTTCTGACACTCTGGCCTGGATTCTTAGACAGAAGAGGCTCAGGAGGCCAAAGAAACTTCACAGGCAGAGGATGCAGATTCTGGACACCAGGAATCAGGCTGGCACGCCAAATGTGGTGTGGCTCAGAAGGGTGTGGGTGGGCACCTATAGAATCTACTTTGTGACCACCCAGTGAACTTCCAAATCATGGTGCTAACCCTTAACCACTGGTCCTAGAAACAGTTCTAAATGATCAGTGAAGGTGTTTCTTCCTTAAAACATTCCAATGTAATTTTACCAACTAGATCCTAGATACATTACCAGTTTAAAAAGAAAAGAAACCCAGAACTTATTTAATTTAAGGAAGAGAAATCACTTCTTAACATGTTACACTAAATTTAAAATAACCTATTGTTTTATCCATGACCTAAAACTACTCTCACTCTTAAGACAGGAGCCGCCTGTCTTAACAAAAGACAGGAGGCCAAAGAGGCAAAGGAGAACAAAATTATACCCACAGATCCAAAAGCAAATACGCTGACATAAAAATTTTTCCAAAATGCCAGGAGTCCCACTTTGGATTTAACTATCTCATAAAACCCCTCACATTTCACTGATTGCTGTTTATGACAAATGCAAGTAAGTTGGACAAGAGGGAGAGATAGATACAAACCCTCACAGCAAAAATAAACCCAAGAGCCACCCCCAGAAGCAAGACATGATTTGAAACTTAATAATAAAGTCAGAAAGCTTGAAGGAAACTTAAAGGTTATGACCTCACTCATCATTTTACCCAAGATTACACTTGATTTTTATGGTATATAAAGTTAAAGTACTGTTCAATTTAATGACTTTCATCTAAATAGTTGGTATTATGGAAATCTAAAACAGGATGGAGCAAGAGGTTGAGAGGGTATGTAGCTTTTTAACAGGTTGGGTTGTACTGGGGCAAAGTGGTTAAGATCTCCCACTTAGCAGGGTGACTTGCTTGCCTTCCATCCGCTCCATTTCCTTATTCATTCTGCTGCTCATTAAAATGTGATTTGGTTGAGTTATTAACCTTCTGGTTTTAGTCTTCGTCAGCCACAGAATGGAATCATTACACGTCACCTCCTCTTCTGCTCTCCCATCTTCCCCTGGCATTGATGTAAAGATTAAATGACGTAATACATTATATGTAAAGCCCTCAGTTTAGTACTTATAAAGAGATTAGTGCTTGTCATATCATTTTTATTATGTTCATAATTTTACTACGTCCATTCATTCATTTGTTCAGCGAATGTTTGTTGAGCATCTACTATATGTCAGTTACTATTCAAGGCTCTTGGGATACATCAGTGAGCAAAATAAAGATCTTTGCTCTTTTTGTGTCTACATGCTAGTGGGGAGAGGAGCTAAGGAAATTATGCAGAAGATTAGGAGATAAGTGTTATGGAAGACAGTAAAAGGACAGCAAGGTAAATGGTATTGAAGTGGCCACAGATGACACATTGCAATTTTGCATATGGTGGTCAAGGGGGGCTTTCTTTATAAGGTGGATTTAGAAGAATGATTTGAAGGAGGTAAAGGAGCAAGTGTGTGGGTATCTGGGAAAGAGTGTTCCAGGCAGAGGGAACAGCCAGTGCAAAGAACTGAGGACTCCAGTACATGATTGAGGAATAGAAAGAAAGTCAGCTGGGCTAAAGCAGAACAAGGAAAGGTTGGAGGGAGAGAGGCAGGTGCGGAATGAGAAGCCAGAGAGGTTATTTCTGGGGTGGAGGGAATGAGTTGATCATGCAGGGCTTCCTGTGCCATTGTGAGAACTTGGCTTTAATGCTGAGTGAAATGGGAAGTTACTATGAGGCTGTGATATCAAGAAGAGACTTGATTTGAATTACATTTGAAAAAATCCTTAGGCTCCTGTGTTCAGAATAAACTTTTTTTTTAAAGAAAATGTCGAAGTGAGAGGCTCCTTAGTAGGTGCTTGTAGGCATTTAGGTGAGAGATCAGGTGGTGGCTTGAATCAGGGTAGGAGCATGGGAGGTGGTGAGGAGTAGTTGGACCCTGGTTATAGTTTCAAAGGAGTCCAAGATTTTTTGATAAGTGGGATACAGAATTTCAACAGGATAGCACAAAGAACTTGCCCCAGTACATTGGTCCGTTCATTTATTTTTAGTGACTGCATCGTATACCATTATGCAGGTGTACTGATTTATTTAATGTTTCTCTTTTAAGGAAAATTTAGGTTGTTCATAGTTTTGTTATGGTTGATATTACAAACAATGCTGCGATTGACAGTTTTTTGTGCCTGTGTAGAAATATTTCTATAGATCTGGACTCTAGAAGTAGAATTGTTGAGTAGATGGATGTGTTTAAACTCTTGATGCATTTGGCCAGCTGACACTCCCAATGTTGATATCAGTATATTTACCCACCAGAAGGGTCTGGCAGAGCGCAGGTCTCCCTATGGATGCAGCGTTCATTAGGTTTCTATGAGTTTTTGACTCTACTTAATATCTCTCATGCAGTAAAATATAATAAGATTATTTTGAAAATTGCTACTGACAGAGTTGCCTGGTACATCTGGGTTTTCTATACCCCACTAGATTTGTTACCAGATATTAAACATAGCAAACTTTAGAGGTAGTTCTAAAATGAAGCAGTTAGGTAGCATTTCTTCTAGAGAGGAGGCTGATGACATTCTAATGACAAAGCTGTGAAGTGTTACAACATTTCTTAAAGGTCACCAGATGTGGGATTAAATTGTCACTAATCTATTTTTTTTATGCCAATGTGAAATTGATAAGTCAAGGGAAGCGGGTATCTTTATCATTTAATGTCACAGTATTCAATAATTATTGTATTTATTATTTCCCCATCCGAAATTAAAATCCTGATTGGCAAGGAAGCACTTTATGAGTCCAGGGAGCTCTTCTGACATTTAATATAATCTTCCAATAAGTCAGATGGGTAGTTGTTTTGATGAAAGCTGTGGAAAAAGTGCTATTAAATCAAATGCAAGAAAGATATTATTTTGTAAATAACTACGGCGATTACAGCTTTGTTTCACATGGTTAAAAGTGTGTTACTCGACCCAGCATTGCCTTCTCCCTAATACTGTTCAGTTCAAAGAAGCAAAGAGAAATAAAATATGCATCTTTTGAGGGAGACCTCAGTAGAACCAGAAACCTGGTAAATACTCAGGAAGGCCGAGCTACACCTGCCTGTAGGTCCTGTGGGAGAGAGATTGTGTCCTTAGCTATTATGGTGCTTCTGGAACTTTCTTATGGAATCTGCTCTCTAGGCTGAAGATTTACGCAAAGGCCATTTTAGCATTGCCTCTGTCTTTGGATAGGTTGGGTCTTCTTGACCCTGGGAGAGGTTTAAGAACCTGGTGGGGCCTCATTTACGCAACATCTGACTGCTTGCCAAGCCTTCGCCCCCACAGCCGTCAGCATTATTGCTGCTACAATTAAGGATGGTTGCCTGCCAGAGGCTCCCTGCCGCAGCCACCTCCCAAGTCCATCCATTTCCCCTCGCCCAGCACGCTGGCTCCTGGCTCATTTCAGCTTTCATTAGCCTCTGCAGCTCCTGCGTGGGAAGGTGCACTCACCTAATCTCTGCCAGTCTGGAGTGCAAAATAAAACACTCCTCTATTTGGGCCCCCACTCTTGTCACTTAGGTCCTTAACTGGAGCCTGAAAAACTGGGTTTCTTACATGCAGGTCAGTCCCATCAGGGAGGGAATCATACAAAACCTGATGTTCTCTGTGTTGATGTTTTTCGCTCTGAAAGGGGATGGGATGTTCCCCACCTCACACCGTCACATACTTAGGGGTAATGAATGAGGAATAGGCAGTAGCATGTTTTGGGGCCAATTTGGACTGATCACTTGGGTGTGTGCCTGACAGGTCTGATTGTGAAGACAGTAGCAATAGCTGGTCCAGGCCAAGTTGTTGGGTTATTATGAAAGTCACTATTTTCCATCAAATCATTGCCAGATGAGTGTCTCATGTATCACATATTGGCTTAAGTGAAAACAAATTGGTTTATTTAACTATAGAGTCCAACTTCCAGCAGAGATGGCTCCAGAAGTGCATACAAGGTGTTCAGGAATCTTCTCCCCAGTGCTAGGCCTACTTTCTGCAGGCAGGGTCTTCCTGTGTAAAGGAAAAGTGGTAACTTAGCAACTCTCAGCTTCCAGTCATCCTGTGTAGAAACTCTCTTCTCTAACAATCCCAGCTAATGGTCTGGTTCTGCATTCCATTATTCTACCTTCAACTGCATTGCCCATTCTTGGGCGGTCATGGGGCTAAGAAGGTGTGGCACCATTTTGATTGGCCAGACCTAGGACCCATACCCATCTCTGGAACCACAGAAGAGTCAGCCCCACTCAGTGTACATGGTCGGGGAGTGTACATGGTCTGGGAGAGGGGGAGAAGTGATTTCCAAAAGTAAATAGGGGAGGTTTTTTCCAAAAATGAGGATGGATGCTGAATAGGAAACATGGACAGATATCTACACCAGTGTGTAACTAAGTCAGGCCCCAGCCTCCTGAGAACCTCAGTAACCTGCGTAGCACTGCAATGGATGCCTTCAAATTTAAAGAAGATAATAGAAGAGCAACTCATGCAATGCATGAAAAACTGAGTTAATTAGAAGCAGAGTACAATGAAATAAGGTTTGGCATATAACAAATACACAGTCAATGAATGAGATTTTGGTGGTTTATCATTGCCTGGATGCTTTTGCATATACAGGACAGGGCAAAAGCAGGTTCACCATTGTGAGTACACGAAACACAGAATTTATTTTTGTATTATTGTTTATTAATTCTTATGTTACTTTCCATATGAATAATTGCAAACCTACTTTTGCCCACCCTGTATGCATATTTTATTACATGTTTTATGCTATGATAAAATACAAAAAAATTTTAATGCGTAGTCTTATTCTATAAACAAATTTCCATAGGTGCAGTTTGGTGTCCAAGAGTAGATAGCTCACTAAAATGAGAAACAGGAAGGCAGGATGAGGGCCTATGGCAGGAAGAGGAGAGAGCTAATGGTGTTGATTTAGGAGACTGAAATTGAATGAGGGGTTATAGTCAAAGGGGAACATTTTTTTCCCTACTGCAAGGTGTTTATTTAGCAAGAAATGGTCCTGGGGGACAGAGAATAAAATCCTACCAGAACCTAGACCTGCTTGACTCTTCCTGGCAGTTGTTTAAAGGAGCAAGAGAAGCAGGCTTTGTAAATCGATAAACAGGGAGGCGAGCCTTGGGACTTGTTTTCGTTCAGTTATCTGGTTAGCCATTTACTGAAGGGCAGCAGATGTTTCTGGTTGGACTTGAGTTTTGCAATTAATTTTGAAGACCAATAACTCCACAAAGCTCAGAAGAGGAACTCTTTGCAGGCGAGGCAAACTTGGGACTGCTGTTGAGATTTTAAAAAAGATTTTATTTATTATTTTTAGAGGTGAAGGGAGGTAGGCAGAGAAACATCAATGTATGGTTGCCTTTCACCTGCCTCCAGCTGCAGAGCTGGCTGGAGACCTGGCTTGCAACCTGGTTATGTGCCCTGGCGGGGAATTGAACCAGGGACCTTTGGGTTTGCAGGCAGGTGCCTATCCACTGAGCCACAGCCAGGGAAGACTTTTTATTTTATTTTTATTTTATTTTATTTTTTTAAAAGATTTTATTTTATTATTTTTTAGAAAGAGGGGAAGGGAGAAAGGCAGAGAGGGAGAGAGATATCAATGTATGGTTGCTTTTCACCTGCCTCCAGCCACAGATCTGACTGGAGACCTGGTTTGCAACCTGGTTATGTGCCCTGGCTGGGGAATCCAACCTGCGACCTTTGGGTTCGCAGGCCGGCACCTTACCCACTGTGCTACCAGCCAGGGCCAAGATTTTTTTTTTAAATGGCTATTTTTGCATTTATTCCTGGTAAAGCAAATTCCTAAAATCTTTCTTGTCTCATAATCTTCTCATGTGTATACAGACCTAAAAGAGGGGCAGTAGTGCCTATAGGCCCAGGGTTGGGGGTTCGGATAAGGGAACAGTTGGGGGATCCTTTTCTTACTTCATTTATGTACTCATGTCATCTTTTAATGCATCTCTTCTAAGGAGAGTGCCAGGGCCCAAATGACATGAGCAAGGCTCCTAAGGCACACAATTTAAGAAGGTGTCTACTCTCAGGGTTGTGACAGAGTTGATGCCTGAGGGTGATTGCCTCGTTAGATTTTATGCTCAGGGAGCCACTGTAGCTTCACCCCAGTTCTGGCCTGGTTTTTACAGGCCAAGTTCTGAGTAAAGTGTCAGAGATCCAAAGATAGATCAGCATCCCCAAGTCACTTGAGCATCCCCAAGTCACTCACACATGCTTGTATCTTTCCACAATGCCAGGTTTATTAGGGGAAACCTCCCTAGTAAGGCAGCAGAGTGACATGCAGGTTGCACACAGGGCGGGGGAGCTCATGTGATCAAAGTCAGCAGAGAGTGTCTGATGTGAAAGTCCCATTCACTGGTGGTGTTCGCAGGTAGAGAGGCGGTTGTGGGTCTCAAGCCAAGCATCTGTGGTGGTGCCACACACCTGGTGGAGTGGGAGTCCCACAGGGCTTGAGTGTGACTCATGGTACAGCCAAGATTGAGCACTGAATGGTTGAAGCTCTGATTTCTACAGCCCACCAATGGTGGGGGACCCACTCACATCATGTTTAGATGGAGTGTTTACCCAAGTGATTTTGGGCATCCTGAGCTCCTCCTAAAGGCATTCCATTATACCCCATTACCTCAGTCTTGACATAGCACTTGACATAACTGTCATGGCTGAAGGTGACTCTGTACTGGCTGATCAAAGGTGTTCAAAGTTCTACTCTCACTCAATACACAGACTTGACCTCTGTTCCCCGTGAGCTCCTTGCCTGGCCAGTCTATGAATGGTAAAGGTAGGAAGCCTTGAGAAGTATTAGGGCTGCCTGAAGCTCACAGGGAACAGATGCAAAAACAAGAAGCTAGAAGTTCAAGAAGCCTCTGGATTGGAGCCTCAGTTGGTGGAGAGAAGTACAGGTGACAAAAGCAGCCTGGGAGCTGCTTTCTGAAACTTGCATTGACGTTGTCCTAGCTATTTATGGCTTTTAAAGCAGAATATTAGATGTTATGCTCCCATTGCTATTATTAGTATTATTTATATTATTGCCTCACAATAATACAAATATCATAATAACCATGTCATAATAATGGCCACAATAAGAATATGTAATAATACTGAAAAACGTAGCTTTACATTATTATCCATATCATAATAATGGCCACAGCAAGAATATGTAATAATACTGAAAAATACAGCTGATCTTTGCTGAATGCATTATCCCACTTAGTCCTCACAGTGACCCTTTGAGGTAGGTAGGCAGTAGTATTATTCCCATTCAATGGAAGAAGAAATTGAAGTTCAGAGATTTCAAGTCACCTTGTTTTAAAAATGAGTTTAAGGGAAAATCAAATGTCTTCGCAAAGTTTCTCAGCTTTCTGAGGTGAAGACTGAAAAGAGAGATGCAGCCATCTGTAGTTTGAAAAGCTGTTCCCTGCATCTCAGCCCACCTCTCACCTTTTCTCCTCCACACCAGCATAGTAGAACTGACCTGGGAGAGAAACTAGAAAGGCAGTGGAAATTGCTGTCACTTCTGCACTATCCTTAGGGAGCAGAAGAGCGGGTTATTGCCTTGCTGGGTCAGCCAGACAGGCCCCGGATTTCTGTTCTTCTATGTTAATTAGAAAGCAGACTCCTAAGAGCCAATTTTGACTAAGAACTCTATGTCCAATTTTCTCCTGGCCCTGATTGTGAACAGCCTGATCAATATTAAATCTAATTTACAATGATGGCCCCTGTGAAGCTGGCAAATGTTATGTCAACATACCGTAATGACTTCGGCTTCCCGAGCACACTTGTTAGCGCGGCCGCATCTGCCACTACCACTCTTAACTGCTCCCACCTCTAAAACCACATCTGTGATAACATCCCCCAAGTTCTCCTGCCTTCTTCCCCTCCACAGAAGCCCCAGGCCTGTCAATCCTGGTTGCCTCATTTCTATACGATCAACTCCGGAAATGAAGGAGAACACAATTAATTTTCCTCCCACAACTGATGAACCAAAGAAAAAAATAATTGCTACTCAGTTTTAATAATGGCAAATTTTATGAAATTTCCATAAAGACAATTTGGAGAGGAGCATGGGGATTCTTTCTCCATGGGGGGCCCAACTGGTTTGCATTGTTTCATAATGTTTATGTTATTACTATTCCATGTCGCCGGCATTTGCATCTCATTGTCTCCAGGGCAAGTTCTTGCATCTCATTTTGGAGGCTCTGAATAGCAGGAGCTGTGACAGGGGCAGGGCTCCAGCCTTTCCTCATCTCAGGGGAGCAGAGGAGAGGCTCTGCTGGAGAGAGGTCCCAGGATCCAGAGGTGTCTCTGAAAGCCAGGATGCAGATATCCCTCTGTTGCCTGCCCTCCTGCTTAAAACGCTTCTTGGGCTTTTATTGTTTGTGAGAAAACATCAAAACTCCTTAGTTTTTACCTCTTAGGCTGCTTCAGACAGCATGCCTCTGCCCTCTGCTCCCACCAGCGAGCCTTCCACAGTATTTTTTTTTTTTTTTAATTTTATTGTTGTTGTATTACATCCATCCCCTTTTTGCTCCCCTCTGTCCCCCCACCCACCCACCCATTCCCCCCAAAGTCAATCCCACCTGTTGTCCATGTCCATGGTTCCTTTATACTAGGTTCTTGTCTAAGTATTTTTTTTTTTTTTTAAGAATTTTATTCACCATTTTTAGAGAGAAGGGCAGGGAGGGAGGAAGAAAGGGAGAGAAGCATCAATGTATGGTTGCCTTTCACCTGCCTCCAGCTACAGAGCTGGCTGGAGACCTGGCTTGCAACCTGGGTATGTGCCCTGGCTGGGAATCAAACCAGCGACCTTTGGGTTCGCAGGCCAGCAGCTTATCCACTGTGCCACACCAGCCAGGGCTCACAGTCTCTTCTATTTGCCTCACTTTCACCCACTGCAGGGATTTGGCATCTGCTGTTCCCTTTGCTGGGAAGATTGTTCTCTTTTCTCCTTTCCAAGGGAAGGCTTCTTCACTGTCCAAGTACCAGCCCCTCTACCTGTCTTTTCCACAAGACTCCCCCACCAGCTCGAGTCTTCCCTGTACCCATTCTCATTGCCACCTTTCCTTTGTCCCACTTGCAAGTCCCTATTTATCGGTGCGATGATGGGATGAGAGCCAGCCTCTTCACTCAGATCTAAACTATGTGAGTGGCATGGCTGTGTCTGTCCTAGCTCACCAGTTTGCCCCCTTTTGGTGGAGCCTAACCTGGAAGTTGAGCACAATGCTGTAGCAGGGCATCATTTTACCTCTACCAAAAAGGGAATTACTCCATCTGTATTAGCTGAGTACTGGTTTGGCTGCTGTGATAAAAGTGAATGTAATAGTGACCTTAAAACAGTGGTTTTAGTTCTCTCTGAGCTTAACACCATATGGCTACTTCAGTGTCAGGGATCTGGTCCACTTTCATCCCTTTCATTTATTCAACACAGATTTATAGGTCTTCTGCTATATTCTAGGCGTTGTTTCAGGCCTTGGGAACACAGTAGTGAATGAACCAGCTCCTGTTCTCATGGAGCTGATATTCTAGTGGGATCAGTAAGGCAATTGGACATTATAAAAAGTAACATATTCAAAGCCCTGGCTGGTATGGCTCAGTGGATAGGTGCTGGCCTGCAAACCCAAAGGTCGCTGGTTGGATTCCCCAGCCAGGGCACATAATCAGGTTGTAAGCCAGGTCTCCAGCCAGGTCTGTAGCTGGAGGCAGGTGAAAGGCAACCATACATTGATGTTTCTCTCTCCCTCTCTGTCTCCCTCCCTTTCCCTCTCTCTAAAAATAATAAATAAAATCTTACAAAGAAAGTAACATGTTCAGCATGTTGTACAGAGGTAAGTGCTATGGGAAAAAATAAAGCAAGTGTGGGGGTAAGAAGAATTGGGAGGAAAGGATACTTTTGAAATTCTCAAGGTGATCAGAGGGTATCTTACTGGAAAGGTGGTATTTGAGTAAAGAACTCGGAGTAAGGGAGTGAGCCATGAAGATATGTGGAGAAAGTTTTCAGCAATACAAAGGCCATCTGAAAAGACAGTGTCTGGCTTGTCAGGAACAGCAAAGAGGCCAGTGTTCTTAGAGTCCAGCGATCAATGAGAGAGCAGTGGGAGCTGAGGCCAGAGAGTTTATGCAAGATCGGGGCACAGATGGCCTCATAGGTCATTGTAGGGATGTTGGCTTGTTGCTCTGTTCTCTTTACTCATAACTTGCATCTTATAGTCCAAGATGGTTACCCAGGATTCTGGCATTCTAGCTAATAGCAAGAAGAGAAGGAGGGCAGGTGGGCATGCCCCTTCACTTCAAGGCTCAAGTTGGAAGTTGAACACATCATTTCCTCTCATATCCCATTAGATAATCTAGTCACATAGGTGGTCACACAACTGTAAAGAAGATGTGGCCAAGGAACGAGACACAGCTCAGGAATTCTTGTATTTATGAAAAGGGGATGAAGGATCTTTGAAGATAGTTACAGCCTCTGCCACAACCCCCTTCTTTAAAAAAGGAAAATGTAAAATTAGAAATTTGATGATCCCTTTCATAATGAAATTGGCTTTCCTTCCACTGAAGGAAAAATACAATGCAAATCTTTCTGCCATAAAATATTTGGAAGAAATGTGCTGAAAATTCTTGTTTTGTGGTGGAAGCTCTGTGTATGGCTCTGTGAACTAAACAAAAAGCCTTGTTTGGGCCAATCAGTTAATTAAGGAAAAAATACCCGGGTAGGATTAAGTTAGACTATCCTCTCCTCTACCATAAGTGACATTAAATTATTTTTTGTTTTTGTGTCTCCAGTCCTATAGCATGAAAATATATGAATTCTCTTGCTATGATGTTTTACTAAAGAACCTGGCTTTACTCATCTAAAGATGTGTATAGACATCCAGTTTTATGAAGCATGTCTGACTTATAGGATGATGGAAAGTCAAAAACAAGATTAACGTAAAAAATTGTTCTGGTTTCTAAGTCAAACTTGTCATCAATTACTTCAGAAATAAATAAATCAATGATGATTTTACTAGGTTTTTCTTCTTTAGCCCAGAACAAAGGGGCCAGAGAAAAGCCCCTTTGTTCTCTAAAACTACACAAATCATAGTTTCATTTCTGGTGCTTGAGACAAAAATTCTCTTCCTGGTTTCTCCTCTGCAGTAGCTTAAAACCAAGTGCTTGTGACACCCCAAATCACACCACAACTTAGAGTTATGCTGTATTTATTCTTTGATAGTTAATGTTGAACAACTGGAGGAACTCTGTGAGGCTGACTTGTTTCCTAATTATTAGACTCTCAAAGTTGGCAAGAAGCTAGGGACTAGGCAGCCAGTTCTTAACACTCTGTCTCTCTTTTGGCTTGCACACCTTCAGTGACAGGGGACTTGTTGTCTTATTCAGTGGTCTGTTCCATTGTCATACAGCGCAGACAATTAGAACATTTTTATTTTCTTGAGCCATACTTTTTGTTTTCCTCCAAAAGATCCAAGATTTTCTCAGTATGACCAATACAAAGCTATGTTTATTTACTCTTTCCCATGACAATTTTTTTTTCCTGAGAAGGGGAGGGGAGACCCAGAGTTGGCGCCTCCGAACTCCCTGCTATGCCACAGTAAGCAGGGAGCTCTGGGATGGAGAATTTCCGATTTTGGATAGCAGATTCATGCTATTTGGTCAGCTCTGAAAAAGGAAGCAGGGAGAGCTCATTCCTTAAAATCTCATTATGCACTTGCTCTCCGTCTTTGGCAAAGATACCTACCAATAATAGTTAATTACTACAGATCATAAATACTTAGTATGGCAGAAACTGTGCTCATATATTTGTGTACACTTTATTACTTAATCCTCATGTAACTTGAATGGTAGTTACTATTGTTATGCTCATTTTACAGATGAAATGAAAGTTCAAAAAAATCAAAGAGCCTACCCACGGTCACTGTGACAATATACATGTGCTTTTGACTTCTCTACTCAACTTCCTCCTCCATTTAGTCCTGAAACAATGAATAACATGGATAACCAAGGCTGTCCAAGGTCAGCTGGCCAGTGTGGGACCTGAAAATCTGACAGACCTCCTAGGGCAAAGCAAAGAATGGAGCAATGGTTACCAGAAGGAACTAGGATAAAGCCCAAGCTAGCATGAGTGAAGGCTGCTCTGGCCAACATGTAGAAAATGGCAAGCAAGACTAGTAGCTTGGGATGCCCTGAAAATCTGGGAATAGGCAAAGATAGGAGTAAGCCTTATGTTATTAAAAGGACATAAGTACTGAAGAGATTATAATACCCCCTGACCTATCAATTCAAAATAAAAACAAGAGAAACATCAGAAATAAATGTAAGAGCCCTGGCTGGTGTGTCAGTGGATTGGTGCTGGCCTGTGAACCCAAAGGTCACTGGTTCAATTCTCAGCCAGGGCACATAACCAGGTTGCAAGCCAGGTCTCCAGCCAGCTCTGTAGCTGGAGGCAGGTGAAAGGCAACCATACATTGATGTCTCTCTCCCTCTCTGCCTCTCTCACTTCCCCTCTTTCTAAAAATAATAAACAAAATCTTTAAAAAATATAAATGTAAGAAAGCTCAGTGAAGTTCTCCTTTTTCTCTGTGCCTAAAAACATCCAGCAGAGCACCTGACACCTGGTGGGTACTTACTTAGCAGAGATAAGGTGCATTTATTTACTTAGAGGAATCGCAGAAAAAGCAGGTGGTGGTAGGGAACATTGCCAAAAAAAAAAAAAAAAAAAAAAAAAATCAGAGCTCAGTTTCCATAATTAGGATGTAAGGACAGCTTATTTTGGAGGATGAGTGGAACTTGATTGGCTACAAAAGTAAGACTAAATTTACAGAGTTGAGTGGCTTTATCACAGCAGCATAGAATGCTTAAAAATCCTGGGAGACATCAGACTTTTGGTTTTGGTCCAGATGGCTCTGAAGTTAGCCGGAGGAAGGACCTGATTTCAGTGATTTTTAAGATGACATAGGTTATAAGACACTTCCTGATTTAACAGCAGGAAAGACAGAGATGCAACAATCAATGTTCACATTAATTTTTAAGCACTTCAAGAATTCAGAAATGTTAAAATATAAAAACAAAAGTATAGTAAATGCTATAGTAAATACAGTAAATAGGAACCTAATGGCTACATGGTAAACTTTAAAAAATGTGGGGTGGAAGAAGCCTGTTTATTGAATACAGTAGAAAAAAAGGAGCAGATGGTACCACCTCCTTTCTTGTCATTGTGCCACTTCTGTTTCCAATCAGAGCATTCTTCTTCTTGGGGCAGGTGGTGTTGTTGGTACACAGGATGGAACATTTCCTCTTGAGCATCAAGATTAATGACCTTGGGTCTGGAGATGAGTCTCAAGACATCATCTGAAGCAGATGGATGGGGAAAGTTCAGAGGTCTTTACAGTGCAGGCTCATTTCTTAGGTTGCTGTGGTGATGAAACTGAGCCAATGCTTGGCGGGCATCTGGGTTTTTGACCCAGGACAGTAAGTCTGAAGCTTCCCCCAAATCTTGGAGCTTACTGAGTGGAAACCACTGATACGGAGTTTCCATTTCTGAAGGTTGTAGATGGAAGAGGGAGAGAGAGAGATCTCAGAATGGGCAACTAGACCAAGACAGTAGGGCTTCACCTTCTGTGTTATCTTAAACCTAAGATAAACATCCCAATCAAATGGAAAATATGTCAGTGGAAATACCACTCTTTGACATTATCCTGTTGCTAAGGTTATTTCAGAGATAGAAAACTTTCAAATAGATTATTGGTATATGGTCCTGAGGACTTTAAGCTACCAACAGAAAACCTAACCATTAGGACAGTACTATAATATATTACATTTTCATTTTGCGTGGTTCAGTTTTCTTAATATCAATACCATACATTTTTAATTGTCATAAACTTAGTGTTTGAGTGGGCAGGAAACATATCTCTTTGCAAGAAAATGTTAATGCAATATTTGTTAATGTAAGGCGGGTGGGGCAGGCCACTCTCTTTTTTTTTTTAACTGTAGAGGAGTCAGAGTCTGGCTTGCAGAAGTCGAGTGTTTTAGTCTAATTTTAGTGTTTTCATGAACATTTTTCATCAAAAAGGGTCTCTGAGTACTTGCAGCCAAGTTCACCTCAAAACCAAAACACCAAGGAAAGACATGGATTTATGGAGACACTACTTTGAACTCCTGGTATTGTAATCACCACAAAAGACTGAGTAAGACTTTCAATAACAAGCCAGTAACCTTCTGGACCCTTTAACTTTTTAATTAAGAGAAAGAAATAAGGAGCAAAAGGTACTGAGGGAAGGAGAGAGAATAGAAAGAATAGAGAATGTATTCATGAGCTGAGTTATTAGGTTTTCCTTCTTTTAAGTTAGAGCAAAATCTATAAAAATCACAAAGTCTCCATTTCTTATTCTTTTTGAAAATGCAATCAGAAGTCTGTTTTTACTGATTAACATCACAAGCATCTTGCATTTCACAAGGTCCCTAAAAGTCTTCCTTAATTCAAGATAAGACATGAGAGACACACAAGCTATTCTTGATAGGGATTCAAAGGACCCATGCACCCATTCAAAAACACAATGAGCTTAGGCAGAACACTGCGCTACAATATCAATTATCCTCACTGAATAGCATTTCTGCCCCCTTTTTGTGTGTCTTTTTGCAATAAGAACGTATGTTGCCCTTATTAAGCTTATGGAATTACTTTTTTTCCCTGCTCCTTAGGAAATCTAGCAAATGCAGACAGTTTCAGCAAGTTAACACACACATACAAAATCTAATTTCCACTTGAGCAGCTCTGAGGTTAGGTCAGCAGGAAAAAAAACAGCAGTAGCTTATGTTGATGAATATTTTATAAGCTCTATCTACTATCTAATAAAAGATGCACTTAAAAATGGGCAAGATGCTGGTTAAGAAAATGTCTTTTATTTAATAATCATGTAGATGAAAGTTGAGCTTTGGGTGTAATGAAAGAATGAACCTAACCATAGACAAGCTTGATTTTGGGTCTTAAGATTCCTTTCAGTCTGTTCACCATAGATCTTCTATCGTGGCTTCAACTGCTGACTTGTACAATCAATGAGTCAACGGGATGATTACAGAGCTTGACCCATGTGGAGATTATTTAGTGGCCTCAATGGACAAGAGAAATCTTTAAAAAGCCTCTCATTAGGACACCCAGTCAATGAAATTGCAAACCTCATGATTTGAATCAGAGCCAGAAAAGTACAGGCCAATATAACCCTCAAATGACATCTTGGTGATAGTTGGAACTTCTTACCCACAGAGTTCAGAATTACACTCACCGTGATCTATAAATAATAATAATAATAATAGTAACAATGATGGTGACAACAACCACCACCACCCTAAGAATAGCAGCAACCATTTATTGAGCATTTACTGTGTGCCAGCATGGTGCTAAGCACCCTACATATATCATTTCTCCCAATCCTCACAATAACTCCAGGAGACAGGTATTACTTATCATGTTTATTTTATAGCTAGGAAAAATGAGGCTTAAGGATGCTTAGCTAGCAAGTGATTGAATTGACTACAAAGTGAGCAGGCTTTGCTGGAATGGAGACTAACTATCCCACCTCTTGTCTTTGCTTTTCTAATAAAACCATCATTTTTCTATGTGTCCATTGGAAAAATAACAAATGCTCATAAAAGAAATTATAACTCTGATTTTGCTACCAGCCGCACATTTCTTAGACCATTTGGAGGAGTCACACTGGATCTTTCTGGCCAGGGGAATTATGGGAGGTGTGATAGAAAGAGGAGCAGATGAGTTCTGTGTGCTGAGCTCTAGCACCAGCTCCATCCATAGCAAGCTGTGTGACCTTGTCCATCATTTCACCTCTCTCATTCTTAGTGGCTTATTCTTGAAAGTGATGATTATAATATTTTTCTCTCTCCTTGCAGGGTTGTGCTAAGGAACAAATGTGATGAAGTACCTGAAAGCTCTTGGAAGAGCTTCAAGTGTTGTGTAAATGAAAGGTGGTAATTAAAAACCTCCAGAGGGCAGCCTATCTCAGTCATCAATTATCATGTTTTCTTCCTTGTCAGGAAACCTGTATTTTTCACGCTTCTTATAGATAGCTCTGTGCAAAATTTTTGTTTAGAAATGTGTGAAGAAAGGATCATCCTGACAGCTCAAAACCTATTTATGATAAGAAATAACCACATATAAATTGACGAAATCAAAGGCAGATGCATTCTCATGTGAAATTGTGAAAATTCATACCTCTTATTTATTGGTTTTATATTTAGTTAGAAGAAGATGGAATATTTAACTGTCATAACATACATAAAGCCCAACTCTCTAAATAAGAAAGTGGTGTAGGAATTGACTTATTATTATCTGAAAAGCAGAAAAAGATTTTAGGGGAAGACATGGGAAAAATACAAGCAGCAAAAAGCTTGATGTGTTCCCAAACTTCGGGAACTTGGGTGTGAGGATAAACTTGTGAAGTTTGAATCCATCTTTGCTCACATTATATTTGTGATGAAATTCAGTTGTATTTTTGAATGAAAACCAAAACTGAATTAGGGAGGAGAATTAGTTTCAAGATGGTGGAATGACAGTAGAATGTCTCAAGGGTTAGCTCCAGGAAGAGCTGGGCAATGATTCTAACTCAGTGGCTGACAAGGTGCTAATTAACCTCTCTGCTTCTGTGTCTATATGGCTACTACGTGTAAAGCACCCACGTCTTAGGCATTATGTTACTTAGACAGACCAGCAGTATGACCTGAGTAATGAAGACCTAGCCAATGTAATAATTCCCACGTGTAAGTGCCATGGGGGTTCTAAGTTCTTGCTCACCTAACTTTCCTTGAGTGCCAATAATTAGGGACATGCACTAGTTTGAGCTTTATCTTCTCAAGTTTGTTTGTTTGTTTGTTTTCCTCCAAAAGTGCTCAAGAAAAGCAAATTGTATTGATTGGCTTGTTGAGATTGGTTAAAGGCAAGATAACTCCTGGATAGTCAGGATTTGACAGGGAAGGAAATCCAGAGTTTACCACTTTAAATCTATCAGGGCATGTTGAATTACAGTCTGAAATAATTGGGAAGGTTAGGTCTGTCACAGATAGCATGGCACTGAAATCACAACATGTGTATGTTCTTAATCAACCACAAGGAATCTGTGTGTTCCGGAAAAGTGTCAGGGAGTATTTGATTCACAGCCATCCAAAACATCAAAAACGACTTGAGAAATAATATTTATGAGAATGGGTGACAAGTCTAAATTCTATAATTTATTGTCAGACTTAAGCTTACCTATCAAAGAGCCTTAATTTAGACCAGTTGGCCCCTCATAAAGTTTGTCTTTAGGGATTTAGGTTTAGTGTCTTGCCATAGACCTATGGCCCTGAAGTGCATTTGCTGTATTTGTGGCAGGGATCCTGTCCTTCTCAGATCTCAGCCTGACCATTTTCTTGCAGCTCTTAAATCTCTTCTCTGTACTGTGAGCAGAAATATATTTTTCATGATTGGGTATAATCATGCTATTCCCCCAAATAGTAATCTTGACTGTTTCTAGATGACTTGCAGAAGCAAATCCAAGTTTCTTTTCAAAGCACTCAAAGTCCTTCTTGAGGTAGCCTCATGGGACCTGCCTGCCTCACCTCTTCCCTCCAGCCTCCTGAACCTCTGTCTGCTCCAGGGATGCTGAATGTGCAAACACAGTTCCTCCAGCTGCAGTCTCCATCCAACATGTCCTCTCCAGTACTCATTCTTGAGGCCTCAACCAAAATGTTCATCCTCTGTAAGATATTGAGCTCCCCACCCCACAGCTGACTTTAGTGCTTCTTTGTTTGCTTCAATCCCAAATTCAAGCAGCTTTTACTGTTTTGTAATTGCTTTTGTTTGTTTGTTTGTTTGATTTCCTTTTGCCAGTATCTCCGCTCTAAACGTCAGGCCCAGGGAAGGCAGGACTGGCTTCCCTTTCACATCTCAGATCCCACTGCCCTCTGCAGTGGGTTCCTGGTCCTTTTCTCTGTTGCATGCAAGCTGCCACCTTTGCCTTGATCTTTTTTCTTCTGGTTCTCACCTTTAACAGGGCTTGTTAGCAATCTCAGCCAAGTGCTGGGAACGGTTGGAAGACCAGCTCTGACACATTCTAAACTACTTTTTGGAAGAGGGTGCAGTCTTCTGATGGAAGTACTTTTCCAAAAATTCACCCCCATTCTCATTTTGTGTGACATTTCCCATTACGTAGAACATGATTAGCTAGCTGCCTTTTCAAGTGTTCTTTTAGGCCAAGTCTGCTGATGAGATGTGGTTTAGTCCAGTGTGAGTCAGAGCCAAGCGTGGTTGCTTGCATATGCGCGTTAAAGGAACAAGGGTTTGGCTGGTAAGAGGCAGCCCAATCGTTAGGGCTGATGTAATTTTCCAAAGCCGATTTTCTCAGTGTTCAGCAAAGTGGAATGTAATTTTAATTTGCAAGGAGAACTTTGGCTTCCACGAAACGTAACTATCAGCTTTTTCTCAAACCACTTCTTCACAACGAAGCCAGGGAGGTCAGAATAGAATAGTTAGAGATATAAACAAATGTAATCAAAAGGAGGCCCAAAACAAATTAAAAAGTCTGTCCTGAAATTTTATTTTACAAAAGGGGAAACAAAAAAAAAAGTTCAGCAAGTGTGCTAATTTAATGACGTGCAAGTACTCATTTAGTGCAAATGTGAGAGCAAACTATCATAGACTGTGCATTGAAAGATATTACGAAGCCAATTTGAATAAAGTTTTAGCTTGCCTAGCAGCCAAAGGTGTCAAAGACATTTATCTTCTTGCATAAGATACTTTATATAGAGGATTCAAATTAGCAAGACTTTTTAATTGGTTCACTTCTACTATGCAACATATAACAAGTTTATGGAGGCAACAATTCATTAGATGCTGCAGCATCACACCAGAGCATCAACTATTTATAATTCAGCCTGCCATTCAGATATGTGGCCACCTCAGAATGAGATTTGAATAGTCACCAAATGGGTAGAAGTTCATTAACTATTCATTTCCTTTTGTAAAGCTGAGGACTAAAGAAATACTTCATTAACCTCGGTCTTATGTAAAGTAATAAATATAAGAGTGCTATTTCAAGTACCCATTGTGATAGAAAGATAATTCCAATGCATATAACTGTGCAATACAAAAGCTCATGGATGATATGATTCCCCATTCCCTGCTCCTTTACTCTCCTTCCTTCAGTCCTACGGTCCCTCTGAAATGTCAAGAAGGGTGCCCAAAGAAATAAAAGACCGCATATTATTCTTATTTCTGATTCTTTGCTAGGACATTTGTTTGTAAGTACAGAGTTGGGAGGAATAGTTTTAGAATATTTAGCCATGCATACAAATAGGTCTGTGGAAGTAGAGGGCTTTATTGACATTTTGCAAATGGTAACAGAACCCAGATGAGGGAGACATTGTTTTTCTAAAGAGCAAAGAGTAACCTTGGGAATATGAGTTTGTTGGTTTTTCTACTAGGTGGTCTTTTTTTTCCCTTTAAGAGGGGAAACAAAATAAGTGAGCCCGGAATATGAAAAGCTAGGCATTTTAAAAATCAATAGACGTTCACTAGAACTTAGGAACAGTATTTCTTTTACTTAATAGTTAGGACTACCTAATGGCAGCTATTGTTAATATTTTTTTTTCCCCCCACATTGCAGGAACAAAAGTCTTAAGGGCTGGGACAAAGGTGACTGTTATGATTAAGTCTGGTGGTACCATTAGCCCAAAAGGATCAAAGCTTTGCTGGACGCTTAGGGGAATGAGTGGGTCTCAATGTTAAGGTTAATGGAAATCAGGGTCAGCCTCTCCCTTAGGTAATGTCAATACCTTCAGCCTGTAAATTTCATCATGTGACTGTTCTTTCAAGGGACTGTGGTGAGTTTAGCTGAGGGTTCTTTCTTTTTGTTGCACATCTTGCTCTGCTGCTGGGGTTTCTCAGAGAATTGCCTGACTGTGTGAAGTACACAATGTCACAAAATGTATTGCTTCCAAGAAATGTGCTAGGAGTGGTGTGCTGGGGTGGGGGTAGGGGTTGGGGGGAGGGGGGCTAAGAGAGTCCTGCTGCTTCTCCTAAGCCCACCCGTTGTGGGGACAAGGTGGTGCATGGGCAAGACGGCCTGGCTTTCCTTGGAGGTGTAGTCTTTGGAGAATATTTATTTTGCATTGTGACTAATAAAGATTATAATCATCACAAGCAAAAATGACTAGTGTTTATTGAGCACCAGCTGCATGTTGAGTCCAGGGCTGGGAGTTTACACACAGTATCATGTCATTATATCGAATCCTTATTATCACCCTGAGAGATCAGCATTATACACCTCATTCTATAGAAAAGTGAGGTTCAGAGATCTTGGGTAATGTGTCTAAGTCACACTGTGAGTACAGGGGAAGCAAGGATTCAAACCAAGCCTGTCATCATCCTGCCTGAGAGTGCCGTAGCATTTGCTAGCAGTCTCTGCTCACCAGCATAGACGTTCCTTTACTTATTCATGGCTTCCTGCATCTCTCTGGCCTGCAGTGTTCTCTGTCTTCACTGTGTTTGGTTACAACACAGGGCAGGTGTGGAGTGCTAAGGAGTTAATGGACCCCAGGAAGAACCCTCAATCACTGAAGGTTGGAAATGGAAAGATTAGCATCCTGTTTCCTTGCCTTTCAGTAATGCTTACGTGTCTTCTACCTAGTCTCTGGGAGAGTCCCCAGTGGTAGAGAATCCCACTTGCCCACAGGGTAGTCCCTTGTTAATCCTCTTTTTTTCTCTTTTTCCTTCCCTCTCATGCTCATCCCCATTTGCTCATGGTATTTCCTGAGATTACCTCCCAAATGGGCCTTCACCAAAGACCCAAATGAAGACAACTCCGTACCCCTTCCTTCTGCTGTTTAATAACAGAATTATGCAGTATTTAGCCAGATGAGAAAGATGGAGTGCATATATCTGAAGACACTGCAGACTCTGAAAGCTATCAGTCGCATTTGGGCACAGCCAGAACAGGGGGTTGCAGAATAGCACAGACATTTCCCCCTTCTCAATGCAGCGGCTGTGTGGCAAACAATATTTTCCCAAGTGTTTACACATGCCTCTGAGCCAGCAGTTCTCAGAATTAGGCCTTCAAGTTGACTAATAGTGTGGGAGTAGTTTAGGAGTAATAATACAAAGTTTAAACATGACTCTGTGCTACATAAATGCTCCTCCACTTCAGCACGACTGAGCTAGAAGTGGGACAAAGAAAAATGAGCTTGCTTCATCTCATTAGGGAGGTACTGCTAGATTTGCATTTTCATGTAATACTCACATGCTGCCATATTATAGCTGAGTCATGACTTCAGCTTCCTGTAATAAATGGAAATGGGATTGAGTAAACAGACATCTAGAATACCAGGGAATTAATGAGAGTCTGAAAATGGTGCTGGAAATCAGCTAGGCCTTACCTATGGAGCAGTGTGCTGGTGAGCATCTAATTTTCTTTTGATTCTTTGCATGTGCCTTATTTAATAAATATAATAAATTCAAGTGGTATTTCATTAGTAGGGATAAATGTTTATATCTGTAGGAAAAAAATTTGGTAAAAAGAAAAAAAAGACCATAGATGTATAGAAACACACCAGCATCTTGATGATAATGAGAAAAGAAATAACTTGTCTGATTCCTAGTTTTATCAGAGAAGGACTATTGTCAACATTCAGCATCATATTCCAAATAGGACTTCTCTACTGATGAGGTAATAGTTCATTTGCGCTCAAGATTGTGGTGCATTTTAAAAGCATCCTTTCCCGTTCAATTTGCTTCCCTCTTTCAATATCATCAAATTCAGTTAGTTATAAAGGAGATTTATGGTTTTAAAACATCATTTCATTTTCTTCCTTTCTGCTAACAAGTTGTTTAAAATAAGTGTGATTTTCCTAATATTAATTTTGAGTGTCAGAAATATACAGTTTACAAGGGACATCAAAGAAATATACAATTTAGCAATTGCACTATTAATGCTGCAATTTAGTGACAAAACACCTCTCACTTCTCAAGTGCCTTTTGCTGTATTTCTTCATTTCAGAGGATTTATTGCATAATTTCCTTGGTTGTAATGATCAGGTTCCTGTGTAATAGGCTTATTTTGATGTTTTCTCCATAGTTTAAGTTATTTCAATAACAGCTGACTCTACTTTTGTATGATGCTCAGCAAACATGAAAACAGTGGGTGCTCCATTTTGCCTTTTCCTTCCTAGCACCTTCAAGGGATCTTCATTATTGACAAGTATATGCAGCACCTGAATCCTGAATTGGAAGAGAGTCCTTTCTCCCTTCTTTTGAAGAACAGTGTAGCTCCCTGGCCATCCACTCTAATTTTAAAAATATTGTTTTTTGCCCTGGCTGGTGGTGGCACAGTGGATAAAGCACCGGCCTGTGAACCCAAAGGTCGCTGGTTTGATTCCCCAGCCAGGGCACATGACCATTTGCAAGCCAGGTCTCCAGTCAGGTCCATAGCTGGAGGCAGGTGAAAGGCAACCATGCATTGATGTCTTCCTCCTTCTCTGCCTCTCTCGCTTCCCCTCTCTCTAGAAATAATAAATAAAAATTTCAAGCCACCACTACCACGAAAGCCTGAGCTTCTAGGTATAAACTCAGTAATGACATGGATCCGAAAGCAGTCATGGACAAATAAACCTACCCTCTCAGGCTCAGGCAGTTAAGGAGACTCCAGTGCACCAAGGGCTGTGGTAGCTCTCAAGCTACTGGCGAAATTGGAATTTGGTGTAAGTGAACATTAGACACTGCTTACTACAATTCCTGCTTCTTCCTCATTTTCCAAACATTCTACTCCTGGCTCTTTGAATCTTTTAGAATTTGACTAGTATGTGATCACAACCACAGGCAGAGATACCATAAACTGGATTCAGCCATGTGTAACTGGAAAGTGGATGTAATATGTCCATGCTGGAGTATGGTTTCAGGCTTACCTAAGGGGTGGAACAGAGAGATGTTAATCCCATTACCTGGGTCCATGAGCTTCATGTTTATGCCCTGAGGAGTTTCAGAGGTAGGGGTGAACTGTGCATGTCCATTTCAGGGAGGCTAGCATCTGTTTCTCAGCTCCTATTGTAGTTGGAGGACTCCTAAAAGTCATTTCTATTTTCATACATCCAAAATTGAGAGCAGTCATAATTCTATAGGCAACAAAATTGGGTATTTAACTACTCTTTAAATAAATGGGATATCTGTGGGATTCCTTTTTAATATAAATAAGGCCACATGAAACAAGATTTCTTTTTTATTAGACGAACTCATTTATTTGACACATTAAATTAGGCAAAGAAAAATATACGCAACTACGTAAAAAGAATCACATTCTCGTACTACTAGAACAAACAGCAGTGGTCAAAAATAACGAATTGTGGAATGAATCCCAGGATTAATTGCAAAAAAACACCCTGTACAGAAAATCTTCAGGCTTCTAACTTCACTGAATCCAATACTAAACGTGCTTCCTTATACTCCTCCACATCTTCCAACTCCTTTTCACTCTCTAATATCTGTAGAAGATCAGTATATGCCACTTCTAGCCTGCGCTGGCAATCTGGGATCATCATCCAGGACTCTTGCAGGATCTCTGCCTGCTTTTTTTTTTTTTTTAAAGATTTTATTTAATTATTTTTAGAAAGAGGGGAAGGGAGAGAGACATCAATGTATGGTTGCCTTTCACCTGCCTCCAGCCACAGACCTGACTGGAGACCTGGTTTGCAACCTGGTTATGTGCCCTGGCTGGGGAATCCAACCTGCGACCTTTGGGTTCACAGGCCAGTGCCTTATCCACTGTGCTACCAGCCAGGGCTCTGCCTGCTTTTTAATGGCATAATTTTCACCATCTTCCGCTTTCATTTTTTCAATTTTTTCTTCTTGCTGTTTCGCTTCTTTTTCATACATCAATTTTTCTTTGGCCAATCGCTTCACCATGCCGGTTTTGATCTTGATGTGCCTCACACAAGGATCGGCCATGGCCCTTGCAATGCCGAGGGAAGGAGGGGCGGAGAGCTTGAAACAAGATTTTAATAAAATCTTTTAATTCATTTTTAATAAAAAATTTGAATACTCTAATAATGTCATTTCTCCATATTCAATTTGTTTTTAAAATCAGTCATTGATCATAAACAATAGTGTTCTCAGAACCAATGGGAGTAATGTTGTGTGGCCTTGTGTCTCAGAAACATTCTTTAGGAGAACCATGCAGCATTGGGCTGTGGGCTGAGAGCCTTCATCCCCAAAATTCACTCTTTGGGGCTAGTGGAAGTAGTCTCCTGGCTGGTTGCCTTGTTTCTACCCTTGACCCCCAGGTTATGTTCAACGTAGAAGCCAGAGTGGGTCATCTAACAAGGTCAGGTCATGTCACTCTGCTATTGAAACCCTCTAGTGGTGTAGGCGCATGAGCTGCCTTCCAAGTTATTGCAGGGACAGTTTTACCAACTGATTTATGGACACATTATATGATCTACAGCTTTCCAATCAGAGTTGTTTATTTTTCATCTAATCAAAACACAACTGTAAATCAATGACATATATTTTAAGTTGTTGATGACTGCACTCAACCTATTATTATACCAGTCAATGTAACACTAATTGCTGTGAGATAAATTTGAAATCTCTGTGGCTTAAAAAAGTACAAGTTTACTTCTGGCTGCCACAACCCTTTGAGTCTGTTCCTGGTTGGGAAGTCTTCCTTTTGGTCAATTGGAAACCCAGGCTCCTTCACTCTTATGGCTCTTCCCTGCTCTAGATTCTTGGATTTTCTCCGTTCAGTCAGAGTGTGAGGAAAGAAAAAGGGGAAACCCTGCTACAATTTTTCTTCCCACATTTCACAGGCCAAAACTGAGTTCCTTGGCTACACATGACTACAAGGGATACTGAGATATGCAGTGTATGCCCAGGAGGAAGATAAAATAGGTTTGTTGATCAACAAGTATGTTCTGCCTTACCTGTCTGACCTTCTTTCCCTTACTTAGTAGACATGTGGCCTTTTACATTATTTCTCATTTCCCAGTTGTTTAGTTGGACATTTTGATTTATTCTTGGGTAGGTAGCAAAGGGAAAGAGCAAGTCTCTGGAGTCAAATATAATAAGGTTTATATCATAACTGGGCACTTACTAGCTGTGCACCTTTGCCTAGGTTATGTAACCTCTCTGACAGCTAATTAACTTCTTCATCTGTTCAAACAGGTATATAATAACTTTCCTGTGAGGTGATTGGATAAAAAGATGTATTAGAGGTCACAATAGCAGAGGTTAAGAGCACAGATCCTGGAGCCAGCCAGGTTGAATCCTGGCTGTGACCCTGATTTGCTGATGATATTGGATGAGCTTCAGTTTCCTCATCTTTAAAATGAGAATTATAATATTACCCACATTACAGAGGCTCTGGGAGAATTAAATGCACTAATTCATGTCAGGCATTTAGGATAATGCCTGAAGACAGAGTAAGGGGTACACAACTGTTATTTCTAATCAGAGAGCATTGGGTGCATCTCCTAGGCTCTTGGTAACAGTAGTCTCTCCAGGCTTTGCTTGACATGGCTTTCTCTTTGCAGCAACTGTTGAAAAACTCCAACAACCTATGAAAGGGTACTTCAAGGGTAGGATTTTAGGCATATTCGTGGGAGGTCAAGGAGCTTTGTGTGGAGAGCTCTCCTGGATGACCACCTGCTTTGACTACTGCAATATTACCTTCGCATCCTAGAGGAAAAATTGTTGCTTAAGAGAGGACATTTACCCAGGGCTTTTTAGAGTGATTAAAAAAATGGGTGATGTGAGCTTAAATAGCATAGGACTCATTACCAATTTAGGTGTAAAGTGGAGAGGGGAGGCTATCAGGCTCATCTAAATGGAAAATTACAATCTGAAAAATTGTTTAAAGAGAAATATAATTAGAATAATGGGACAACATAATGAGGAATCAATGCTTTTAATGTTACTGCTAATTGCTGCATTAGAACATTTATCCAAATCCCTTCTCCCTTAAAGTAAAAACATGAAATTAAGTCACCACAGTAGACAGTTGGTATAGAAGGGCTCAGAGGTCTTGGATTACTCTGGAAAACCTGCCCAGAACAATTTGTCATTGTACCAAACATGAAGCTGGACCCTCTCTGTTTCAAGGACAGAATGTGTATGGGAGGACCAGGTCTTTACTCCATTCCTATCAATCATTTTCCGTCTCGGGTTCTGGTCGTTAGGAGTGCCCTAAGGCTATTTAAAATGGACAGTTTACCTCCCATCTTTAAAAGTGCTGGCTTGATGAATGTGATCCTTGTTGATAATGTCACGAAAGCTAGTATTTTGAGCGTTGAGTGACTACTGGCTTGGACCTGCTGGGGATGGTTTGGGGTGAAGTGGACAGAGCAGCGTTCCTGGAAGAGGGAATGGTGGCGTCCGACACTAGGTCTAAGGTGTGTGACCATCCAAGCATCCTGCAGAGCGGGGGTTAAAGGATCCATGTGTTGATTTGAAGTATCCAGGTACAACACAGGCTCTGCCTCCTTGGTGTCCCTGTGAGTTTTAGTGGGAGCCCCCGGAGGGCTGTCCAGGGGAATGAGGGTGGCCCAGGAGGAAGGTGTAGCACCAGGGAGCAGAGCAGGAGGCTCAGCTTCCCTCACTCAAATGTAGGGGTGGACTTTGTTTTCTTTCTAATTTTTGCAAAATATATGTGCAGAACATAAAATTGGCCATTTTAACTGTTTTAAGTGTACAATTCAACGGCATTACTCACTTTCACATGCTTTATAAATATCACCACTATTTCCAAAGCTTTTTAAAAATCATCCCAAATAGAAGCTTTGACCATTAAGCAGTAACTCCCCATTTCCTCCTCCCTCTCACCCTCGATAACCTCTCCTCTACTTTCTGGCTCTAAGAGTTTGTCTATTTTAGATATTTCATATAAATGGAATTGTATAATGTGTGTCTTTTTATGTCTGGGTTATTTCACAAAGCATATTATTTTCAAGGTTTATCATGTAGCATGTATTAGCATTTCCTTGCTATGTTAAAAAATATTTTAACATCAAAGTGTGGTTGCCTTTCCTTGCATTTTAATATTCCATTATACATGTAATTACATATGTAATATGTTTACATGCCACATTTTATCAATCCATTGCTCTATCAATAGATGTTTGTTCAATGAACATTGGCAGACAAGTGTGTGAGTCCCTGGGGTACATACCTAGGAGTGGAATTGCTGCTTCATACAGAAGCTCTGAGCTTAGCTTTTCAAGGAATGGCCAAACTGTTTTTCTGGAGTTGTCCTTGAGAACCATGAAGCTAGTGACAGGTGTGTAGAGGTAAGAATGAGGGCTGAAGTGGATTCCCAGGGACAGAGCAGAAGCCCCAGACTCTGCCATATACAGAGTCTGCATTTCAAACACATTCTTAGGTGTAGTCTGTGGACCAGCACTGGCTAAATCTGGACAGTGATTAAACGGTAGCATCTCAGGTTTCACCCCACAGGCATTTGCTTGTGCTTCTCTTATGTTATGCACCTTGTTAACGTGCATATTCTAGTGGAGCGGTCTGAGAAGCTGCATTTCCAACACTTCCAGGTGATGCCTAGTCTGCTGGTCCCTGGACTACACCTTGAAGTGAGCATAGGTAATGCCTGCATATTGGAATCACCCCATGACCTTTTCAAACGTCCCAATTCCGGGGTGCCACCATAACTGTTCTAATTTAATTGGCCTGGGAAGGGACCTGGGGTTCAGTATTTTAATAACATTACACATGAGATTCTATTGCACAGCCAGGGTTGAGAACGCCTGCTCTGGGTTTGGACATTGTCCTCTCTCTTGCAGATGTGTTCTCCTGCCCTCTTTCCCGATCTCTTCCAGAGCTCTTCTCCTTTAAACTGAGTCAGATCCACAATGACTTAATTCCTCTGGCTCCTGTTTGTTATTCACATTGCCTG
Organism: Noctilio leporinus; assembly: GCA_004026585.1. NCBI lineage: Eukaryota > Metazoa > Chordata > Mammalia > Chiroptera > Noctilionidae > Noctilio > Noctilio leporinus. The sequence continues at coordinate 90,835 of PVIW01002554.1, read as the reverse complement.
CAGAGTAATCTCTCAAAAGCCACTTCTGAACAGACAGCTCCCTTACAAAAACCTTCAATGACTTCTATTGAATAAAAAAGATCTTGCACCTGTTTTTTAAGGCCCTCCTTGGAGTGGCTCCAACCTACTTTCCCAGCCATATCTCCCTTTTGACTGAGTCCTAAATGTCAGGAAAAACTAAACTAGTTTTGGTCATTCGAATATATATTCCATGAGTTTGCCTGTCTCTCTGATTTTGCTTGGGTGGACTCTTCATCTGGTTAATCTTTTCTACTCATCTATCAGTTAAGGACTAGCCCTAATTTTACTTACTATAGGAAAGCCTTCTCTAATTATTATAATCAATAATCCTTTTTTCCCCTTTAGCATTTTATTTGTTGCTTTCTTATCTCATTTACTTTTCCCCCTTGCATTTCTGGAATTTGCATTTTTCTTTTATCCTCCTTACTGAATTATAAACTCTTTTGAGGGCCAGAGCCTCTTCTTGTTCATCTCTCTCCTCTGGGCTTTTTACAGTGCCTTCACATAGTAGGGATCCACAGAGATTGGTTAAGTTGTATTGACTTGAGTAATTTACCTCCATGTTATTAATTCTAGTTCTCTGTCATTCACTGACATTTTAATTTCACTGTGTGACATTTAGTAAATCCTTAGAGGTTTTATTTAAATAAATGCTTCTAGGAAAGCACCAAATGTTCTTCATAAACACATGATATAGCTTTCACAGTGCTTTCAAAAGTATTGATGTATAATGTTTTTAATTGTTTAGTTTTTGTAAAAGTTTGTTAGCATTTTGGCTTGTGTTCCAAGGCAGTGTGGTATGTGGTAGGAAGTAGGACACCACATTCATTTCACTTTCAAAGACTCTTCATGTTCCTGAAAACTTTGGTGCATAGTGGTAACGAGCCATGGCTTTGGGAAGCCCATCCAGCTCTAACTCCTCCTCACTGTTCTGGTGAAAACCTCTGTGGTCCTTAAGTGAGTGATGGGACTTGGAAGATAATGACGTTGCCTGCAATTAAATCATGTCCTGTAGGAACAATTATAAGGAGCCCCCTCTCATTTGGCCAAATGAGATATGAACATATTCTAATGGGCTAATTATTGTAGTTATCATTTTTTAGCCAAAAATGTCAATGTGTAGGATTTAATTAGTCTGTCCTAGAACTATCAGATAACTTCTTAGTTTAGTTAGTCTGTCAGCATTTTCAGAATATGGAAGAATGCCAGGAGCTATCATTTGCATCCTTGCATGCACTTTTAAAACTTATAGAAAAATGACTGGAGCAGCAGGTCAAGTTTCCAGAAATAAAATCTAAGTTCAATGGGTGAAATAGTTGTGACCAAAGAGATATTTAGTCAGTGGAAAGTGTAAAAAAAGCAGGCCTTGACATCCCACTGTCCTTATTTCTGCATTGCAGGTTTAAGGTGGTTCAGATGTTCTGATTCAGATTTTGGTGTCTAGTAGTGGAAAGTGGTAAAGATACACGAAATGGTCGATGTCGTGCATGGAAGCAGACTTTGAATAGCTCAGCCATGCAAAGAAGGGGACCAGGGAAGTTTCTAGGGTATAAGGTAATAGGAACTAGTAGGCACCATTTTCAGAATGTTGCTGGTGGAATGAATGCATTGCAAATGGTTTCAGTTCTTTTGGCTTTCCAGGGAAAGAGTTGGGTCATGGAATGGGTTGAGTAGTGTTTACTGAAAATTCGTGTCCACCCAGAACCTGAGAATGTGTGACTTTATTTGGAATAAGCGTCTTTGCAGATGTAATTAAGATAAGGGTGGAGGTGAGGCCATACTAGATTATAGAGTGATTCCTGCATCTGATGAGGGTGTCCTTATATAAGAAAGTAAGGTGACAAAGAGACCAGAAGTAGGAGGTGCTGTGACATTGAGGCAGAGAATGGAGTGACATGTCTACCTGCTAACAAACACCAGAAATTGCTAGCAATCACCACATGTTGGAAGGGAGGCATGGGACAATTTTTCCCTCAGAGCCTCCAGAAAAATCCAACCCTACTGATACCTTGATTTTCAACTTCAGTCCTTCTAAACTATGAGACAATATGTGTTTTCTTATTTTAAGCTACCACATTTGTTGTCATTTGTTTCAATACCCATAGCAAACTAGTCTCAGGTCATATGTCCATTCTTTGTCCAAGAGAAGTAGGCACCTTAATGAATAGCCTCACAGTAACGGTATGCAATTGTCTAGAGGGAGTTTTCCAAATAAATTCCAGTGGTTGTCCTCAAAGAAAAATGCATGAGCAGGTGGGTAGAAACGACAGGAATGCCTGTTATACACCCTGAACCATCCAAGACCTTTCTGGCATTCCAATTTTCCCTTAGGAGGCTGGGGAACAAAGACGGGGGATGCCTTGTGCCTCAAGTAAAATGTGGAGCCCACCCTCAGGTTTTTACCAAATTGCAGCTGGTCTTTTGGGGGTGCATTGGTGGTATTGTGGGTGACAGAAGATACAGAAAGTCTATGTGTAGGACAAAGGACTTGTCTCAATAGACAGGATATATATCATATGGGTTTGAAATGAATGAAAGTTTATTGCTATATGAACTGAAGGATGATTGGATATAACGATCCCACCCCATTCCCTGACTGGTACATTGTGACAAATAAGGGTTGAAAATAACCAAAACAATAAATTCTAGCCCTTGTGCAGAGAAATCTCAACTGGCTGAACAGAAATTGTCAATCTTGCTTGAGTGATTCTGTATTCTGTTCCTCTTAAATTATTAGATATTTGGTGGCCAGAAAGGTACCTTTGTATTTATTTCCTTTGCAGTTTTAACACCACCACCACCAACAACACCCCCAACAACAACATCAACAACACCAACCACAATCACAGCAACAACACCTTACTGAGGGCTTCCTATGACCAAAAACTATGTTCAATGCATTACACATGTATCATTTTATTTACTCCACATGTAACTCCATGTTCTTGATATCGTCAGTGGCTCTGCTTTTGGGGTGTGGAAAGAGGTTTAGGCATGTTATGTAGCTGATAAGTGGTGCTGTCAGGATTCAGACCTTGGGGTCTTGACCCCAGAGCTTAAATTATTGAGTAATTGTTTAGCTGTTATGTATATCTTTATTACAAATATGTATGTCATTTCATTAAAGAATTAACTCTTTTTGGTTGTGTTTATAATCTTTCCTTCAAAAGTCCAGAAGCACTCCTCATGTGGCATATTCCAGGGAAACTTTCAAATGCCAATGGAATGAATCAGAACTTTCTTTGTGCCATGAAGTGTACTGTCTGCTAAGCTAATCTCTTTTCTACTGGGGAATATGTATAATACAAACTGGTTTAGCTAGACTGAAAATCAATCATGAAGGCCACTGATGATAATAAAACAACAACAAAAAAAATCAAAAGTAGTTAGCATACAAATGAAAGTGATTCCCTATAACTCTATGTGGGACAGATTTCCTGAACCACACCAATAAATCAAGGCTGTGGAGGCTCAGTTATAAAGGAAGATAGATTGAACAATTTTCCTGTTACAAACAAGCTTTTTTGTACTAGGTATCTATTGGTTAGTTATTCAGGTTTAATTTAGGAAATGTGCGAATAAACAAGGCCATGTATATTTAAATACACTTGCATTACAAGTTGCCAAGTAATGCTCTGCATCAGCACAAATTAGTTCTGGACTCTTTCTTTCTTTCTTTTCTTTCTTTTCTTTCTTTCTCTTTCTTTTCTTCCTTCCTTCTTTCCTTCCTTCCTTCCTAAAAAGATTTTATTTATTATCTTTCAGAGAGAGGCAAAGGAAGAGAAACACCAATGTATGGTTGTCTTTCACCTGCCTCCAGCTATGGACCTGGCTGGAGACCTGGCTTGCAACCTGGTTATGTTTCCTTGGCTGGGGAATCAAACCAGCGACCTTTGGATTCACAGGCTGGTGCCTTCTCCACTGTGCCACCAGCAGGGCTAGTTCTGGAATCTTTCAAGTGCCTTTTGTATAACTATAATTAGAAATTCTTCCCTATGAAAAAAATGTAGTCTGCAAAGGACCACTTCCTCTCTTTTCTTATTTATTCCTTGAAGTTAAATTTTTATTGTTTGTTAATTGAAGACTTTTTGAATTTGTAGGACCTACTGTTGGAGCACACCGTCTCAGTTGTGTTGAGTGACTTCCTGGCTGGCTGGGATTTTAGAGACAGATGAAGCCAAACAGATAATGCTGCCTCCGGTTTTCCCTCCTCCCAAGGAGCTGGTTGACTGACAGGCCTCTGAAGGTAATTTGTATCAGGACTTTGAGTCTGTAAGTCAATAGAGAGGATGCTTTTCTTGGCTGGTTGGTTCTAGGTTCTTTTAAAATCCACTCAGAGTTGAACCAAAACACCCAAGTATCCTGGGAAGGCTGATAACATGATGCTTAATTTTTTAGCATAGCTTCACACTGGTAATATGAAATAATTGAGCAACTTTTGGGGACAGCTTCACACTGGCAATATCAAATAATTGTTCAACAGCTTTTTGAAGATGTAGGGATATTGGAAGTGGAGGATCACTGGTGGTAGCTCAGAACCTCTCCTCTGTTGTGCCACAAGATCTAATCAAATGTGCCTCCTACATCCTCCATGGATGGTGCCCTGGGATGGAGCTAATAGTAGGGCTCTGAAATTTGAATGCCTGGCTTTTAATAGTGGCTTTTTCATGCCTTGGTTTGTGACCTTGAGCTAATTACTTAATTTCTATGTATTAATATCACAGTTACTTCATCTATAATATGCGTACAATATATTAACTAGTTTATAACATTGTTTTGAAGCTTAAATAGGATAATCCATAGAGAGCCATTTATATAGGTCCTGGCATACAGGGATCTTGCAAAAAAAAGTTTTTTGTTATTATTAGCCTAACCAAAATTCTGGAGTTGGTGAACATTACTTGTTTTACCTTTCTGGTATAATTCCCCTTGTTGCAAATGTATGCTTTGCTTTTCTATTGGGAAGTCATACCTTGCCCAAGCTTGGTCCATGTCGTATAGGTGGACAACTCTTCTTCTTCCTCACCTCTAATTTCAGAAGTGACCTTATGATCTGAATTTGAGCCCATAGCCTATTCTATTCCATCATGGACTCCATGACTGGGTTAAGAATGGGCTTGTGACCTGAGTGGACCAATGACTTGGGTTGAGTATTAAAAAGAGAAACTGATGTTGCTAGGATGTAGGATGTAAGCCTTGACATGCCAGAGGTCACCATGGGAGCCGGGCCTGCCTAAGAGGGAAAAACAGAGCAGCAAGATGGAGTGAGAGAGATGGAATTAGGGAGACATGACTGGATTCTGGCATCCTTGAAGCCAGACTTACCACTGGACTTTTTCAGCATTGGCACCAACCACTTGTTACTTCTCTGGGTCTCCATGTGCTCATCTATGATATGGACTTAAGAGTACCTTCTCTACCTATTCCTCAAGGTTGTTTAATGTTGAAACACAATGATGCTTTTTACTATGGTTTATAAACTGTAATATCAATGTGGGGGAACTGAAAACTGTTGTTTAGTCATGCTATGGGATCACATGTCATTTGTAATCTAGTTTGTTACCACCAGGGTTTACTAGAAAAGCCAGCAAGGTCTCTTTCCACTCTGGGCCTCAGGCATATATATATACATGCACACGTACATGCACATGTACAGGTATGGTGAGTGGAAGACTTAAGTTACTTATATGGACAAAAATTCTTGTTTAGGTATCATGAGCTAATGATAAGAACCACTATTATTATTTATTGAATATTTACTTTTCATCAGGCCTAGGGCCAAGTACTTTATATGCATTATATCATTTAATCCTCACAATGATACAACACAGTTTGTACTTTTAGCTTATGCATTTTTCAGATGAAGAAATTGAAGCATGTAATTGGCAGAATCAGGATTCAAGCCCAAAGCCTTTGCTCCTAAAGGTGATGTGGTTCTGCTCATTTTATGCATTGGGGAAGACATTCAACCTCAAGTCAGGAGCTCTGGTTTCTACTGTCCTACCTGGCTTTAACCAGCTGGGTAACCTCTGGCAAGTCAATTGACCAAATGGGCCTTTATTTCACTATCTCACAAATGAGGGGCTGAATTAGATGACTCCTGAGGTCTGTTGGAGCTCAATGATTTTATGATTCTAGGTATTTGGGTTTGGGGTCAGGAGTTCAAATTTTTGTTAATGTTGTAAAGTCTAAATCTTCCCTTTGGGGGTTATGTATTTTATCATGGACATCAGTCACCAAGGCTTCCAGCTGTAAATCAAGAATAAAGTAGAGGGGGTGGTTTGTAGGATGAAGGAGAGAGAATGTCCTCCTGTCAGGTATGTAGAAATGGCAAAATTTGCATTGAAAGTATATTATTAGTAGTAAAAAAATAATGATTAATGCCTTTTTATGTTCCTTTCACAAGTCATGGTAGATAATGAACAATGATAACACTATGCATGATTGCTGATCCTTGTGACATTCAAAACAGATTCAAAATTCCAATTCCACATACAGGAGTCAGTTAGGGCACTGTATTAAATTCAAACTTGGGTATCAGATTTAAAATTCAAATGCATATCCTTTTTGCATATCTATTTTGACACAGCATTACAAATCACTGACTGTAATATGAATTAAAGATGGACTTTTGCACAATGGAGCAAACATTAAAGAAAATCCTATTTAAATTTAAATCCCCTTTTCCCCATTTCAGATATTGCCCCCCACATTTATTGCTCAATATATCTGCTAATTATCAAAAGTATTACTGTTTAAAGGATAATTTGTTCATTCACATTTTATTAGTTTCTACTGGTAACAACTGCCGTGAAACAATGTTGATATCTGAATCACAATTAGTTCACTGTGATGTTCTCACATGAGAGAAATTTTAAAGTATTTCGATCTGTCTACATTGTAATATTTACCTAATATACATAGTGTAGCCAGAACCGATATTAAAAAGGTACAGAGTGGCCAATGTGCTTCTAAGTATATTACAATGGAGTCAGTGAAATGTGCAAAATGACAAATTAAGTTTAACATTCAGATACATTGCCAATTTGTTTGCGGGGTAAAAAGCAGCACCCTTTGCTAACCCAATAATAACCAATCAGATTTTAATTACATGATGTGCAACCTGCACTGCTTAGCACATTTATGCAGAGTAATCATTGGGGCATCTCAAGCCAAATGGCTGAAAATTTCCTTCTTCTAAACCATGGATATGGCTGTCTGTTAATCATTTTTAGGCCTAATTTTTTTTTGCAACCTCATTTCTTCTGTGATACTAATAATTTCCTTTGGGTTTTTCTGTTTTAATGGAGGGGAACAATTTGCTATTTTGTATAAATGAAGGTGATGCCACTGTCTGTGCTCAGGCCCTAAAATTGTTTATCTAGTGTTGTGGAAATATCCTCCCTGCTTTCATCTACCAGGGAAGCTCCTTGAGGTTAGGGGGGCAGCTTGTCATTACAGAGATGGAGCCTGACATTGTGGCCTCATTAATGTGGTGCTGTAACAAATCAAGAGAACCTCAAACCTAATTTAGCAAAACAACCAAGTCTGTGGAAAAGGGCAGGGAAAGAAATTCAGAGGTGCTCTCAATAAACTTTTATTATTGAACTTAAAAATCTTTCTTGAAATTGCCAGCAGCTTCTGGCTTTGGGCTGGTACTTAGGAAGTTCCGCTCATGGATGCTAGAATGCTAGATTCCTAGCAAAGTTACCACACAAGTCTCCGTAGAAATGATGAAATCCAGAATTACATTCATTTATGGGCTTCCTCAATTCCTGGAGGCCCTTTTTTAGCCTTCAATAAAATCAACCCTGGACTAATCAATGAGAAATTGCAGAGAATATGAATCCTGCAAAAATCAATAAGTTGTATAATAATTACACAAGCATATTAGAGAAACATGGTAATGCACCACCAAGCAAATCCCAGGGAGAATGCTCTTGAAATCTTTAAAACTCAGTCAGATAGGAAATTTTACATATTTTGCTCTGGTTTAGGCTAATAAGGGGGTTTAAGAAGAAGAATATTTGTGAACTTTTCTTTGAATTTATGCAAGCGAAAGTATTAACACCTATAACTCTTTAAAAAGCCAAATTGTTATTTGGCAATAAGCTTAACTGAAGTTTGAAAGAAAAGAGACCCATTGGTCCTAGATGTTGGGGAGGGGGGTCCTGTCATATGTCTGAAATACCATGCCTGTTCTCTTCCCAACACACTTCATGTAGGCAGTCCCAGAAACTGGTCAAGGCTGCATTTTAATGATCTGCTCCAAGCTCCCTCTTCCTTTCATCAGCTCTAGTCTCTAGATTCCCTTTTTCTCATCTCAAAGAGGTGATGTCCCAAAGAGAGAACTAAATTGGAACCATAGGACTGGAGTTTTAATGATGACTAGGCTCAAAGCCCTTTAACTCTCTTTCAGACTAGTTTTCTTATCTCTAAATTGGGTACTTCAACCATGCCAACCAAGTATATAAGGTGAACAGTGCTTTTTAGATAGTTTACCTTCAGTAGTGCCAGGATAACTTCCTGATCTGGGGTAACTTCACCTGAGTAGAGGAGTCACAGTGGAGCCCTGTGGTGGTTACTCTTATGGGTCAACTTGATTGGGCCAAGGGATACCCAGATAGCTGGTAAGACATTATTTCTGGGTGATTCCATGAAGGTGAAAGAAACTAGCATTTGTTTCCATCCATCAAGGGCCTGAAAAGAACAAAAAAGGCAAAGGCAGGTGAGTTCCCTTACTCTTCTTGAGCTAGGAAATCCATTTTCTAGCCCTTGGACAGCAGAGCTCCTGGTTCTTGAGCCTTCAAACTCAGGTTGAGCACCAGCTTTCCTGGTTCTCCAGCTCATAGATGGCTGAGTGTGGGAGTTCTTGCCTGCCACAGTCCTGTGACCCAGTTCCTATTTTAAAATCTCCAATTATGTGTAAAAGATTGGTTCTGATTCTCTGGAGAACCCTGCCCAACACAAGGTCTCAGGACTTTGTGGAGTGAATTAAGGGAGGAGTGCTCTGGAGAACATGCTGGCAGGACAGCATTCACTCATTCTTCAAATACCTACTGAGAACCTGCAACAGAGTACTATATGTTGGAGTACAATGGTGAGACAAATCACACACAGAACTTAGTCTTAAGTGAGAAAGACTTTATTATATAACCATGGGTAAAGGTAAAATTGAAACTGTGATAAATGCAACATGAGGGAGGGATATGGTGCTCTGAAAACATTTAATGGCAAGTTTAAGAGATGGGCAAACTGAGGCTGTTGGGGATGTATGAGGTACTTTTTGTTTTTCTTTAATTTTAAAATAGATAATATAAATTCAATCATTTATATATTCTGCACAGGATAATCGTTTTAGACCTCACTGATTCTGTGAAATTTTATTTTGCCTAGACATCTTTAGAGGATTATTTTAAGTCTGATGGCACGATGATTTTGAATGAAATGGATTAAAGAAGTCATCAAAGCTGAATATATAAAAATTTGATGATAAAATAAATTTTATTATTGGAGTGGAGAGATATGCTTGGTTAGTATGTGCATAAAGGTGTCTGTAGTGGTCAGAGCCAGGGTTTCTGGTCAGATGGAGTCCGTGCTGTCATTGACTAATAAATGAATTAGATATTTGCCTCAGGGTTTTTGCAAGATTGAAGTTGAATTTTGACTATGTTAGGTGCATAAGATTCTGAATACCTCCAACTACACATGAAATTGAAAGATACTTGTGAATATTCTATTTTGGGTATATAATAGACATTTTGAGCATACATACTTTTTTTCAGGGAGGGAGTGGGATCTCTTGAACTGAATTCCTAATAGGAAGACAAGAGGGAGTTCACTCCTTTCCACCTTGCTGAAAACGCGTGTCCTGAGGGAGATTGCTTTCTTGATTGCAGTTACCTCATAGAAGATACTACCTCAACTTTCAAATAACTGCATTTCATAGTGATGCAGGGTGGTTTTCTTAGTTCTTAGTCTGCATACTGATGCTGGGAAAGATGTCACAGAGACTCCAATGATTTATAGTCCCATATTTTACAAAGATAAGTTCTTTTCTAGATCTTAGAGTACTGAAACATGGTATCAAAGGAAAGTTTTGACATACCCTGAAGATTATTCTATTGTAATCATCCATAGTTTTAAAAAGACAACAGTAGATACCAGGATAATAAAGAGAAGCTTTAAAAATAAAACTAATTGAATCTTGGGCTAGAAAAGGAAGAGGTCCAACATTTATACAACTACAAAACTTGAGCTACTTCTGTCCGTCAGTGTATGTTTTTAATCCATTTGGCACATTTTCATCCATTATTATTTCAAAAATTCCCCTACACTGTTTGCTTTCTATTCTTCATTGGGGACTCAAATTACATGTATACTTGATATTGCCCCATAGGTAACTTAGTTTCTTTCATTTTCTCCCCCTCAATCTCTGTCCCTTAGAGGCATTCTATTGATTTTCATTGCAGATGTTTTACTTTTATGTCTATAATTTCTGTAGGGATTTAAAAATATAGTTTCACTTATTACTCAAGGGTCCTCATCTTTTCACTCATTGTAGCTTTCTTTTCCTTTAAGTTCATAACCATTTTCATAATAGCTGCTTTAAAGTTCTTGCCTGCTCATTTGAACATCTGTGTCATCTTTGGGTCTATTTCTATTGACTGCATTTTTTCTTGATTATGCATCACATTTTTCTACTTAATTACATATTTATTAAGTTTCCGTTTTATACCATACATTGAAGGTGATACATTTTAGGAAATCTGGATTATAATGTCTTCCTTTAGTAGATGTTGAGTTTTGTTTTTACCAGGAAGTTAAAAATACAGACTAATTCTTTTGTTCTATTAGGCTTGACTTTACTCTTTGTTATGTTGAGTCTATTTCAATTTTGTATTTAGTCATAGGGCATGACCCTTACTCTGTGGTCTGATGCTTACTCCTGCTAGGATTTTCTAGGATTTAAACTCAGTACCCAAGCTAAGGATTTCCAGTCTGGCTGGACTAGACCTGAATGGCTTCTGTTATCTCCATTCAGAGATCTCCTTAAAAATTTCCTCTCAAATATCTCTTTAAAAACTATGGCTCAGCCCTGGCTGGTGGCACAGTGGATAAGGCACCAGCCCATGAACCCAAAGGTCGCTGGTTTGATTCCCAGCCAGGGCACATAACTAGGTTGGAAGCCAGGTCTCCAGCCAGGTCCATAGCTGGAGGCAGGTGAAAGGCAACCATACATTGATGTCTCTCTCCCTCTCTCCCTGTCTCCCTTCCCCTCTCTCTCAAAATAATAAGTAAAATCTTAAACAAACAAACCAAAAACCAAAAACCATGGCTCAGCCTCAAAGTGAATAATTGTTTCTGAGTTTCATGAAGTTTTACCCTGCACAAGCTAGACATCGACTAGGAAGCTACAACGAAGCCTCACCTTCCTTCTGAGCCTCACCTTTTCTATGCAGCTCCCCCTTTCCAGTACTCTTCCCCACCAATTTCAAGTGTTAGCCACCTGGAACTCCAATCATTGCTTGCTCATCTCAGTGGATCACCAGCCTCCATTTGGCCTCATTTTATCTTTCATTCCTCCCAAAGAAACTAGTCCTGTGCTATCTGCTGTTCAATGCCTTCAAATCGTTGCCATATCTACTTTGTTCAGTTTTAAAGTTTTCTTTAGCAGGAAGCAAATCTGCTACTGGTTATTCTGTAGTGAATGAAAGACAAAGTATTTATCTAGATTCTTTTGCTTTAAATTACAGGCAAATTATTTATTCCTTACAGTTTTGATACACTGAGACTCTAATATCACTGATTAAAAATATCCATACAAACATGAATTTTATTTGAAAAATAAATTTTGAGGAAAATGAAAATGATTTTGAATTATAAATTTAGACTACTATAAAATGAGGCTGTCCTAATCCAAGGATAAAGAGAACACAGATAGCATTTCCACTCAACAGGATTTTCAGGCATAATTAGTATGTTAAGCAACACCTTTAAGGTTTTAAATCAAATTCTCCAAATTTAAGTTATGATTTCACACAAGTGGCTACATTTTGGCATTCCATGTAATATAAACCTTTATTTCAAAAGCAAACATTGAATAGCGAATGAGGAAAAATCTGTCATCTATCTATCTATCCATCCATCTATCAATAATCTACCTATCAATCATCTATCATCTATCTATCTACCTATCTATCATCTCCTATCTTCCTTTCTTTGAAACATTTATTGAGCCATTAGTGTGTATGAAGTATTTTACATACCATCTCATCATTAATCTACACAAAAAATACCTATGAGGTTAAGTAAACTTTGCAAGGTTTGTAGTAATCTTGGCTAAATCAAGGATCAATCCTAGACCATTGGGCTCCATGATACTGCTGCTATCAGTGCTCCAAGTAATGGGACAGAGGTCAGTGGAAGGCACTGAATTCTAAAAGGCATTTCAGTTTCATACACTGAATTTTTGATGTCTATTCTACCTTTTGTGACATGTTGTTTTGTGGATCCATTGTAGCAGTACTCTCAATAGAATCAACTGAATTTATTCTCATATTGTACAAAAATGATCTGAAGTGTAGGTGAGGAGGGATATTTGCCACATCACAGTTTATTATTTGCTTGAGGTCTAATATCCCACCTTCAACTGCAACTTGTCTCTTAGGAGAATCTTTCATGATGTAATATGTCATAAGAACATCTACTTGAAGTACAGACATCTGGCCCTAAAAATCATGGTTCATTTCTTATTTCTCTTCTCTTCTTATGACTCCTCATCTTTCATGGTCTCACAGTAATATCTTGATTCAACCTTATCTACAATATCAGTCATTTCCATAAAAATAAATAATCAACACTACATTTCACTCATATACCAAACACCCATTGTATAATAACTTTTTTCTATCAAATGAGTCAATGAAGATTGGAACATTAATTTATTTAAGGAGTTTTATGTCAGCATTTTTCTGAAAAAAAGGATGGATTCATGGTTACCACTGAGTATCACAGCAAAAAATTTTCCATTGCCCATGTCATGTGGTAAAATGGTACCCAAGAGTTAACTTTTAAGAAGTCTCCCACATATTCAGTTTATGTTTTTCCTATGTGTTTTCAGATTGTTCATTTCCTTTGGTATTTCTTAAACTCAACAGCAGAAAGACAACAATGTTAGATGATGCTTTAAAAGCAAGCTGAAGAAATACAAATAAAGATGAAAATAAGCAAATGAAGGAGAGTTCCTGGGACATTTTTTTTGCTAATTTAATAAATAATGAGCAGTTCATAAAAATATAAACTGCATGATATATATTTTCCCTTAAATTTGTTAACAGACTCTTTTTATTCAGAAGAAAGTTGAAGATTGAGATCATGTCAGCTGTAACTCTGTTGATTTACTCAGCTTTGTCTCAATAGGTTCTCTGGAACTCTATTAACCTGCTTTCCATTGAGAATCAAAGATATGATCTGATGTTGAAGCAACTTAAAAAGAATTTTGCCACTGGAGACTCTAGTAAGAAGCAGAGAGTAGGTTTTAGTCTTCCAATTGAACCACTTCCTGTCTGGGGCCATGTCTTCTATTGCTTTTCTTATTTCCCCATAGTTCTCAAGACCCAGTACCCATTTGGTACTTAATAAATATCTTTTTATTGACTGACTTTCAGACTTGAAAATGTAGAATACTGTGAAATCAACAAGGGATTATGCACAATGGGAGAAACAGCTCAAAAAAGAAAGTTTCTCCTTGTTCAGTTGGTGTCTTTTATTTTTTTAGTAAGTTCTTTGTTTCAGAAGAAACTTTTAACTTCAATCTACTTTAATATATACTTTGAAGAGCGATTTTATACTTCAGATGGCAAATCCTGTTAGTTATTTCCTTTTAAATAATTTCATACTTGTCCTTGGCTGTGAAGATATCTAACTGCATTTACGTGCTAGCCAAATTAATCTTTTCTTGGTAGGCATCTTCATAATAGGTATCCTATAATGAGATTATTTTTGCTATTGATAAACTAAATTCTGCAAAAAGTTTATGTACATTTTCATGGGATTTGAATATTCATCAGCATATGTGTTTTAATATTATTTTGCAGGCCTTTATATCCTAGGGGAAGGGGAGTTTTTTCTTTCAAGGAACATTAAATTATAGAAAAAATCAATTGAGGGTAACATCATTAAAAGTCAACATAGTATTATACTCTTAACTCCGTAAGACTAAAAAGCACAAAACTTGATATTATCAATATATAGAGAGAAGTGGGGAGACTAGGGACTAAAGAATTTGGGTTCCTCTCAGTGTTTTTCAAAAATTTCCATTCAAGAAGCTTCAATAGCAAAATACAGTGATTAACAGTCAGTACTAGGATTTGCTATCCCAACTTGAATTTTGCAGTGCAGACCAAATAATAAATATAACATTTATCACTAGTTACATATTATTTGAAAACTCAAGTTTTCAAATACAATTGATGTTGGCGGATAGTGAACCATGTTTATGCTATGAATTTGAGTAATCCCTGGCATAATTTCTTACACTGCTGTAGAATAATACTTCTTTATTGAAAGCATGATGCTATATACCTTATGTAAATATTAGGCAGTGAATTTTAATTTTTTTAGTTGTGAAAAGAACATTTTATTATATTATTATTAATATTTAATTTAATTTTATTGTTGTTGTATTACATCCATCCCCTTTTTACTCCCCTCTGTCCCCTTCCCCACCCACCCACTTCCCCACAAAGTCAATCCCAATTGTTATCCATATCCATGGTTCTTCCATCCTAGTTCCTTGACCAAATTGCTCCCCTTCTTTGCCTCCTCCTCCTGCCTCCTGCCTTCCCCCTGCCCACTGAAGGTCTATTCATTGTATTCATGTATCTGGTTCTGTTTTGCTTGTTTGTTTGTTTGTTTTGTTCATTATTGTCCTGTAATGGGTAAGATCATATGGTATTCATCTTTCGCTGGTTGGCTTATTTCACTAAACATAATACTTTCCAGTTCCATCCATGTTGTTGCAAAGGGTAGGAATTCCTTCTTTCTTTCTGCTGTGTAGTATTCCATTGTGTAAATATACCAAAGTTTTTAAATCCAATCATCCAGTGATGGGCACTTAGGCTGTTTCCAGCACTTGGCTATTGTAAATAGTGCCACTATGAACATAGGGGTACATAGGTTCTTATGAATTGGTTTTTCAGGGTTCTTTGGGTATAGTAACATGATCACTTTAAAGCACTCATAAATTAAAGTTAGTTCTTATCCATTCAGCTGCCCTATGTCTTTTGATTGGTGTATTTAATCCATTTACCTTTGTACCTGTGTTCCTGTCTGTCTCTCTGTTTCTTCATCTTCTTAAACCAGACCCTTTAGTATCTCTTGCAATGCTGGTTTGGTGGAGATGTATTCTTTTAGACTTCTTTGGTCTGGGAAGCTCCTAATTTCACCTTCCATTTTGAATGAGATCCTTGCCAGCCTTTGTTTTTCATTGCTTGAAATATTTTTTGCCATTCCCTTCTGGCTTGTTGTGTTTCTGTTGAGAAATCAGCTGATAACCTTCTGGGAGCCCCCTTGAATATTATTAGCTGTTTCTCTCTTGCTGCTTTTAGGATTCTCTCCTTGTCTTTGAAATTTGCCATTTTCATGATGATGTGTATTGGAGTGGGCCTGTTTGGGTTTATCTTCCTTGGGACCTTCTGTGCTTCCTGAGTTTGCATGACCTTTTCTCTCCTCAAGTTAGGGAAGTTTTCTGTCATTACTTTTTCAAAGAGGGTTTCTATCCCTTGCTCCTTCTTTTCTCCTTCTGGAATCCCTATGATACGGATGTTATTACATTTCATGTTGTCCTGCAGCTCTCTTAAAACCTCTTCATTCTGCCTGGGAATTTTTTTCTACATTGACCTCCAGCTTGATGATCTGATCCTCTGCTTTTGATTCCTTCTACTGTGTTCTTCAATTCAGAAATGGTATTCTTCATTTCTTCCTGGCTCTTATTGATGGTTTCTATGTCCTTTTTAATGCTTGTGTAGTTCTCAGTAAGTTTCTTGTAGCTTTTGTGGAGTTCTTTGTAGTTCCCCTGGAGTTCTTTGTGGTTTTCTTTGAACTCACAGAGCTCATTGAGCTTCTCTATCATCATTATTTTGAATTCCATGTCTGAGAGTGTGCTTGCCTCTATTTCATTTTGCACTCTTCCTTTCCATTTGCTGAGGGTTCGTTTCTTTGTCTTCCCATTTTAGGTGGTTCTTGTTTGTTTCTGCTTCTTGGATTGGTCTACTTTGACTTACTGTCTTAGTGGTATGACCTTCTGCACTGTAGAAGTTCACTTTTTTACTTCCTGGATCTGTGCTTGGTGATGTCATCTCATGACCCAGTCTGGGCCTAGTCAGCCAGTTGGAGACTACCAGAGATCCACCGTCTTTGTCTCCCTTAGTTGTTAGTCCAATCAGTCTGTGATCAGCGGTCAGTTTTAGACACCTCTGGGTAGGGCAGATAAATTCAGTTGTTAATCCAATCAACCTGTGTTCTGAGGTCAAGTTTAGTCACTGCTGGGTGGGGTGGATTAATTCCTCTGGGTGGGGCTGGGGCTTCCCCTCAGGCTCTCACCCTTTGGAGAAGAGTGGTCTGCCGGCTGTGTGGGGGATGGGTCAGCACTGGACTCACAGTCTGCTCTCCCCCTAAAGCCACTAACCCAAACCCTCCTTAAGTGTCTTTAGTCCACTGTGCCCTTTCTCTGCTGGAGCCCAGGGTAGGTGGGTGCCTCTGTATTTTCTTGCGTGGTCCCTTTAAGAATTTAGTCTCTTTGTCAAGCAGCTAAACTTGGCAGCTTTTTGCTTTTCACTGCTGGGTGCTATTTTATAGTAGCTTTGCTGCTGTATATAGGCTGGGAAGCCCAGTTGGGGGGTTAGGTCCCACCCTTCTCAGGTGGAGCCCCCGGCTGCTGAGATGTTTCTCTGTCCCTTCAGCTGCCACATGTGGGAGCCCTGCCTGCCTCTCGTGTCTCTGCGCTTCCTACCCGTCTCGTTGTGATGAATCGGCTCTTCTGCTCTGTCCCTGGTAATAAGACTTCTCTCCAGCTGGTGTTCTGTTGGTTATTCCAGATGATTTCTCCTCAATTAAGTTGTAATTCCAGTTTGGTGTTGGGAGGAGATTGGCGTAGCTCCACTTACACTTCCACCATCTTAGTTCTCCCTTTTTTTTTTTTTTTTTAATTTTAATTTTTTTTACATTGTCTTCTTCATTACATTCTGAGTTCCTTGAGGTCAGCAATTGGATCTCATTTTTTCCCTCCACACTATCAGAAACTAGTTTCTTTCATAGCAAATAATTCCACGTGGCATTTGTTCACTAAGTGGAATTAAATTAGTGCCTAGTTTACACCCAGGCTGTGAAAAGTTGATAAAGGCTGTGAGCATCTTTGAGGAAAATGGCTCTCGTGATTATTATCAATGATTCCTCTTATTTGGTTTATAAGATGCATGGTGGTTTAAGTGAAAGTAAGTTTGAATCAGTTATCAGGAAAAAGTCAGCTTGACTGAATATGCATTATTGGAGCAGTTAGCCAGGGCGTAAGCTGAACTATCAGGAGGGCTATGGAGGCCATGACATAATCAGAAGAGGTTTGTCTTCTCATCAGTTTTTAATAACAATAAAGCACAAATCTTTAGACTGAAAAAATATTACAAGTTTATATTAATCTGCTAGGGCTGCCATGACACAGTGACTTAAACAACAAAAATTTATTTCTTGCAGTTCTGAAGGCTGGAAGTCCAAGATCAAGGTGTGGCAGGTTTTGTTTGTTCTATGGCCCCTCTCCTGGGCTTGTAGATGGCTGTCTTCTCTCTGGTCCTCACATGGTCTTTCCTCTGTGTGTGTGTACATTTCTGGTGCTTCTTCCTTTCCTTAGAACACCAGTCCTTTTGGATTAGAGCGTTACCCTTATGACCTTATTTAACTTGAATCACCTTTAAAGGTGCTGTCTCCAAATATAGTCACATTGGAATTAGGGCTTCATCATATAAATTATAAGGGGACACATTCAGTCCAGAATGAAGGGTTACTCAGTTATTTACAAATAAGCTCTGAATTAAGCTGTTAAAGGTGATCAAGTTACTTGAGGTTCCTGCAGAGTCCAATTTGCATCCTCCTATGAAGCCTAGCGGCCACTTATATTGGTGAAACCTGTGGTGTCTGTGTTTTTGCCAGCATTGACTCAATTCTCCCTTTTACCTAATGGCACTGTCAGTCATAGTGCTCCACTCTCCCCTGGGTTGGTGACCAAGTGACTTGAGCTAGGCTGGGTAGAAAATGCCTTCCTGAAATTTCCCGCCTCAGTGTAGTGGCCAAAATGAAAACGGGCTGGATCTTATTTCTTTTGATGGCGGGGTCCTAAAGACTCTCCATTCTTTCCTGCTGCTTATCACGAATGTTCCCCAGTTCTTCCCAAATGCATTAGCTTTTCTTTTATTTCCCCTTCAATACACTTCTCTCCCTTGCTACAATTGCTACAATTTTTGTTGATGTTACTCAGAATTTCTTTCTGTTGTTTAAAATTATAATAATAAAACCCTGCCAGTTATATAATGTTTACCGTTGTTACAAAACTTTAGTCTCACCTATTTAGAGGCATTTGGGTGGAATTTCTGAAATTGTAGACAAGATGCTTTGTTATCAGTGCCTCACCAGTGAGGTCTGGGATGACTCATGGTGTCTGGATGTTGCTGTTACATAAATGAATAGATAGTTTTTAAAAAGGTTTCACTTTGCTCACTATGGAAAATTCCTATATTTTTATCATTTTTAATGTCACTTGGTTCTGATCTAGTTCTTAATTTCCATTGTTCTTATGTGGAAAGACTAAGAGTAGAAAGTCTTGGGGTCCTTTTCTCTGCCAAAGTAGGACCTGAATCAAAAGTCAGAGCACCACTGTCCTAGGGGGATAGTCAGTATGTTTTCTGTCCTTTGGAACCTGACCCTAAATATATTTAAGGAGGGAAGAAGTGCACCATTTTCATACAAATTCTGACAAAGCAAGGAAAACGGAAAACCCAAATGGCAGGTGTGAAACTATTCTGCTACTTAACAACTAACCAATTCTTCTGAGGGCAGGAAATAGTTAAGGCTGTAAGATGCCTCCTTTTTTTGACACAAGAAGAATGTCAAAGCCCCCAGGACTCTGCTTCAACGGCTGTGGAGATGGGCGTGTCTTAGCCAGGCAGGGCCGAGCCCCCTGTGAGGAGAGAGCAGGTTCATTGTGCATCTCTGAGCGCAAAGGCTGCCAAAAGTGTTTGCAATGATGGGGGATGCCAGTATGGGCATAGCTTCAAAGAGAATTGCAAACAACTAGTATTTATTACAAAAAAAGAAAGAAAGAAAGGAAAAAAGAAAGATAGAAAGATATAAAAGAGGTTTTGGTACTTGAAGCATCTAAATTCTAAACTGTACTTTATTATAATCAATGTTCCCTTCAAAGTTTTGTTTTGAAAGGAACAGATTTTGCATAAATTGCTTTGTGGAATGCTTTTTTTCTCCCTCCAAATTTCTGAATGTGAAAAGACTGTAGATCTAGTGCTACTATAATGATAATATTGCTACCTGTGGTCCCTAAGCAAGACAGATTCCTAAGGCTTAGAAAATGTAAGAAGAGACAGTAAAGTCCCAAAGTACTTAAGCCTATACAAAATGACAACAAGCCCTGGCTGATGGATAAGGCACTGGCCTGCGAACCCAAAGATTGCTGGTTCGATTCCCAGCCAGAGCACATGGCAGGGTTGCAAGCCAGGTCTCCAGCCCATCTGTAGCTGGAGGCAGGCGAACTACAACCACACATTGATGTATCTCTCCCTCTCTGCCTCTCTCCCTTTCCCTATCTCTAAAAATAATAAATAAATCTTAGAAAAAAAAATGGCAACAGAAAATAAAGGTTGGAATTAATTATTGTTTTTTTGTTTGACTTTTGGTTTCTTCTACTTAAAACAGTCCTCTCAATGCTGAATATTAACTTTATTTCTTTTGTTTTCAAATTCCAAATGGTATTTTAACAATAACTACTTCCATGAGATTGTAAAGACTTTACTCATATACCAAGTGAGGTTTAAATTTTAGAAATTTGCTTTTGAAGGCAGAACTTCTTAAGATGGTGAAGAGATTTTGAATAGAGTTCTTGATCAGCAATTTCTGTTCTTTGAGAAAATAGGGCTACTTTGTCTAAGTAGTATTTGAAAGTTAAATTTCTTTTTTTTAAAAGATTTTATTTATTATTTTTAGAAAGAGGGGAAGAGAGAGAGGCAGAGAGGGAGACAGACATCAATGAATGGTTGCTTTTCAACTGCCTCCAGCCACAGACCTGACTGGAGACCTGGTTTGCAGCCTTGTTATGTGCCCTAGCTGGGGAATCGAACCTGTGACCTTTGGGTTTGCAGGCCGGCACCTTATCCACTATGCTGCCAGCCAGGGCCTGAAAGTTAAATTTCTAAATCAGAACCTTTCCCACTTCCTCATTTTCTTTGGTGCTCTAGTTGCATTGATTGATTACCATTCCTCAAGCTCTTCCAATGATTTTGGAAACACCCGATTTTCAATTAAAATCTCATCTTCTTGAAATACCTAGAGTGATTTTCATTTTAGTTTTCAAACTCTGGCTAATGCAGTGAGTATGTGAGCATCATGTAGCAGAGTATAGTAAGAGGAGGCTAGGCAGCGAAGACATACTGGTCTTGATTTTCAATTTTGCCTAGGGCTACTGTGCTTATCTTTAATCAGATGGGAACAAATTAAAATTATATGTGCAAAACGTTTGAGTTGGGCCTGTATACAGCTAACCCAGAAGAACATTCTTAAGTGAACCAATTTTATATCTATAAACCCAGATAACATTAGTGTTTAGGTTTTGCCTTGAGAATCATTGAAATTAAGTTTTGTCCTTAAGGATTCTGCAGCATTGTGCAAGAGACATGCAATATCCAGAAATTTCCTGGTTATTTAATAGTTGTTTTATTGGAGCTGCGTTGGTGTAGGACATAGATTAATTAGAGGGACAGAATGCAAGTCTGGTCAAGATGGGTCACCAGGCTTGGTGTAGGCAGAATGGCTGGTGGGGTATTCACTTTGATTATACTATGTTTATTTTTCCAGAAGTTGTTCATTTAGATATAGAGGATGACCTTCAGTGGTATGTACAAGGACTACTATAATAATCAAGAGTATACTAGTAGCTATACCAGAATAAAGTCTTTTTAATAGCAGAAATTTTATATGTCTTTTTACTACTTGATCCTTAGTAAATAATATGCTTTTATCTATTCAAATCATTTAACAACGGAATATTGAATAGGTTCTATGACCTGGACTTTAGGCGAGGCACTGCGGTTTAGTAGTGGAAAGACTTAACTTCATAGGTTCATTGGTAGTAATAAGGAAAAAGAAAAAGAAAAACCCAAACAACGTAACATTAGCAAGAGACATCTTTTCTAGAGTTGTTGGGCTTTGAAAATTAAAAAAGGAGTCCCTATCTTTTTATTGTGTACTATGTATAATAACACTGTTGGAGACTGGTAGTGTGCCAGCTATGGCTTTTATTTTACCTGTTAAAGAAGATTTATAGAGAGCTCAGAGAGGTTTAACAGTTAAACATTTTGATTTTAGTCTAATTGGAAAAGAGAATTTAATTTTACTGAAAATTATAGGGGAATAAAGAGGGCACTTAAACTGAAATTAAAAAGTAAAATAGGAAACCCGTTTAGTTTATTGTAATGTAGTTTTTTTCTTGATAATTTGCATTATGTGATCATATTTATAATCTCCTAGAATACATTAAATTCTATGGTTTATTATAATACAAATATTACACTTTGTAAAGTGATAAATAGCTAGATTTAAAAGAAGAACATTAAAAAAAATTTTTGTATGAGAAAAAATTGAGCTCTTTACCTTGAAAGGGATTTAAAAATTAGGTCACCTTCTCCATTTTCTTCACATTGATGGAATACAGGTCACTGAAGTCTAGCTTTGTTTAGCTCTTCTTGCTCCATTTTGACAAAGTGATAAAGAACCTAATTACTAAACTACTCAGCTAACAAAGATTGGGGAATCACCTTCTCAAAAATGGAAAAGCACCTTTTCAAGTGTTTTGAGAGCCCATCAAATTCTGGACTTGAAATTTATCCCACTCAGAGCCTGGCCAGGAGGTGTGCTTTGAAGAGAGCATAGCTCCTGATAGCTCACCAGCCGGGGTGTTGGAGGATAAAATCCTCTGTACTTGGCTTCCTATTCCTTGGAAAAATGCTACATGAGAGCAGGGACAATGTCACTGAAGCACTTATTAAATATTTACTGAATAAATAAAGAAGACTTGGCAGCACCCTCTGGTATGGGAATCCTGATCTCTCTGAGCCCATGTTTCTGTCTGCCTATACCTGAATTTTACATGTCATCTAGATGTGTGACTGGGAAAACTTACTTAACTTCTCTCAGGTTCAGTTTCCCCATCTGCAAAATGGAGATTCTGATATGATCTCCCTCATAGGATTAAAAGGAATAAGATTAACGAAAAGAGGTAGTCTGTCAAAAAGACTTAGTATAGGGTCTAGTACATCATGAGTACTCAGTGAGTGTCACCCATTGTTGCTTTTATTGGAAGTGCCCTCCACATTCAGAGACTTGGGGGCTGACAAGAAGGGAGACTAAGTGTCTTTATCCACAGCACTTAGAGCCAGAAGCAGAACTCACTTTTTTATGGCTTCTATCCCAGTTCATCTTCCATAATATAGATGCTAACAGTTCTGGATGTGTTTCTTGCAACCTTAATATTGTTTCTATTAATCCAACTGAGAGGTCCTAGAAATTCTATTGTTCTAGTGCCTAAACCACAAATCCCAACACTCCTTTATTGCCCAGAAGGAATAGAAGTTATTCATCAGAATGAGCTAACATTTTTGGCTCTATAGATACAGCCTTTTCACTATTCCCCAGCTTCACTTCCATGCAAACTGCATACATCCTCTTAATTCCCAGCAGAAAATTCTTTATTTTATTTTCTGTGTTCCTCACCTAGTCTCTGGTGATTTCACACATTGGCCATCCTTCTCAGTGTATCTTCCTTCTCTGGCTCTTTAAATTTTATCATTCTTCAGAAGACTGTTCTTATGATATATACTCGCCTTATAATCTTGTGGATTTTTCTAGGTTGAAGTAGTTGACCATGTTCAAATTTTATCTTCAGCTCTGAATCATGCTCTCCTTGCCTTGAACACTAGACAGATGCAGGCTACATGCTCATCCAACCTTGTTCTTCCTGGACACATGGGAAGCCTATAGTTGCTAGCCTCTCTTGCATTTAGTTTGGAGTCCAGTGAATGGGTACAGGGCTGATGTGAGTGAAAATGACATGCACCAATTTAATACACCTCTCTCCCTTGTCCTCAGGGCTGGAAGCAAAGACATTAGTTACAGTGTGGGAGGAGCCTGGATTCCTGAATCATTCCTTGAAGGAGAGCTCCCCAGGAGAGCTGTAGTATGAGCAAAAAAATCAAAGTTGGTTAAGCCACTGAGATGTGGGGGCTACTTGTTGCCACAGCAGAGCTTGACCTTCCTTTATTAATACATTGTTCCTTACCTACCTTGAGCTCTGCAGGTTAGTCTATTTTCTATCTCAGTTGTTGGTACTACCCTCTGTTAAGGTACCCAATCCACAGTCCTCTAGTTCTCAATGCAATCCAGTTAATAACCAACTCCTATGGCATTTAACTCCTATATATTTTCTTGGATTTAAAAAAACATTACTCTGATTGAGGCTCTTGCTATTTCTTACCTGCTTGTTAACTTAAATGTGAAACAAACCAGGAAGCATCCTATTAGAATAGTTGGTTATTATTAAAGGGCATTCCCAACAGAGAACATAAGAAAATGTGGTGATAGTGTGACAATACAGTTGATGTCTGGAAATAAGTCAATCTCCTGATCACTGATGGAGGAAGCAAGGACCTCCCTGACTTGCTCCGTGCGGATGATGCCTATATTCAAAGAAGAAAAGGACCCCATGCAATGCACAGGTGGACAAGTGAGGTTTAATGCAATTAACCATGGACACCTGGATACCTCCTACCTACCATCTTCTGCTTTATCTTTTTAACTAGTCACACATGCTTTTGAAAAGAGGTCGAGATGCCAGCTGCTCACTGAGTGCAAATCAAAGCTGGAGCGATAGTCTGGCAGGGGTCTTTCTGCTCAGCTTAACCTTACCTGGGAGAGTCAGTTGGCTCAAAACACTTCTCGTCACCTGTGATCCCTCCTTGCCTGTCCTGCAGAGCGTGGGACTGAAGTTGACAGCTTCCATGCTCCCCTGTCCATGTAGTGATGCTCCCTTTATAAGAGTTTCTCTAGATTTTATTAACCTACATTCCCTCTCCCACAAAATGAAGCCCCTTTTCAATCAAGCCTCTGCTATGAGGGCATTAAAAAGTGGTCCTGCATTTTAATTTCTGGGGCAACTCCCCTTCCAACAAACCTCAGCACGCATTACCTTAAAATATTTTTTAGAAAGTAAAACAATCCATGTTTAAAAATGCGATTCTGCTTTCAATAATTTTTCAGTAGTCCATAGCTTTGGTCTTTTTTTGTACATGAAATTAAAAAATGTTAAAACCTAAAATGGCAGCCAGGAATGTAGAAGCAAATTTTTAGGTTTCTGGGCATCTTTATTCTGGGTTTTATAGGAAAGCTTTGGTTATTAGAGAGGTACACCAATATGCAGTGAATAAAATTTCTTCATCCTTTGATGAAGCCTTTGGGGAATGCCTTTGCGCCTAGAACTGTTGCCCATAAAAGTATAAAGTTGGTGACATTAGTCATTCTTACTACTGAGTTTCTGCTTTTTTCCTTACTCACACCTGGGCCATTGCCTTGTTCCTGTCTCTTTATGTGGTCTTTTTCCTTCTCCAGTCAAACTGGCCTTATACGACTGACAGTGACATCATCTTTACTTCTGTGGGTAGGTGGGAATGCTAGCCATTCTGAGCCTCTTTCAAGAGTATTTATCTTTAAAGCACTGTTACCAATTGTAAAAGAATTTTTTTCCCATTAGAGAAAGTTAAAGCAAAAGGAGTATAAGCATGTAAGGATATTTTTGAGAAGAATATTCTCCCTAAACTCTCTTTAAAACCCACAACAAGGCTACCTCTATTAGCATCTCATTATCTGTCATAGGAAAGGTAGGTCCATGTTATCTTTCATCTCCTGATGTGGAAAAAGAGCAAAGGTTTAAATAATGAGAATGTAAATGGTGAAGTATGTCTCTGTTTTCATCTCTTCTGTAACCTACATCTCTTATGTAAACCCATACATAAAACTGGATTTACCTTCTGGAGAGTAGGCCACTTGTAGTACAGGCTTCCCCACTAGCTGAGGGTTTTAGGAACTCAGCAGTGTGCCAATTGGTGGTGTTGTCAGAGGTGAATTTCTTTGAAGACTCTTTCAACGTGTTTGCCTACTTCATGATGGGTGATTGGTGAGCACACCTGCCCATACCATGCAGCGTGTTCAGCAGTTTTTGACCAAAAATGGCATAACCTCTGTGTGCTCCACCCTCCGTAATCACCCAGTCTTACCCCAAGTGACTTTTGTTTTCTTTTTGGTCAATGAGGTAAAAGAAAAGAAAAAAAAAAAAAAAAGGCAGAAACACTAAAAGGCATCAAAATCAATGAGTTCAAAATAGTTTTGAGCAGTGGAAACAACCATCTCTGTAGGTTATTGCATCAAATGGAGAGTACTTTAAGGTGACTTGAGTTTAAATGTGTAAGAATAAACACACAATTTTTATAAATAAATTCTGTTTTTTTGGCCCCTCCTCATATACAGCTGGGTAATTCCCAACTTCCACACCTTTGCACATACCATTCCCCATCTACCCTCTAGGTGCTGTCCCCATGAGGCTTGCCCTGGTCCTTCTAGTTGGTATTCCTTTCTCTGTTTATACCTTGACTTAATGTTTCACAACTCTTTACATTTCCGTAATATATAGAATACATAGGCACAACAAAGCCTTGACACTGCAAAACTCAGTGCAGTGGACTACGTGTGTGGTTTTACAAACTCTGAGGCATTAAAATCTTGAACACGGCAGGCAGTTTAGATTTCTATGTATATAACAACATCTAAAAGGAGCTCTTTATCTCAGAATTTTATGGAGATAAAGCTGCTTTGGAACAATGTAGGATACAGATAAGTAACTAATAACCAAAACCATATTATGCTATAAGAACTATGTGGAGTTAGCAGGCAAAATTATTTATAAATTAGGAATTACACATTATACATGGGATGATTCTGAAGTTGGCCAGTTTTCTCCTCACTAAAGAATTGATTAACTACTCTGTTGTGTGGCCAACAAGTTTTTTATGCTGGGTCATTAATTTTCCCTCTTTGCGTATCCAAGTTCTACCAGCTCTTGGATTCTTTTTGTGTGTCCTTCACTGTTTTGATCCAAACTCTGCACTAAATGTTGCTTGCTTCTCTCAGAGCCCATAATACTGTTTGCTGGAACCCATGATCCCTGATTTTTTGTTTGCTCTTATGGTTTGCAAAATCACCCTAACCTTCCCTTCCTGTACTTTGCTTTCCTGCAGTTGTGGGATGACTCCCATCCATGCCTTTGTATTACAAGAGTAACTTCTCGATTGGGACCTGAGCTAAAAGTAGATTCTCTTTTGGAGAGATACCACTGCTTCTCATCAGTCCTCAGGAAACAATGAGGAACAGCTGCCGGTGATGTTATGACCTAGCCACTCCATACCCAACCTGCTGTGGGGCCCATCATGAGATGGTACTTGTCACTGTGCCTTATCTTTTCCCCTAGAATGTAACTTACTGAAGATGTCAACATCCTCTTATTCAATTTGTATCCTCCAGGGCTCCTAATAATCTTACATGGGGTTGATGCTCATGAAATGTGTAATGGATTGAATTGCATTAGTTATTACTTTAAGTGCACAAAAAGGGGTGCTAGACTTCTAAAGAGCCTTAATTCACCTTATGGGGTTACATAGAGCTACTGTCAGACTTAGTTTATACACTCTGGCTCTCCACAGGTAAAGTCAATGCCAATTAACAGATGAGCATCTGCAGTGAAAAGCAATCACATTTTCACCCAAAGGCTGATCAGTCTCTTATCTGCTCTACGTCTCAGTGATCAGAAAGCAAGAAGGACCCCTGGGACTCCGTTCTGTTTAGGCAAAGGCAGGTGGGCTGGGAAGCTGTATATTTGCACACAAACACAGAAAGTAGGGCTCATTTTTGCAATTACTTACAAAGGCCGCCCATGTTTTCCAGCATGTAAGCATCTAATTGCATTTCACTCCAACTAATTTCCAGCTCAGAATTTTAGATTAGTGTGCACACCATACTTAATTTTGGGGGTGGTTGTTATTAATAAGTCACTTAGCTCAGTATGAGGAAAAATAACGAGCTGAAATGGAAGACCTAAGGGCTTCCCCACAAAGAAAATGCTTTCAGGAGGGTGGACAGGAAAGTTTGGGGAAAGTAGCAAAGCCATGGGTAACATCCGAGACAAAGATTGCCTGGATATTGTGCTCCTCTGCTGGTTTGCTGGTGAAGGTAAGATGGAGAGGATTAGAGAAGGCCTTTGGCGTCACTGCCTTGTATTGCCACAAGGAGGGGCCATGGTTACAACCAAGGATGTGTCCTTGACTATTAAACAGCAGCCTCTCCGGCATGAAAAACAAAACCTACTTAAAAGAGCTTTTAAAAAAAATGTGCTACAGGTCCAGAAAGAATGGTACTGCCTTTTTGTGAGCAATGTAAACATACTGTGATATCCTTATGTTATTAAATGAACATTACAAAGCATGACAGAATCACAGCCACACATGCACACACACTCAATCAGGACACGCTCCAGTGTTGGCTGGAAATAAAAAGGGAGTAGCTTTTTCACATGTTGTCACGAAAAGGTAACTGGTGGCCTCAGAATTCTCCCGTTTTCTCAGCAAGAGTTATTCTCCAAAGGACACAATGAACTTTTTGTCCTTCTACACACAGAAGTAAAAAATGTACCCTTGAAGCTCAATTTAGCCACAGTGGACTTGCACATCTATTTACCACCAGGGACATTTTGCTCAGAGGTGGTTAGTTTCTAGGTTCTTAAATGAAGGGTCAGAGAGAGACTGGCTGGGTCTTGAAAAAAAGCCATATTAATTAAATAATGTGCTCCCATCATGTGCTACTGTTGAGTGGGTATCTGTCCATGCCAGGCATGGTGCTGGAGGCATTGGCTAGCCTAGTGGCAATGTTCAGCAAGATTCCTACTGCTATGGGGTTTCTAGATAGGTAGAGAGCAGATATTAAAAAAATAGAGATGTAAGTAAATATACATGTATAAACTATGTTAAGTGCCATGAAGAAAAAGCATAGCAATTAAGACCACAAATGTTGCATGTCACTGAAAAGCTCAGCAAAGCCTCTCTGAAGAAATGCTATTTAACAGAGAATTATAGGATGGGAAGCAGGGGGACTAGAGAGCTCCTTACAGATGAAAGGAGAGGTGTGAAGGCCCTGCATTTTGACACATGAGAATGACTAGAACACACCTTTTGGGTTGAAGCTTGGTGACCAAGGGAGAGCGTGGCTTGGAATGGGGCTTTCCCAGCGGAGGCAGGACCACACAGGGCCCTGTAGACCACAGCAGGGAGTTTAGGTGGCATCCTAGAAGCAACAGAAAGTTGCTGAAGAACACAAGTGATGGAAATCCATTTATAGAGATTCCACTGTAGAGAAAGGACAGGAGAGATGCAAGAATAATAGCCAGGAGAAATTTCCCATGGGCTTGGTGAGCATGCTGGTTATTTGCCTGTTTGTTGTCAAATTCATTCTCCACACTTACTATGCAAATCAGTGTATTTCCCAAACTATCTGGCCGAATTGCTTTTGGGTGGGCTGAACCAATGGGAGGCAGTGGAGGGAGACTGCAGAGATAGAGAAAAGGAGAAGCCAGAATGTTTTCTCTTGTCTCTCTCTGCTTGGTGGGGCATCTCTAGCCATGTTGGTATTTTGTGGAGTCAGCTTCTCCTGGACAGCTCCCTTGGGCCTGAATCCTGCAGGCTCCTGTTTCTACCTGGCTTCCTCTTTCTTAAACTTTAGCAGTATTATCTCTTCCCTTGGTTTCTCCAGTCTTGGAGTAGCTCCCCATGATTGCTAATCTCTGGGTTGCATTATCAGTCCCTGTTTTGCTTTTCAGCTCTTCCAACACCTTTCTAATGAGCTCTCTCTATTCAATCTTCTCAAATCAGAGCTTGGACTTTGTTTTCCTAACTGGATCCTGACCAATGCAATGAGCAACAATGGTAGCTTGGACCCTGGGCTGCAGAGGAAGATGAGCAAATATATGGGCTTGATAGGATTCTTGTAACCCTGTGTGAACTGAGTAAAGACAGTAGAGAAATAAGGTAGATCTGCAGCTTTATGCAGAGTTTTGCAGCACCTTAAGAAAGACTAATTAATTTCTGGCTGAATTCAGCTGGTGTGGACTTGACTGAGGAAAACAAATGGGGATTGGATCACCTTCTACACACGATGGACATGCCCCAAAGCCCTCATTAGTGGTCCAGAGCTGGTCAGCAATCACAGACTCCCACCTTTGCATTCTAATTTTTAGAGCTGCACTCTGGATGATTTTCTTGGGACTAGAGAACAATGTCTGACTACAGCCCATGCATGACTGTTTCTTAAAAATAAGGAAAGGATGGTTTTCTTTTGTTAAGAAATTCTTTTCCCCCTATTAGTCCCTTGCTTTTTCCTCTCCTTTTTCTTAAAAGATCGATAGCCTTTCTTGTTTCTTTTGCCTTTTAAAAGCAGGCTGTTCTGGTGGTTACCATCTGTTGGACTGACCCCTGGCTCTC
This sequence comes from Noctilio leporinus, assembly GCA_004026585.1. Classification (NCBI taxonomy): domain Eukaryota; kingdom Metazoa; phylum Chordata; class Mammalia; order Chiroptera; family Noctilionidae; genus Noctilio; species Noctilio leporinus. The sequence goes on along the minus strand of PVIW01002554.1, from coordinate 60,908 downwards.
CGTGGCAGCTCTGCCCTGGCTCCTCCTGACTAAAGGTACTCTTGTTTGACACCCTCCTCTGTCTCGTTTTTCCCTGTTGTCCAGCTGAACCACGGCAGGGCTCAGGACTCTGAGAAGTCACAGGGTGTGAGGGTATGTAGGCAACAAAGTGGAAAAGAGCAAAGCATCCACAACATTCCTGCTGTGGCCTGTGGCAACTGTACATATCAGGATAGTCACAAGTCATGGTGCTTCTGTGGGTTTTCCTTGGGTGTTCGAGGCTGCAGAAGAAACTATTCAGGAAGATTTGTGGAGTTTCTTTTAGACCAGATTTCTGTGACCCCAAAAGTCTGGAATTAACTACAAGTAGGTTAATGTGTGTGGAGTGGTATAGGCGCGGGTGTTGTTGAAAGACTACAGTGGTTCCAAGGCCTGTGGGTCTGTGATTGGCTCCTTCTCTCCTTTTCTTCTGCCTCCCCTCCCTCTCCTCCCTCCCTTTCTTCTTTTCTTCCCACTTTTTCCTTTCTGTATCCATTCATCCAACAAAAATTTCGAACACCTATCATCCGATTATTAGAGGTGTGTGCCAGGTGCTTTGAAGTATATGGAAGAAGTACACAACAGAGACTTGATCTCAAAGGTTGGCTACAATATAGACACCCATTTGAAAAATGAAATGGCAGTAGTAGGGTAAATATAGGATTATGAATTGGTAAGTCCATCCTTTCATCTTCATGGTGCTTTTTATTACCTATTACCTATGGTCTAGGGCAAGTCACATAGCCTCCCTGAGTGTTAATTCATGTATAACATGAAAGGAGGGAACTGAAAGATACTGTCAGTCACAGTATTGTTTTATGATTAATGGGTACAGGTAGGACTGATCCAGAGCTTTGGTCCTTGAACGTATCAGTCTCAGAATTCCTTTATATTCTTAAAAATTATTGAGAACCCCAGAGAGCTTTTGTTTATGTGGGTTACATCTATCAATGTTTACCAAAAAAAAAAAAGGCATTTAATATAAAAATGAGACAATTGTAAGATATTTATTAATTCATTTCACAGGAATAATAATAACAAACCCATCACATGTAGACATAAAATTATTCTCATGAAAAAAACATGACCACGCATTCACAATCATCTGTTATGTACCCACTGAAGTTGGCTTCACCAAATTTTAATCAGCCTTCTCTTCTCCAGAGGCCCCTGGATTCTGGCTTGCCTCCAAGACTGAGTATGAACTGAAGCACTTGGGTGCAGACTGTTCCTTCTTAACGGCTCATTCTGAGAACTGGCCACCTTCTCAGCCTATCAGCTTGCTCTCCTCACCACAGGGACCCTACTAGCCTTGCTTCCCTTCCCTATGTGAGGAACCTTTGTTCCCCTCTGTTTGATTTCAAAATACTTGCAGGTCCCATCATCAAAACATTTCTCTCACTGCCATAGCCTTTTCAGATAATATCTCTCCTTACCTAATCCAGTTCTGTTTTTATTTGGCATTTTAAAAATAGATATATTGAACAAGAAGAGTGACATGGTTTTACATTTGTGCAAATCTTTTAAAGATCTGGTTTACTATGCACTTCTGCCACCCATCTGTTGTGACATGTTGCTTTGGGTGAAGAATGTGGAGAAAATTGGGCCTCACCTGACTATGCAGTTGGAAAAGGGAGAACCCCAGAGATCCCCTGTCAGTGCATCAGGACTCCCAGGTGCACAGGTTGAAAACTCTTCTGGGATTGAGAAGGGGGAGAGCTGGATGTTGAGCTGGATTCCACAGATTTTAGACTTGTAAAGATGAGGCATTTCAAGTAAAAAGAATAATGTGAAGAATGACAAGGAGAGAGTGAGCAAGTTGTGTTTAGGAGAGAGAAGAAAATAGAGTATGGGAAGAGAAGGTCTGAATTGACATGAAGTTCAAGTTATGGAGGGACTTAGAGCCTTAAATTCCCCCTCCTGTACCAAAAACTTTGGTCTTAATCTTTTTAGTCATTGATACCCACTGGAAGGTTAGGTTGTATGAATATGATGATCCAGGATAATAATCACAATGATCATGTTTGATAGATTGGGACAAGGAGAAATAAAAGCAGGACCAGTTAGGATGCTACTGCAATAGTCCGGGCAAGAGGCAGTGAAGGTCTGCAGTGGAGTGGTCATGCTGGGACATTGAGGGGAGAATTGACAGAATTTATGGATAATAAAAGGTGAAGAGGTGTAAGATGTCATGTTCAAACCTAGATTTTGAGCCAAGTGATATGCAGAATGGAGGTAAAATCTGTTTTTACAGAGATGGGAAATAGCAAAAATAGTGTGAGGGAAGGTGATGCTTTACTTTCCTCCACATTTATTAATATAAATTGATCTTGTTTATTATTGTTATCTATCTGTTTATTTTTTGTCTCTCCCCACAAGTGTATAAGCTTCACAGACAGGACCTGTTACATGTTGTTCACTTTTGTATGTCCAGGTGGTACACAACAGGTGCTTAGCAAACTTTCGTAGAATAAGGGAGGTACAGCAAGCTCTAGAAATTTCAGGGTTTGCTCTTCAGAGTGAATGTGTGATTTTGGAAGTCATGCAAAAAGGGTAGCACTTGGAGTGTGGCTGGTGCTAGAGGCCCAGGGAACAGCTGCTCTTTCTGACAAGGTGGCAGAAAGAGCTCAGGGCTGGTGGAGTTGGGGTTGCCAGGAGCCCGAGAGACACAGGAAGTGCTACTGTCAAATACTGCACACGGGGATGCAGTCCTACTGGTGAGGTAGGGAGGATGTCCATTCTGTAGTCTCCTCTCACCCTACAGAAGGAGCTCAGTTACAATTTCAATATTTTTGGTGGAAAAATTTGTGCCCACCCCCCCTGCCCCCCGAAAGCACATGTCTTGGCTCCTTACCTCACACATCCTATTCCAGGTTACCTCCTGTGCACACTTTTCTGGACCTTCTAGTTCATCTTTTGTCACCTTTTCATCTCTCAGCGTTTCTTCTTCGATTCCCCAGGTGCCCCTTGGGCAGCAGATGGTTGTCTCTATGTTTGCTGCTCAGGTCACCCAATCTGGGCCTGGAGTGGTTAGGAAGAAGAATTGTTTCCTATTACAAGGAGATGCGTTCTTGCTGCTTTATTGAAGGACAAACAATCAGAAGTTAGAGAGCAGCCATGTCTAGAACAGAACCCAAGTTAGAAGAATGTGGACTCCAAAAGAGCCCTGACATGAAGCAACATGGAGGACTTTGAGACGGGCTGAGAGCTTTCCTGGACTAAGATGAGAAGCTGGCCATTCACAGGTGTGGCTGTTTTCAAACGCATTCATTTTTCAGCTAACATACCGACTGTTTCTTTTCTTATTTTAACCTCTGTGACTTTCAGGTTATGGAGTGTACTGTGGGGAATTAATTGCATGACAAGAGATTGTGAAAATGGGAAATCTTTACACAAGGTTCAAAGATTCAGTGATCTTCTGAGGTTGGCGGAGTAAAATGACCCCAATAACCTTTTCCCTCATATAATTCCCTCCTGTTGAGTCTGGGTGGAACGTGCGACTACAATAAAATATCAATTCTGTATTTGTAGTGTGTAGCAAAAGCACTTTTCAGATGTAATCAAGGTCACTAATTAGTGGAGTTTAATCAAGAAAGAGATTAGTGGGTGGGCCAGACCTTACCGATGAGCTTTATAAGGGTGGCTACAGGTAGCTTCTAGGACAGGGGTGTCAAACTCATTCACTAGAGGAAACATCAGCCTCGTAGTTGCCTTCAAAGGGCTGAATGTAATGTTAAGACTGTATAAATGTGACTACTTAACAGTTAAGTGAGCTGGGTAGAAAAGAGGTGCCAGGCTAAAGGTGCCAGGCTGGATAAAACAAGGTGGAGGGCCAGATTTGGCTCACAGGCCTTGTGTGTGCCACCTGTGTTCTAGGAGACACAGGTGGCTCCCAGTCGGCCACCAGCGAAACAACAGGGACCTCATTCACCCAGGAACTGAATTCTGCCAACAACTACGTGAGTTGGAAGCAGAATCCTGAGCCTCAGAAAGAAATCCAAGTCCAGCTGACACCTTGGTTTCAGCTTTACGAGACTCTAACAAAGGACCCTGCTGAGCCATGTGGGGACTCCTGATCCACAGAAATGGTGAGATAATAAATGCAGGTTGTTTTAAGCTGCCAATTTTGTGGAAATTTATTATGAAGCAATAGGGACTGAATACCTATCCCATAAACATTTATATGTTTAATTGCCTATCTTAACTGAAGCTTGCAACCCTCCTGGATTTCCACATGACTATGAATCACGATGATAATACGAAAGAGCAGACTAATGATCAATACAATTCTCCAGCATTACCATGTGGGGACCCACACAGGTTGTCTCTTTCCTTAAATGGCTTAAATGATATTGTTTTAAAAAGTCACTTAGATGTGGACAGTTTATCTTCTGCTCCAACTTTCTTCCTTTTTTATAAATTAACCTATTGTTGTTGTGTTACATTTGGCCCATCCCCCTCCACCCCCACCCCATTGCTCATCCCCTTTCCCACCGTCAATCTCCACGTGTTGTCCATGTTTGTGGGTCATTTATACTAGTTAATTAACTAAACTCTTCCCAATTTTCTTTCTGTACTATACCAGGTCCTAATTACTTTTTTCAAATTTTAAGCAAGTTTCGTTCTTTCTTTCTTTCTTTCTTTTTTTTGATATCTAGTTACCAATTCTCTTGTGCATTTTCTATATGACACCATACCCATTTTGCTCAGGACTCCTGGTTGCTCTGCTTCTTTTCTTTTTCCTAATGAATATACTCTGCATAGTAGACAAAGTGACCTTGAAAAAATGTAATTAGATGATCAGATAATGTTATTTCTTACTTTAAACTGTTATAAATAGAATACTTATGCTTTCTTCAAATTCAAGGCTTAACCCCCAGTGTGACTATATTTGAAGAGAAGGTATTTATGAAGATAATTAAGGTTAAATAAGGCCATAAGGCCATGACATAAACAAGCCTTAAGGGTGGAGGTCCTGTGTCCTTATAAAAAGATAACTCGGAGAGCTTGTTCTCTTTCTCTATGTGCACTGACACAGAAAGGCCAAGTGTGCACACTGCAAGAATGTGGTGGTTTATGAGCCAGAGAGAGGGCCCTCACCAGGAATCAAGTTAGCTGATACCTCAGTCTTGAACTTGGCAGTGTTTGGAACAGTGAGAAATAAGTTTTGATTTTTTAAGCTACCCAGTCTGGGGTATGTTGTTATGGCAGCCTGAGATGACTAAGGCAAAGCCTTTTGATAGCTTCTCATTGGTCCCAGAATAAAACCAGGGCTCTTCATTATAGACCCTCTCTCTAGTATCATCATCAACCTTTCTTATCTACTTCACTCCCATTTCTTTTCTACTTCAAAGACATGACAAGCTCTTTCCCACTGAGGTACCTTTGCCTTCACTGTGGCCTCTTGACAAATGTAACTTCCTCAGAGAGACTGTCCCTAAAATCCTTTCTTAGTACAATTCTATCTTCCTCCATTGTTTTCCAACACCTAAAATGATGTGTTCATTTTATTACTTCTTGTCTGACTTCCTTTCTAGGTTTTAAACTACATGCAATGGGGACACATCTCTTGTCTATACCATGGTATTATAGAGTCTATGTCAGTGCCTGGTGCATAGCAGGCACTCAGTAATACTGAATGAACAGAGTTGATACCTGAGGGATATCCGTTTTGGTATATACCACATAAGCCCTGAAAGCCAGAGCTCCACATCTTGCTGAATGCAGCGGGGGATGTCCTTTGCTATTGATATACATGCATGTGTGCTACATGAGGAAAAGCCATGTTAAACCAGCTTCAGGAAGTTGGTGATGAATGAAGTGATTTTTTATTTCAGAATATTCACTGACTCTTTATTTTGAAGACAAGGATGGCATGGTTGGTTTTCAACTATCTGACTAGTGATATTTATGGTGTAAAACCAGCCAGATAACACATTGAGTACTTTCTCTTGCATTGTAATTTCCTTGAAAATAATTTTAACAATATGTTATGAAAAGATTATATGAAAAGTGTTTTCCATTCATCCCAATTTCTCTTAATGGTCTTATGGTGCTGAATAATGCTGATATCTTTAAAACATCTTCATATTTATGTTATGTAATAATTAATCTTTAGGAATTTTTAAAAGTCCCATTGAAAGTGCATTTCTCTTGGAAGCTATTTAAAAAAAACAGACTGCAAGTATTAGGTTTCCCCAATAGAGCTTTAGAGAGTGAGGATGGAGTGAAGGAAGAAGAAAAATCCCAAATTATTATAGGATAAAATTTACAAACTTGGATGCATAGAAAATGATATTTTAAGTATTTTACTTAAGCCGTTTAAAATTTGAATCTGGATGCAGAAAAGATTGCCTTTTCCCCCCCATAGTGGAAATCCCACTAGAATGAGGTGCAATAGCCATTATATACCATGTGTTTCCTTTTTCTCTGATAAATGAGAAGGAGTATGTTGGGTTCCCCTTTTAAACTTTCTTTGCTTTAGGGGAAGATGTGCTCTCTCTACAATAGTTGACAACTGCCTCATATGTTCTTTTCTCATTGGAAATTTTTCCACTGTAAGGGATATGCTTCCAGAACTTTCAGTGAGGCCCAGGTAGGTGTATCAGAGGTTACCATTTAACCAGATCCTGCCCACTAACATAGGCTAACATGGATGTTTTCCCAGAAGCCCAGGAGAAATACTGGTAAGGATGCTGTCCCATTTAGCTTTTAAAGCTTAGTTCAAATTGTACCCTTTCCATTAAGTCTTCTTACCTACGTGTGTCCACCTCTGCATCAAATTCAAATGCCTACAGGTACCAGAAAGAAACACAGTTTTGTGATCTGGACAGATATGAGACAATAGAGAGTCATGGGGCAGCTTGACAGAGAGTGCTTGGCTTACCCAGCAATACTCGATTGTTTTAGAAAGCTCAGATTGCTGGCTGAATTGGACCCTTAATGATGAATGGTAATTTCCGTTCTTTAGCAGGTATTCGTCCTAACTCATTTCCCACTTAGTATGAATTTTAGCACCTTAAGCTTCTGTGGTCTAGGCATATGGGTAGGTTTTTACAACTACACTGGAATTATTCCAAGGACAGGGATTTTGGTGGACATATTTGTTGAATTGGCTAGAATTGGCCTAGGAACTGCTCCAATGACTACCATAGTGCCTGCAGCAGGTACTCATTGATTTTGTTTGTTGGTTGCTTGATTGACATATTGGTGTCCACAAGTGCATGCTGCATATGGCTGCCCCCAGGTGCTGCAGTGCAGATTTTCCCCAAGTGTGTTCTCCTTAATGAAGGACTGCCAGATAAAGAGTTTTATGGTCAAATAATTTTGGGAAAAGCTGAGTTCAGCAAGGTTAAAGTTTAATAGTTTTTTTTTTTTTTTACTGCGGGTTTTCCATTTTAGTACCTTTAAAATGTTAATAAGCACCATGCATTTTTAAAGGGGGTATGATTAAGACTGCAATTGGTGCTCTTAACCCCACTCTAAAAACTACACTTCCTAGACTCCTTTCTCCTTTGCAACTAAATTTCTAGACAAGAATTCAGTTCTGCCAATCACATCCATTCCTATGAAATTTGGAAAGTAAAAGTGAAACACAGCCAATTTACCTGTAGTGGTTGTTGCTTGTAAAAAAGGTTAGAGGGATTTTTAAAAAAGCTAAACCAGAGACTTTATTCATCATATTTTCCACAAACGTCCTCTATCTGTTTTAGGATCCCATCCAGAATACCACGTTGCAGTTAGTGGTCATGTCCCCTTAGTCTAATCTCAATAGATTTTCAGTCTTTCCTTCGTGCTTATGTCCTTGGTAATTTTGTACATTATTGATCAGATGTTTTGTGATGCATTCTTAGTCAGAGTTTGTCTGATTAAAAAAATAATTCAATTGAAATTACTTTTGGAAAGACTATCATAGAGGTGATGTGCACAATATCAGAAATTATACAATACTGATATGTCTTATTACTACAGCTGTTCAGCTTAATCATTTGGTTAAGATAGTACTTGCCAGACTTCTTTACTGTAATTTACTATTTGCTTTTTGTAACTAGCTAATATTTAGAGAAAAATATTTTAATTGGTTTTAATTTGGCTATTTATTATAAACAAATATGTGATAAGACAAAACTTTTAAGGTCCTTTGCAATTTTAGAGAAAAATATTTTAAAACTAGGCAAATATCTTACTCTCCTTAATTTTTAGCTTGCTAATTTTAGCATGCATTGGAGCAATTGCCTGCAGAAATTATTGTGGTGTTTGCCAAGGGTTGGTTTAGTATTTCTCTCATTTCTTCTATATTTCTAAGTAGATTTTTGATGTTCAATATTATTTTATATCAGTTTCAGGTGTACATACATCATAGTGGTGGGAAGTGACTGTTGATAGATTGCTTTGGCTTTTTCCTTGGGTCAGTAGCAGCTTCTAGACTTCTGTACTGTGGCAACAGTGATGGAACCTTGAACTGAATAGCCAGCGGGGGAGGAGGGTTCCTGACTTCTGCTCCTCTATTAGATTTTTTTCTGTAACACTTAGAGTGGTTCTATCTCCCGTGCTGAACCTCAGCCGATATAAGGAACATATGTCTATGTCTATTTCTTATATCTATATCTATATCTAATCCAGAGCTATATCATCTCTCTCTCTCTCTCTCTCTCTCTCTCTCTGTCTATCTACCTATCTCTATCTCTATGTTTACCTATATCACCTATATACCAGAAGGCCTATGTTGACTCAAGACTTAACCATTTACTTAGTTGGGGAGGTGACATCCTCTCTGAGCCCAAGTTGCTCTTCCTCATATGAAATATAAGACCAATAATTCCTGCCCTCAGACCTTACGAGGTTGTCATGAGAATCAAATGAGATGATAAATGTGGAAATGGTCTGGAAACTGTAAATTGTTATAAAAATGCAAAGCACCATCATTAGTCACACTGCCATCTATGAGAAATGTTAGATTCATAATGCAGGAACATCTCATAAGGATTGCTTGAGTGGTCTATGGTTTCTTAAAAACATTGGGGGTTTGACAGATTAATCAGTTGGGAGCAAAAATACCACCAGCCTTGCAAGATAGACAACAAACTAAGGGGAACATTCCTCAGCTCCCAAGGTAGCCTCTTTAATGGATGAACACAGACATCTTTCTTTCCCCCGTCTCTTCCAAATTAAAGCCTTTGGGGAAAATATTCTTAACAGGATATTTTACAGCTTCAAAATAGACCAAAAGAAGTAGAGCAAAATATTTTCTTCATTTGATTTTTCTGTTGGTAAGATGGGTTCTTTCATTAACAGATTGAGCACAAACAGCCCCCACAGTCTGCTCCAGTAATTTCCAAAATATGATTTACATAAATTTAACTTTGTAATCTCGTGGTTATAAACTGCATTAAAATGACAAATAACGTGACACATGATGCAGTTTCATATGTTGATATGGTAGCTGACTGTTACCAACAGCTGCTCCATTGGAGATGTCTCTCACATATTATATTTTCCTTTCTCAGGACTTGGATATTCTTGAAGTCTCCCAAATTCTGCTTTTTTTGTTTTAAAATAATGTACCCCCTTTTCTCAGAAATGGGAAATTTTAAGTCAGGGAGTGGCTACAGATAGTCTGTTTCACTTCTGACTAAAAACAATGCCTTAATGTAAGCAGTTCAACTCAAGCAACATCTGCACACAACTAATGTGTGTAGGACCCTGTTAAATAGAGTTGATGAATGAGGTCCAGGATTTTAGAGAGGCAAGTAAGAGATTCTAGAAGTCATCTAATTCAAAGCTTCCTTTTGCTTTCACCACAATCTAAACTCTTAATCAGTTAAATATCTCATTTGTAATTAAAAAACAACTCCTTCTTGGTACCTTGCATACAGTAAGTATTTAATAAATACCTGTTTTGTGAATGAATAAATTTAATCTTTTTTAAAATTTCGTGTTTTTTTTTTTACCCATACCATTAATACCATTCAGATTCATAATTAAACATCCCTCCCCCTTTCTCCTTCCCTTTCCTCCCTTTCACCTTTCTTTCTCTTTCTTTCCCTTCTTCCTTCCTTTCCTCTTCCTCTCTATTCTTTCAGGCAGGAAGTACTTACAGTGTATCAGGCTGTGCTCAAGCCAATAGACATATATAGGATATAATACTCTTACTTTATTCTTCTTTTTCTTCTATTTCATATGTTTGAAATGACATTCTTAATGGCCATCTGCTATTCTGAACTATAAGCTCTATGAGAGCAGAGAAATGTTCTACTGTGTTCACTGCTGTACCTTTCATATCTAAGACAGTACTCTGTTCACAGTAGTTGCTCATTAAATATTCATTGAATGACTTGGACTCTACCATCTAGGATTTGCACTAACCTTTGCTGTCCTATCTTCCTTACACCTCATTTAGCTCTTGATGCTCCCTACTCTGCCTGTCAAGTACTCTCACGAGGTCACTACTGACCTTCATAGAGTGAATTTCAATCTTTTCCAATGTTTAAAGGTTCATTCAATTGTACTAGTTGACGTTAATACAAGGGCTCAGATGGTGGAGCCTGGGGATTCTGCCAGATGTTAAAGGTCCAGAACCCTTCATGTCCTTACAACTGGTTTAGGGAGCAGGAATATGTATGTGACTGGGTTTCTATTTCTAATTTTATGTTGTTTTTTCCCCCTTCAGGAAACAGCCTCAACTTTCTCCCAGCTTAAGAACTACTACCCACTCAACCAATCACATAAATAAACTCTCCCTTACTCTTCATTTCTATTTAGCTATTTCCACCCTTGGCCAAGTTCTTAAAAGAATAGCTCATGTTCTCTAGATCCATTTTCTTACTTCTTAATTACTCCTTAACTCATCACAATCTGGTTCCTGCCCTAACCCCTGAAAAGTCTCTTGTCAAGGTCACTAAGGATCTTCTAGCTGTTCATTTAAAGGGTCAGTCTTCAGTGCTCATGTGACTTGCTGTTTCATGTAATACTTCTGTGCCGTTTTTCTTTCAAAAAGTCTCTCTTGCTTTGGCTGCCAGGATATCCTCGGTGTTCGCCTTCCTCCATCTAGAAGATAATTACTGTTTCCTGGGCCTCTTTTCCTGGTCCTCTTTCCTTTTTTAAAAAACATATTTTATGTAAGTGTGGGACCATGCAGTGGAGATGTCCCTGGTAGTTTGATAGACAGGTCTAGGCTTTAAATAAAGATTTGGGGCCATGAACATTTAAGGTGTAAGTAAAGACATAGGATTAAGGGAGAAGATGGGGAGAAGATGTCAAGCAAGATGCAACTCAGCATAACCCCATTTAAAGGTAGGTGGAGGAAAGAAGGCTGTGAAGGAGGCTGAAATGGAGCACCCAAAGAATTAGAGAGAAAACCAGGGAACACTGGTGAAGAGGAACTGAAGGAAGGAGAGTTTCCAGAAACAGAGTGTTACAGAGGGATTAAATAAGGACCAGAAAGTATCTACTGAATTTGGGAAAAGCTCATTGGTGAGGGTCGCGTCCCTGTGGTACAGATAGGAACTTGTGTGTGAACAGGGGGTGGGGCTGAGAAAGTAGAAATAGCTAGTGTAGACTGCCTCTTTTAGAGTTGGGGCCATGAAGAAAGGGAGGCATTGAATGTAGACAGAGAAAGGCAGTTTGCTTAAGATGGAAGAGACTTGCTTTATCAAGTTTTATTTTCAGGTGAAGTGAAAGATAAAAAGCTATTAATTTTATATATCACCAAGTTTACACAACTAACCAATAGAAACAGACAGGTAAGCACAGAGATCATTATTAAGAAAAGCAGAATATGAGATTCCAAATTTTCTTTTGTTGTGGGTTCACTTCTATTCTTAAGGTTTAATATATATGTGGTATTTTATTTCATTTCTTCACAGCAGTATATTATAATTTAATTTTTTTCTTGATCTAGGTATAAAAGAAGAAGCTAAGGTATATTTATGCATATAGGGTAATTTCTAGGTGCATGCACTAAATATTAATATTCTAATATCTTCCTACTTCATGAGCAAAGCAAGAAATGCATTTTTCATAGGAATGAATCTTTTTCTTCCTAAAGTACCAGGCTATTTGAGTGGGCTCTTGGTACTCAAAGAAAGCATTTTTATCATTACATTTTCCTGAAGAAGAAATATTATTTAGAAACCACAAATAGCACAGGAACTGAGTTCTATATTCTATTTCTGACCCATTCAGAGACATGATGTCCAAATCCAACAGATCTAGGTGCAACAAATTACTAATTGAATGAGTGTATTTAGTTTGCTTTTGTCATTTTTAATTTCTCCTTCTTGCAACAGTGTTCTGGGTTTCCACTAGGAAATTATCCTCCTCTCCCTCAGTGGTTATAGATTGGTAAAGGCTGACTTTATCTCTTGTTCCAAAGCAAGGCAGATGGCTCAAACCAGGCAAATCAGAGTGTATAATTACCTTGTTCACGATGACTTATTTAGAGGTACCCTTGTGACCCAATCCAGGCCAAGGAGGGCCCTATTAAGATTTTGGGTATAATTATGGTGAAGTTGCTCTGTAACAAAGAAGATTTGAGTGTGGAACTGCCAGCTGCTGCTTTGTTTCCTCAAGGGAAGAGCCCATCTGAGGGTACAGTTAGGACAAATGAGAGCATAGCCAGAGACAGAGAGAGCTGGGGGTCTGGTGATCAGATGAGTTCTCGCCTCCAGACATACCTAAAGCACTAGCACTGCATTTCTTTCTTATTCATGCAAGTCAATAAATAACCTTTGGAGTTGGAGCTCTGTCCCCTGCAGTTGCAAGCACTCTGACAAAAATGCTCACTTGGTGCCACATTCATGTGTGACCTTATGTAGTTCCAATCCTGCTGGGTAAGGATTATTAACTTCATTTTATAGATAAAGGTCACAAAAAACTGCTAAATGACAGAGTCAGGATTGGACAGTTTTCAGATTTGTGCTTCATTCATTACACCATAGCTCTTTCTCACTAAGTCTCTCTTTAAGTTTTTAAAGGGGAAATTTACAGTGATTAATGCTATTGCCTTAATTCATCCTACTTAACTCACTATTAATGTAATGGTAAGCATTCTCTGATGTAACACTTAATTCTGTCCTTGATTTTACATTTAGTTTATTTATACTTCCTATGTCCTTTATTTATTCTTCTTTTCAAATGTTAGTTGCTTAATGGGGTCTTTAGACCCCATTAAAGTTAATAGGTGCATAAGTCAATTATTAATATGCTACCCTATTTCATTTAAAATATGCATTCCTTAAGTTGTATAGGATGGAGTCTCAGGGGATCTCCAAGGCAGGACAAACAGTGTTAGCCAGGTTGATGGAGCCTCAGATATAGCACCTACATGCTGGCTCTGTGGCTCTGTGGCTCTGTCGGGGGAGGGTTCAGAAAAGGGACAGCAACCTTTCTGTCTGGGAGAAAGCTGTCCCCCATCTCTCACCTTGATGCCAGGCCCTTGTCTTCCTCCCTGTATACTACTGGTGTTTTTTAAAGCTACTTCCCTGGTGCTGGAGCTCAGAGGGATAGTTTGAGTAGTTGAGTTTGGGTTCCTTAGGAAACATTTCTTGGGACTCCAGAAGTTTCTTCCATTGACTGACTCCACACTGGACTTTTGCAGCCAGAAGTTATGGGGATTTATCTTCCTGTCATTTGAATCCTGGGCTGGGGGTCCTGGGGTAAGGCTGGGACTCCTCACTCCCAATATATCCCTCTTGAATTTTTATCCATAGTACATGAGTGTGGGATTAGCCTTTTCCATATCTCTGCCCTTCCACCAGTCTTGATGAATGTGGTTTCTTTAACTCTGTAGTTGTCAGACTTCCATTCAATTTGATTTCTGATGGTTATGAGTGATGGTTGTTCTATAATTTAGTTGTAATTTTGATGTGGTTGTGCAAGGAGGTGAGCAGTGTTTACCTATGCTGCCATCTTAATTGGCAGCCCACCCAAATTGTTAACAGAGACTTTCCCATATGAATGGCTGATCTTGGCTCATGATTCACAACTTCTTAAATCCTTTCAAACAAGCAACAGTCCATCTCAGTGAGTCCCTAGCCATAGTACCTCTTGCTAGTTTCTTCAGTCATGGCACCAGCAACAGCCGGCCTAGATTCATAGCTTGACTTTACCTGAGAATCTTCAGGCCCAGCACAGGTAGCAGCCATCTCAGATTGCTTTATAGCTTAGGTAGGGTGGTCCTGGGCAAAATACAGGTTCAGGATGACTTTGGCCTCCACCACCTGAGAAACTGCAGAGACTCTGCTCCCAATGGACAGCTACAGATCACATCAGGGCACCACCACCCTGCCCCTGCACAGCTGATCTTCCATGGAGAGTGGAGGTTGGTGGTCAGTGAACATAGCCAGTCCTTATAGCTGACTGGCCTGGGTAAAGCTCTCCCATTGACCTTCCAACAGCAATCCAGGTTAAACAACCAGAAGTGGGTGTATTCAGCCAATACAAAGGGTGCACCTTGAGTACCCAGCTTGGGTGATTGAGGAGCTGTGCCATTGGACCCTACAGGACACCTACTACATTAAGCCATGCTACTAAGACAGGGAGTAAGAGTAGTTCTGTCTAATACATAGAAACAAACACAGGGAGGCTGCCAAAATGAGGAGACAAAGATACATAGCCCAAATAAAAGAACAACAACAACAACAACAAAAACCTCTAGAAAAAGAACTAACCAAAATGGAGATAAGCAATCTATCAGGTGCAGAGTTCAAAACACTGGTTTTAAGAATGCTTAGGGAACTTAGTGAGGACCTTAAGAGCATAAAAAAGATCCAGTCAGGAAGGAAGGATTCACTAATTGAAATAAAGAACAATTTACAGGGAAACAACAAACAGTAGAGTGAATAAAGGCAAGAACCAAATAAATGATTTGGAACACAAGGAATCAAAGATCAAACAATCAGAACAACAAGAAGGAAACAGAATCCAAAAACCAAGGATAGTGACAGCAGTGTGTAGAATAACTTCAAGAGGTCCAACATTTGCATCATAGGGGTACCAGAAAGAGGAAAAAAAGAACAAGAATTTGAAAATCTATTTGAAAAAATAATGTGAAAAAATACTTCCCTAATATGGTGAAGGAAAGAGACATGCAAGTCCAGGAAGCACAGAAAGCCCCAAACAAGATAGATGCAATGAGGCCCACTCAGACACATCGTAACTAAAAGGCCAAAGGTTAAAGGTAAAGATAGAATATTAAAATCAGCAAGAGAAAAGCAGAAAGTTACCTACAAAGCAGTTCCCATAAGACTATCAGCTGATTTCTCAACAAAACTTTGCAGGTTAGAAAGGATTGGCAATAAATACTCAAAGTCATGAGAAGTAGGGGCCTACAGGCAAGACAGCTTTATCCAGCAAAAATATCATTTACAATTCAAGGGAAGATCAAGAGCTAAATTAAAAGGAAAAAAAAAACCTAGAAGAGTTTCTCATCAATAAACCATTATATGAAATGTTAAAGGGGCTTATTTAAGAAAAAAGATTAAAAACTATAAACAATAAAATGGCAATAAATACATATATACTAACAATTGAGTCTAAAAAACAAACTAAGCAAACAAGGAGAACAGAGGCAGATCATGTATATGAAGAGGATTTTGATGATTGACAGATGGGAAGAGGTGAGGGGAGTAAGAAGTACAAATACCATGGACATGGACAACAGGTGGGATTGACTTTGAGGGGAATGGGTAGGTGGGGAGGAGGACAGAGGGGAGCGAAAAGGGGATGGATGTAATACAACAATAAAATTAAAAAAAAAAGTACAAATAGGTAGTTACAGGATGTAAGGTACAATATAGGGAATGGAATATTTTCATATTAGCATGTAAATTAGATGAGATTCCTTTCAACTAAATCATGGAAATATACATTTTCAGTTATGAAGGCCCCCAAACTGGGGATACTTGGAAAAAGGAATTAATGCTATAGTAAACTGTATTATTGAAATGTGAACATACCTAATCTCTATCTCAACAAAGTCTTAAATAGTTCAGGGGTTAGTTTAGGATCATATAGGAAGTCAACCACAGGTTCAAAAAATAGCTAGCATACTATTCTACAAAACTATTTAAATTCTAGGGATTTTTATTTTTTACCTCACCTTAATAGACATAATAATTTCTACTCTGGGGACCAGCTGAGCACTGCAAGTGCCATTATTTCTGAAGGCTTCAACTTGTAAAACACATGTAGAGGAAAAAGAGGGTATTGAAGAAGTAAGACCTGTGCACAGCCTAAATCAATCAATCAATCAGTAAATCTACTATTTAAGATAGAAAACTCCAAAAAGAATAAGTTATAGTTCCAGTAGCTTAAAATAAAGTTGAGTTGTATTATTGGAGTGGGAAGGATTTGACTCAAAACCAAATTCATTTTTTACTATGGGTTTGGCACTGTCTACAGGACAACTTTCACAAAAGTGAATTCTGCCATACACCATTTCTGTAGTATATTTCACAAAAATTGCATTCCAGGGTAAAATAAGTATTAAAGAGGAAAAAACTGCTTAATCTTGCTACAATATATCTAAAATACTATCACTTAACATGTAATAATTATGTAAGCTATTGGCATATTTACAAATTTTTGTATTAACTCTTCAAAATCCAGTATGTACTTTAAATATGTGTAAAAATATGTATGGGTGTAAATGTAGTTTTGCATGTTTGGTAAATTGTCTGGATGTGAAAGGGAAGGAAAAAAAAAGTACACATTGGTGGTTACAGAATAGACAGGGGTATGTTAAGAAGGACAAAGAAAACAGAGAAGCCAAAGAATTTATACGCATAACTCATGGACATGAGCTAAGGGAGGCATTGCTGGAGGGAATGGGGTTCTGGGTGGAGGGGGACAAAGCGGGGAAAACTGGGATAACTGTAATAGCAAAATAAGTAAAATATATATTAAACAAAAAGGAAATGGTGTAGCCAAAGAACTTATATGCATAACCATAACCCATGGACATAAACAATGGTGGGGGCATTGCCTGAGGGAGTGGATTTTGGGTGGAGGGGTCACAGGGGTAATCTTAGAACAGCTATAATAGCATAATCAATAAAATATAATTAAAAAATAAAACATTCCTAGTCTGGCCACTATACGTTGATTTGAATCTAATATATAGTCTTATTTTCAGGGAAAGTAGATGATGACTCTTAGTACCTTACACATAATAGACACTTAATAAACATTTGTTGAACGGTTGCTTGAGCACCCATTATATGCACCCAAACCAGTTTACCTATTTCCTTCATATGATTGTTTTGCCATTTTACCTGAGACATTTCTCTCCTTTACCCTGCCTGATAGTTTCTTTTGGGTGTCCAACAATGGAAATGACCATTTTACAAAAATCAAGGAACTTAGTTTCAGAGAACCTTGATTCAAGATTCCTGTTTTATCCATGTTGTTGCAAAAGGTGGGAGTTTCTTCTTTCTTTCTGCTGTGTAGTACTCCATTGTGTATATGTACCAAAGTGTTTTGATCCATTCATCCAAGGATGGGCACTTGGGCTGTTTCCAGCACTTGGTTATTGTAAATAGTGCTGCTATGAACATAGGGGTGCATAGGTTCTTCTGAATTGGTGTTTCAGGGTTCTTTGGGATGGAACCGGAGAGTATTATGCTTAGTGAAATAAGCCAGTCAGTGAAAGACAAATACCATATGATCTCACCCAATATAGGAGACTAATGAACAAAACAAACAAACAAACAAAGTAGAACCGGAGGCATGGAAACAAGGAACAGACTTTCAGTGTACAGAGGGGCAAAGGGAGGGGGAGAAAGAGGCAAAGAAGGGGAACAGTTTAGTCAAGGAACTAGCATGGGTGGCTCATGGACATGGACAACAAGTGGGATTGACCATGGGAGAGGGGACAGGGAGGGCAGGGCAGGGCAGAACAGCTGGAGGAAAATGGGATAAATGTTATACAATAAAATAATAATAAACAACTAAAAGATTCCTGTTCTATTATTTAGTAGCTATTTGACCTTAATCAAGTTATTCATGTTTCTGAGGCTTGTTGTCATCATACAGGTTGCTATGAGGATTAAAAGAAATAATTCAAATATTTATTATTGGCACATTGTACACACTAGAGGGAAGGCAAGGAAGAAAAGGATTTGCTTTCTTCCAGCACTAAATCAAGCCGAGTCAGCACACCAGGGCAGCTGAGAAATACAAAGGAAAACAGAAGGAACACAGGAAAGTTTTGGTTCACCCCTCTGGCACTTTCTCTTCCCTTTCACCTTGTTTTATTTTTCTCTAGAGCACTCCGCGCCTTCTAACATACTTAGTTTGCATGTATATTATGTTAATGATCTGTTTTGCCCCATTTAAGCTCCAAGGGGGCAAGGATTGATTGAATGGGCACTAAAAGCTATTTGTCAAGGGAATGAAAACTTGGAGGAGCATATGAAAAATAAAGTCAGGTTTAGGAGACTGCAAAACAGGGAGCGGAGTAAGAATCAAGGGCATGGATGTTCCAGGGAAGGAGGATAAGGACTATATAAAGAGAATATCTTTAAGAATATCAAGGTCTGGACATGGAGTAGGGACATTTTTGCCATATTGATTTTCCAACTAATTATATATATATATATATATATATATATATATATATATATAGTATATTTTTGCTCTCAACTATGCTTATTACAAAAGCCACATTAAATAACCTTCACAATCCAACATTCCTCCCAAATAGCCATGCATTCCCAGCATGAAAGAATTGCACAGTGATCACTGTAATATTCCACAGGTCAGGACACGGCACCTCTTGTGCCTCTTCTGTTGAACTCTTCACTCCTTCACATCAAACAAACCATGATATCCCTGTCATGTCATTTCATTGTGTCCTTTTTTTTCTACTTAAAACCATAAGGTTTAATGGGGTACAAGCTTAACCATTTAAGCAGTTCTTTGCTGGCAAGTAAACAAATACTTTGATTTCATAACAGATGCACAAGTCCACTTTGGGAGAAATGC
Source organism: Noctilio leporinus (assembly GCA_004026585.1). Taxonomy (NCBI): domain Eukaryota; kingdom Metazoa; phylum Chordata; class Mammalia; order Chiroptera; family Noctilionidae; genus Noctilio; species Noctilio leporinus. Next base: position 41,906 of record PVIW01002554.1, on the reverse strand, counting down.
ATTCTGGACTCAGGTGCATCCTGGGAATTCTTATAATCACATTTGTTCATCTGCTCATGTGGAGTACACCTGTACAAACTTGGCATCGGCTTGGGTACAGCATGGGAGAGTCCCAGGTTCAAAGCAAACTTCCAGTCTTTGTTTAGTTCTCTGAATGTTGCAGATTCTTCTCAACCTATAAAAATGATAGAATTCTTAGCATATCTCAAAGCTTCTGGTGCCCACTGGTGAAAGTATTAAATACAGACCCAAAGAAATTAATCTTGATCAAAGAACACAGATATAATTTAAAGTACATTAAAGTAGGTAGCGGAAGGTGGGTAAAGGTCTTCAGCATTTTTTGTTAAAAACTGACCATTTATATAAAATATATGTTTAAGAAATACCTGCTAGCCAAGTATAGGAAAGAAGGAAATAAAATACCAGTAGCTGAAGACTATTTGTAGGCTAAAGACTATTTTTTTGACTTTCCAAAGAGTTTAGCAGAAAATTGCTTAGGTAGCATAGAAAATGTGGAAAGACTTGGGTTTTCATTCTTGTTTTTCACCATATATGAATGCTCTTCTTTAATATGTGGGATAGCAAGGTATTATGCATTATGGACATACATTTGAGAGTTCAAAGATAAGTATGAAGTCTGACCTGTAAGTATCGAGCCAATGCCAATATAATTACAACCAATTGTGTGGCTGATACTTTAGGGACAGACCTCGTATGATTGGACTTCAGTTTTGGCCTTCACTATCAGGATACGGCATGTGTGATCCTTTTGTAGTTCATAAGTGTGATGATTGGGCATTCATGCGTTTGTGTGATATGTGTCTCTCTCCAACCTTGACTGCTTTTGGCACATTACTTGTCTGATGTGAAAAAAAGAATACAGCATGTGGGAGTTTTAGAGCAGTGCCCCCTTTCCTTCATGGAAAGACAAGCAGAATTTTCCATGAATAGCAGGAATGTATCTGAGTTGCTTCTCTTTGGTGTTGCAAAGGTTTGACTCAGCAGGCCTGGGGTGTTTAAACCCTACCCATTCCAAAGAGAGATCTTGCTTTTGACTGGCTCCTGAGACCTTGTGATATCCTCTTTAACAGGTGTCAATGGTTACCTGTGGCCATGAACCCCACCAGATGGTTTATACTAACATTATGATTGATGGTTGGGGTCTTGGCCCCACTCTGGAGGTCAGTTGCAAGGGTGCACCAGGCCTATGTGACTGACCTCAATGAAACCCTGAACACTAAGGCTTTGTGAACTCCTCTGGTTGATGGTATTCTATATGCATTGTCACATATTTTTTGCTTTTCCTAGGAGAGTTAAGTGCTGTCTATATAACTCTACCAGGAAAGGAGAAGTGGAAGCTTGTGTCTGATCTCTGCTGATTTTAATTTGTTCAATTTTCTCTAGTTAACCATAATACTGAATAACTGGTATGCTTAACTATAGCTTTTCTGAGTCCTGGGAGTCCTCCTAATGAATCACAAACCTAAGCATGGACTCTTGACAGCACCCTTATTTCAGTGGGAGGGTCTGTCCTTGCACTCACTTTTGCAGCTTGTCTTTTTTTTTTTGCAGCTTGTCTTTTTAACAACTCCTATAAACAGTTGGCACCTACATGCTGACGATTTAGCAACCAGACTTGGGCTGATTTGTCCTGCTTATAAGGCTCTTCTCATGTTAGCCTGTTCGAATAGGAGAACAATGGAAACCCAAAGTCCCCTTAGAGTATGACACCACAGTGAATGTGACTGAGCTACAGACCAACCAAACCTTTCATCAATATGCTGAAAGATTGGGAGAGAATCACTGGCTTTTGTTCTTATGCAGTCTCTCACTATGATGCTTCTCATAGCCTCTTGAAGATGGCAGCTTTCAAAAAGTCATTAATCTGCCACCAGGAAGAGAAATGCATGCTTCTGTGACCCTATGCATCATGTTTCTGTAGGGAGGTGTCAATCATTATCAGACTCATTAAAACCACCTTCAAAACAAATGTCAATTTTCTTCATTGTCTCCACAGCCTTGCTTTAGACTTAGACTCTGATGCTGAGAAATTTAATATATCTGTCCTCTTTCTTTTGGACAGGGAGGACAGTTATATTGAAAACAAATAGCAAACCTGACAAAACTTCACAGGTGACACCAAGGCACAGTCAGCATTGAGATCCATGCTCTCTCTATTGTAGGCAGATGCCAACCCTAGTTCTGAAGGGTGGTGGGCTGTTAGGAGGATATTGAGGTGGACCCTATTCTGTCTCCCAGAATAGGGAGACAGAAGCTTGGAGAGTAAAGGGACAGATCTAGGAAAACCATTAAGGACAAGATAATGAGTTTGATCTTCACACGTAGGTTCAGGGAATCTTTCAGTGGTCTCAAGATTCTGTGTTCTGTTCAACTTTTCATTCCACTTGTAAATGCTTACTAGTTATGCAGCACATAATAGACCACCTCTCTGGCAGTTTTCTGCATTGCCTTCTCTCTCATTCTACCCACATGTCTCTGCTCTCTCGAACCCAGCTCAAATTCAATGCCATCCAGGAATATGATTGGCCTAACTAGATTTGGTTATTCCAAAAACAACTTATTAAGTCAGTACTCTCTTCACTCCAAAGTTAACTTGAATTTTTGTAGTATGCGTAGTTATGTTCCCAAAGGTGGTTTGTGGAGTCAGTTTTGGTATAATGACCCTCTGTTTTTTATATACTGTCAATGTGAAATTGCACATATGTATTTCTGGAAAAGTTTTTAGCATCCAGATCCATTCAAATCTTATTTATAAACCAGTAATCTTTCTGAAGTCATATGTAAAAGTTATTTGAATGAAGATTTTCCTGATGAAATAATAATGCAAAAATAAGTCTTTATATAAATGCAAAACAGCTAAGATTACTTTTAAAATTACAATAACTTGAAGGTTTAAGAAAGAAATTATAGCAGTGGCTTATCTGAACAGAGCTCATTGATATTTTAAAAATCCCCAAATGGTTTATGAAGCCTGTAGGTAAAATGAACGTCTCTCTGGATACACAGGTCTTTATTTTTATTCCTGGTAGAATTTTGTAGGCATGGCTGGTTTTAAAAAAATGAGCAGGTAGGCTGAGGGAAGAGGCTTCAGAACTAAAGCAAAAGCAAAGACAAGGATTCAAAAGATATCAGTGAATGAACAATTGGTAACCCCCCTGTGTGGCTGTATTTTCTTTTCCGCTTCATCCTGAGCTTTTTACCCAGTTAATAAGCGGATGAGCTGGGACTCCAGCCATTTTAGCTCTGTTCTGTGGCTCTTTACAAGTTACCACAATTGCCCTCGACAGTGTTCATTAATCTTTGAAAATTTTCTTTATGTGGTAGGCTACTAGATCTTTCTACTATTGCAGGTACCTCTAAACCAACATGATAAAAACAGAACTCATCCTCTCTCTTTGCCTCTAAACTTGCTTCCTTTTTATGACCTGTTACTAGCACGGTCATGAGCTCAGGTGCTTCACATACGTACTTCAGTTCACATTGGAAACTTTTCTTTTCCCCGCCCCCTGTATCAGCTCATTCTTGTAGATTTTGCTCTCACCATGCCTGTCAAGTTCTCCTCTTATCTTCCCCATTGCTGCCACCTTAGCTCAAGTTTTAATTTTATTTTTAATTAAATTAAATTATTTTATTTTATGTTACTTTTTGCTTGTGCAACTGCAGTCATTCCTAACTGGTCTCCTAGCTTCCAAGTACTCTTTCTTCCAATCTCCCTTTTCAAGGCAATAAACTATATTTTTATTCCCCTTACACCTGGAATACCTTTTCCCTTCTGGTACATTGTTAAATTCTGCATCCTATGAAGGCAGAGACACATATTCTTTCTTCTTCCTTCTTTACTATGGTAAAGTGACTGCATCAATGACCCTTATGAAATGGCCTCCCTGTATCCACATCCTTTGTTCTGTTACCTGATGGTTCCTTCCCTAATGGACACTGGACTTGTTTGTGTGACTTGCTTTAGGCAATGGGACAGTGATAAACTTGACTTAAGCAGATGTCAATTTCTCCTTTTTACCCTTCTCCCCTTGATCCTCTGTGTATTCTCAGTGGACATGTCCAATGAATCCTACAGGAAAATGAAACATGAAACAGAGCAGTCAGCACTTATTGACCCAGCCAAGGCTATCCTGGACTGACCATCCATCATCTGCATACATGAGCTATGCTGAGATCAGCAGAATCACTCAGCTAATTATTTTCTTTAAAAAAAATAATTAATTTATTTATAGAGACAGGGGAAGGGAGGGAAAAAGAGAAGGAGAGAAACATCAATGTGTGGTTGCCTCTCACATGCCTCAACTGGGTCCCTGGCCCACAACCCAGGCATGTGCCCTGACTTGGAATTGAACCAGCGACACTTTGGTTTTTGCAGACTGATGCTCAGTCTACTGAGTCACACTAGCTAGGGCTCAGCTAATTCTGAGACAGGTGAGAAATTATCAATGGTTATTGCTTTGAGTTCATGTTTGGGGTACTTTGTCATGCAGCAGTAGCTAACTGGTACATCTGCTGTCCTTCTGTCTGAAGTACTCTGGTAGTACTTTGCTCATGTGTTATCATAGTATTAATTATGGTCTGACTCTCCTGTAGGAATGAGTCCCTTTAAGTCAGAGGTTGCATCTTTACATCTCCAGTATCTAAAACATGACCTAAGTACACAGTACTCATTAAATGTTTACTAAAGAAATTTAGGGATATAAATGTCCACCAACTCACCCCTACCCGAAACAACTGATTCAAAATGTGTATTTTTGGCCATTCAGTTTAGCAAGAGCACCTGTTTTAGGCAAGTCTCTGCTTCATTGTGGAAAGAAAGGCTTACTCTATGGGTATTTGAAAATTAGTGTTTATTCTTGAAAGTTATTTTTCAAGACGTATTTATTTTTAATATTTTATTTTTAATCACAGTTGACATATTATGTTAGTTTCAGGGGTACAACATAATGATTAGATATTTATATACCTTTTGAAATGTTTACCCTGGTAAGCCTACCCATTACACATAGTCCTGTGCCATACATGGTTATTACAGTGTTATTGACTATATTTCCTATACTTTATTTGCCTGTGACTAGTTTTATAACTGGGAATTTGTGCTTCTTAATCCCTTTCATGCTGAAACCCCCAACCCCTCTCCCATTTGGTGATAATCAATTTTCTCTCTATATATATCTTTGCATTTGTTTCTTTTTTTTTTTTTAATTATATTTATTTATTTAAAAAAGATTTTATTTATTATTTCCAGAGAGAGAGGAAGGGAGAGAGTCAGAGAGGGAAAGAAACATCAATGTATGGTTGCTTTTCATCTGCCTCCAGCCACATACCTGGCTGGAGACCTGGCTTGCAACCTGGTTATCTGCTCTGGCTGAGGAATTGAACCAGCGACCTTTGGGTTCACAGGCTGACCCCTTATCCACTGTGCTACCAGCCAGGGCTTTTTTTTTTATTTTTTTATTTTTTATTTTTATTTTTATGCTACATATACATGAAATCATATGGTATGTGTCTTTCCCTGTCTGACTTATTTCAACTAAGTCCATCCATGTTATAACCAATGGTAAGGTTTCTTTTTTATGGCTGAATAGCATTTCATTGCATTTTTGTTTGTCTATTCACCCATTGATGGACACTTATGTTGCTTCCATATCTTGGCTATTGTAAGTAATGCTGAAATGAACATTGGGGTGCATATATCTTTTAAATTTAGTGATTTGGATTTCTTTAGATAAATACCCAGATATAGAATTGCTAGATCATGTGATAGTTTTATTTCTTTAAATCTTTGAGGGACCTCCATACTTTTTCCCTTAGTGGCTGTACCAATTCACAATCCCACCAACAGTTCATGAGGGTTTTCTTTTTTCCACATTCTTGCTAACATTTATTTTGTTTGATTTATTGATGATAGCCATTCTGATAGGTGTTAGGTGATGTCTCATTGTGGTTTCAATTTGCTTTTCCCTGATGATTAGTGATGTTGATCATCTTTTCATATGTTTATTGACCATCTGTATATCCTCTTTGGAGCATTGTCTATTCAAGTCCTCTCCCATTTTTAAATCAGACTGCTTTGTGTGTGTGTGTGTAAGGTGTATGAGTTCCTTTTAAAATTTGGTGAATACCTTCTCCCATTCTGTAGGTTGTCTTTTCATTTTGTTGATGGTTTCTTTTGCTGTGTAAAAATGTTTTAGTTTGATGTGTCCCCTTTTTGTTTGTTTGTTTGTTTTTGTTTCCCTACCCAAGGAAAAATATCTAAAAAATACTGCTAAGAGCAATGTCAAAGAGTTTGCTACCTAAGTTTTCTTCTAGGAGTTTTATGGTTTCCAGTCTTGCATTTAAGTCTTTAATCCATTTTGAGTTTATTTTTTTGTATAGTGTAATAAAAAAAGAAAATTTCATATTTTTGCATGTATCTGTTCAGTTTTCTCAACACTATTTATTGAAGAGATTATGCTTACCCAATTGTATAGTCTTGCCTTCTTTTTCATAGATTAATTGGCCAGATAGGCATGGGTTTATTTCTGGGTCAAGCCTTATATTTGGAGATTAAGTACTTTTATTCAAGAGAAGAAGCATTTGGTCATTTTGGTCCAGTTCATGGCTTGTGACTTGCCAACAGGAGGATGTATGTTGCATCTTGGTTGGGAGCGGATGACTTCCAGGGTATAGAAAGTACAGGTATTTAAAGTGAAGGAGGAGTTGGATGATAGTGTGTGACTTTTACAAAGCTTTTTCTTTTCCTTCATGTACATTGTTGTAAAATATGTATGACTCTTGAACCATCTTTTTCCTCTTGGTAAACCCTAATGGTTTCATAGAGAAAATCCTATAGGCAATACTGGTTATTTCTATGCAGAGAGGTAAAAATGACTATTGTTTTGAATTTTGCAGCTTGTTTGTGCATATATTTGACAGTGTATCAATCTTCTGTAAAGAGACTCTTTACATAACATGGTGAAGTTGTTTTCCTTATTTTAAAAAATAGGATGTAAAAGAAGTTATACTTGTACCTTAAATACCAGTCACTGATTTACAAATATATTCTACAGTTATTTCCTAATCAGTGGCAACTATGTTACATATAAAAAGACAGATATAGCTCACAACCTGCCTGGTAGAGTGTTGTATGCTCAGCAGACATTAAGTAAATTCATTTACCATTTCTCCACCAGCCCCAACTTCTGCCTGTTCAAGTTTTCTGAATCATTAGACACTCCTATCTCCAATCTCTCTGGTACCAGAATTGGCACAGTATTTCCTACACATAGACACTTGGACATTGACTAATGGCATCATCTAGGGAAGAACAAGTAGCAGATTCATGAATTTAATTTCTTTTCAGCCTTCTATTGCCAGGGCTAATTGCTTGTTTAAGTAAATGCATCTGAACTGAATAGCAATTGAAGATGTTTTGGGATAGCATGAGTATTGAGTTTCACACGCAATGACAATGAACAGGACTAAGAAAATTCATTTTAATTTCTTGAACATTTTTAATCAATACAATACAGAGACCTTTCCTTGCAGAAAAGAATTGGCCTTGGCAATAGACAGACAAAATCAAGCGTCAAAAATTGAAATGCCCACAGCATTTAGACAGGTAACAGAAGTGAGTCCAGTAGGTGGTGAATTGAGGTTGGCCACTGGGCCAGCCCTCCTTACTCTGAATGTTGCAAATCATTGTAATGTGGGACTGCAGGACCAGGATGGCTATATAGTCCACCTTTTAAAGCCAATATGAACATTCAGATTTTGTTTAAATGTGAAGTTTGTGCTTTATTTGTTGACAACTAGTTCAAGAATATGGATTATTCTTGTGGCTATCATTTTGCGTCTTTTAAGCTAAACATTAACAGTTGATGGATTTTCCAATTGTGCTTTCCTCACTACAGGAATTAACCATTCCATTTTGACCAGACAGCCACATCACAGGTGTAATGAGAAATTACCTAGGGAACATGTGAAACTATATTCCAAATGAGCATCATCTACTGAGCAGAAAAATCTGTTGATATGATCATCTTTCACTGTATTCGTTTTCTTTAAAAGTAGCGTTTTCTGTAAAAAAGGCTGCAACTTGTATTAAAAATGCCTGGGAAAACACCACCTTTTGTGTGTGGGGGCTAACTGTCTAGTGACATAGGGACTCATGTGAGTCAGTGAGACCTTCCTCACAGGGACAGCTAAGGTCCACGTAAAATAATGCCATAGCTCAGTGGCTTCCCAGAACCTTGAGGAGCTGTACCAAGAGAGAACTCACACCTTACCCCAAAGAAAACACTTACCCATATCTTTTTTTGTAAATTGTGTCTAAAGGTTGTTATGTTCAAGGTGAGTTTAGGGGTATAAATTTGCATAGTGTTGGTCTTTATCAGTTCACACTCATGCAATTCATCAGTTGGTAAATACTCATGACCCTGTGTTCCCGGAGTGCTCCTTATTAAAATTGTCACTCTGACCCTTCTTTTGGATCCCTTAGACCATTCCTAGGATCCAGGCATGGAAGGGTTACTGCCTGTCCCTATACTGCAAAGGGCAAAGTGTGTTCTCTTTGCCAATGCCCACGCCACAACAGTTTTAAACATTTTATTATTATTTTGGAACACTTGAACCAGAATGCCAGAACTTCATAAACAGAAGTATGGCTCAGATATTGGCATACTGTATTCTTACTGTTTTCCATTTAATAGTTATGGGCTAGAGGGGAGCTTGAGGTAAATGGGAATAGACAGCACAAGAAACACAACACGGATTTTACTAAAAGCTAGAAATCCTTCATTTCAATCCTAGGATGTACTGAGGGCCCTAAAGCATATCTAATGCATTTTATTTTACATTTTTCTATTTGGGAAAATCTTGACTCATTTTAAAACATAGGTTTTATTTTCTTCTGTAAATATGCAGGCTCCACACACATAGCCTGTGGTAGCCGTGAAACAGTTGGAGCAGCCCCCATGTTCCATGACCTCAAAGTCACACTTCAAGTGGTGCAGTGGCCTCTTGTTAGTGCAATAAAACACAGATGAGTCGTGACTAGCTGCAGAGTCAGGAGTGGATATTTTAGTGTTTTAATAATCTGGCTCCATTAATTTTGGTCTGCTGTACATGTTTCTATTTTTGTCTCCAGTGAGAACCACCAAGAAAGGTGTCAACCCAATTTCTGCAGATGCTTTTGTAAAACTGTCATTTGCAAAATTAAGTGTCCAAGACAGCGATCACACTTTTACAGTCATACATGCCTGTCACGTGCTTTTCCACAAGTGACCAAGCATGAACCTGGGCAGAGAGCAAGGATGAAGCAGAGAGAAAGTAATGAGGAGACAGAACATGCCTTTCACAAACAAGTCTTTTCTCAGATTGCTCCTTCCTCTCACAGCCAACTGGGCAGCAGCGGCAGCATCTGACCTCAGCTGGTATAGTCTTCCCAGGTCGGAGAAGCCACATTAGACAGCGGAGAGAGAGGAGCAGGACCATACATGGAGAACAGCCCTCATTCTGATCAATATTATAGTTTGGAGATTGTTAGCTGTTCAATTGTTTCCCCAAATTCATAGGTTGAAATTGTACACCCCTCCTGATGCCTGAGAATGTGACCTTATTTGGAAGTAGAGTCATTGCAGATGTACTTAGTAAAGGTGAGGTCATACTGGAGGAAGGTGTATTTCTAGAAAGGAGAAATTTGGGCGTACCCAAAGGGGAACATACCATGAGACAATGGAGGCAGAGATTGGATGTATCCGTAGGCCAAGGAACACCAATGATTGCAGCCAACCACAAGAATCTAAGAAGAGGCAAGGAAGGATTCCCTCCTATAGGCTTCAAAGGGAGCATGGCCCTGCCTGTACCTCAATTTCAGACTTCTGGTCTCCAATACTTTGAAAGAATACATTTCTGTTGCTTTAAGTCACCTACTTTGTTCAGAAGCCCTGGAACACTAACAGAGAGACCTGCCTTTAGTGCTGTGGCATGAGGCAAATATTTGAATTTAAGGGTCTGTTACCTCTTACAGTTACATGTGGATTTGGAGGTGGGTAAAATCTGTTGGGTCACTCTAATGTTTTTCCTACCTGTAGTACTTACATGAGAAGGGCATGAGGCTCAGAGATTAAGGATATGAACATTAGGGTCATTCTTGGGTTCCATCACCTAGGGGCAGTGTGATCTTGGGACTGTTACACAATCTCTTTACTCTTCAGTTTCCTCATCTGCAAGATAGACATAGTATTAGTGTCTTCCTCACGAGCATAAATATAATTCATAAAGATTGAGTGATGTAAAGCGTTAATCTATGTGCACTCGACAACTATTTGCTGAGTCATGGTATATACTGTATTTACAGTCAAGTGGGAAAAAATAAACAAGAGAAAAGACAAAATAATTACAAACTGATGAAAACTCAGGGAGAGACCAACAGGGTCTTGAAAGAGAGTTGAAATGGGTGAGACCCACTTTAGATAAGAAATTCAAAGACTGCTTCTATGAAGAGGCTAAATTTAAGCTGACACCAGAAAGATGAATAAACAGTGTTAGCTGGGTGAAGAGTTGGGGAAAGAGATCATAGCTGAGGAAACAGCCTGTGCAACAGCCCCGAGGTAAGAAGAGCATGGTATATTCAAACACCATCTGCTTTGTAATGGATAGATGGTTGTAGTACTTTTCTATTGCTGCAATTGCAAATCACCACAAACACCTAAAACAACATCCATTAATTATCTCAGTTTCTGAAGGTCAAAAATCTGGGCACAGCTGACTTTTCTGTTTAGAGTCTCCTAGGCAGAAATCAAGATATCTTGTCAGTCATCTTGTAATTCTCATCTGGGGCTCTCCCTGATGATTTGCTGAATTCACTTCTTTATCACTCTATCCATGTGGCTCCTACCATCTTCAAGCCAGGTTAAGTCCTTCTCAGTTTTGGAATCTCTGCTCTGCCTGCCTTTGCTTTTAAGGGCTCATGTGATCTTATTGGACTCACTTGGATAATCCATGATTCTCTTTCCATTTTAAAATCAACTGATCAGTCCTTTAAACATATTCCATGCAACATATTCATAGGCATACTATCTCATCGGATTCACGGTCTTAGGGTTTGGGGTGTGAAATTGCCTTGATGGCTATAATTCTGTTGACCACATGGTATACATGTGGAGAGGATTCAATGACATAGGGCCTTATAGATCATGGCAAAGATTTTTGGAATTTTGGAATTTAACTTAATGGCAATAATTATAGCAATTGCTCATATCATTTTTTTTAAATTTTATTGTTGTTGTATTACATCCATCCCCTTTTTGCTCCCCTCTGTCCCCCCATGCTCATATCATTTAACTATGAGGTATAACATCTGTTTGTTAGTATTAAGCATACTGCCAAACATTATAAGCATAATCTCAGTTGATCCTCCTAATAGCCCTTTATGAATATGTGCCACTATACTCAATTTACAGATGAGAAGCTGAGACTTAAATGACTTGTCCAAGATGGCACATCTCTCAGTGAGTTCGTATTTAAACTCAGATCTGTCTGGTTCCAAATTCTATTAGTATTTTTATTTTAAACCCCCCTTATTTAGTATGCTTTTAAGATATATATTTGTAGAGTTTCCATAGGAATTTTTCTGTTCTTGTGAAGAAAGCATAATTGCACCTAACTGGATGTTTTCCTGATTGAATCTCTCTTTCTTTCTTTTTAATTGATTTTAGAGAAAGAGAAACATTGATTTATTGGTTCACTTATTTATGCATTCCTTGGTTGAGTCTTGTATGTGCCCTGACTGGGTATCAAACCTAAAACCTTGGCATATTGGGCTACCCAGCCAGGGCCCTGTTTGAGTTTCTTAACCATGCCTAAGGAAAGTTTAGTTATTCCAATCATTAGGTTGTAGCCCAGAATTACTGAGGATATGGCACCTTATATGAGGTCTTTCTAGAAGGTATCCAGACATGTAATATGAAAAATAGGGACATTTATTAAAGAAGATACAAGACCTTATCACAAGATACAAGAACATTGTATACAGGGCAATGATGCCTCAGTACCCTTCGAAGGAGGCACACAGTTATCTCAATTGCCATTAGCTGCCCCATTGTATTTTCCTGAATTTCATTGATGGTCTGAAATCTCTCCTTTTTCAAAGGTGATTTTATTTTTGGAAAAAGTCAGAAGTTGCAAGGTGACAAATCTGGTCTGTAGAGAGGCTGAGTTACCTGGGTGATATGATGCTTCACTAGTAGTTAACTGCACCAGACATGATGCATGAGTAGGGGCATTGTCACAATTAAGCTGCCAATCACCAGTTGCCCATAGCTGCAGCCTTCTGAAGAGTTAATACAAAAAATTCAAAATATGCCAATAGCTTACATAATTATTACATGTTAAATGATAGTAATTTAGATATATTATAGCAAGATTAAGCAGTTTTTTCCTCTTTAATACTTATTTTACTCTGGAATGCTATTTTTGTGAAATATATCACAGAAATGGTGTATTGCAAAACTCACTTTTGTGAAAGTTGTCCTAGAAACAGTGCCAAACCCATAGTAAAGTGAATGTGGTTTTTGAGTCAGATCTTCCCCACTCCAATAATACAACTCAACTTTATTTTAAGCTACTGGAACTACAACTCATTCTTTTTGGAGTTTTCCATCTTAAATAGTAGATTTATTTATTTATTTATTTATTTAGGCTGTGCACAGACCTTACTCTTTTCAGTACTCTCTGTTTTCCCTCTACATGTGTTTTACAAGTTGAAGCCTTCAGAAATAATGACACTTGCAGTGCTCAGCCAGTCCCCAGAGTAGAAATTATGTCTACTAAGTTGAGGCAAAAATAAATATCCCTAGAGTTTAAATAATTGTGTTGAATAGTATTTAGCTACTTTTTGAACTTGTGGTTGACTTTCTATGTGATCCCAAACTAACCCCTGAACTATTGAAGTCTGTTGAGATAGAAATGAGGTATGTTCACATTTCAATAATAAAGTTTACTATAGCATTAATTCCTTTTCCCAAGTATCCCCAGTTTGGGGGCCTTCATAACTGGAAATGTATATTTGCACAATCTACTTGAAAGGAATCTCATCTAATTTACATGCTATTATATGAATATATATTGTCTCTGTACACAAATCATATAGTTTAGTAGTTCGCAACTTCCATCCAAATTAGTCTTCATTCTCAGCATCTTTTCTAACCTAAAGATTGGCTGATTTCACAACACACCCATGACCAGTTGGTTGCTATGTAAAATATAAATTGCTCACAAAACCTATATATTACACACCCACAAATAAGCACATATTTTGTAACATTGAATAAGAAAGCTAGCGTGTTTTCTATGTAATATACAGCCACATTTTCTTACTTTTTTCTTCTTCCTTAACTGCCATTTGGTTTTTCTGAGTTATTGCAAGTAACCTAATTTTCCCATATTGTGAAATGATTCCAATCTAAGAAAACTTAACCTGCAGTAATGAAGATACAAGTAAGATACAAAATTGTACCTTATTTAGTAAAATCTATGTATAACAAGATCACTTGAAAGTATTTAATGTTGGTTTTTATCCATTCAACTGCCCTATGTCTTTTGATTTGTGCATTTAATCCATTTACCTTTGTACCTGTGTTCCTGTCTGTCTCTGTTTCTTCATCTTCTTAAAGCAGACCCTTTAGCATCTCTTGTGCAATGCTGGTTTGGTGGAGATGTATTCTTTTAGACTTCTTTGGTCTGGGAAGCTCCTTATTTCACCTTCCACTTTGAATGAGAGCCTTGCTGGGGAGAGTATTCTTGGTTGCCGGCCTCTCTTTTTCATTGCTTAAAATATGTTTTGCCATTCCTTTCTGGGTTGTTGTGTTTCTGTTGAGAAATCAGTTGATAACCTTCTGGGAGCCCCCTTGTATGTTATTAGCTGTTTCTTTCTTGCTGCTTTTAGGATTCTCTCCTTGTCTTTGAAATTTGTCATTTTCATGATGATGTGTCTTGGAGTGGGCCTGTTTGGGTTCATCTTCCTTGGGACCCTCTGTGTTTCCTGAGTTTGCATGACATTTTCTCTCCTCAAGTTAAGGAAGTTTTCTGTCATTACTTTTTCAAACAGGTTTTCTACCCCTTGCTCCTTCTTTTCTCCTTCTGATATCCCTATGATATGGATGTTATTATGTTTAATGTTGTTCTGCAGCTCTCTTAAACCCTTTTCATTCTTTTTCACTCTTTTATTCATTTTGTTACACTGCCTGGGAATTTTTTTTTTCTACATTGACCTCCAGCTTGATGATCTGATCCTCTGCTTTTGATTCCTTCTACTGTGTTCTTCAATTCAGAAATGGTATTCTTCATTTCCTCCTGGCTCTTATTAGTGGTTTCTATGTCCTTTTTAATGCTTGTGTAGTTCTCAGTAAGTTCCTTGTACCTTCCTTGGAGTTCTTTGTAGTTCTCCTGGAGTTCTTTTTAGTTCCCCTGGAGTTGTTTGCAGTTTTCTTTGAACTCGCTGAGCTCATTGAGCTTCTCTATCATCATTATTTTAAATTCAGTGCCTGATAAGGTGCTTGCCTCTATTTCATTTTGCACTCTTCCTGGGGATTCCTCCTTTCCATTTGCTGAGGGTTTATTTTTTTGTCTCCCCATTTTAGGTGGCTTTTGTTTACTCCTGCTTCTTAGATTGGTCTGCTTTATCTTACTGTCTTAGTGGTGTGACCTCCATTAGTTGATTCTTATGTGTGCCCTGACCAGGGATCAAACCCACAACCTTGGTATATTGATGGATGATGCTCTAACCAATTGAGTTTTCTGACCAGGGCCCATTATCTGTAGTTGGATGACAGTTAGAAAGTTAGCTATTTCTATGAATCATTTACAACTAGACAGAAACACTAGGCCATGGGGTTACTTGAGGCTAGAGAATATGCCTGGCTCTTATTCCATGGCCTCCTTGTCCAGGTCCCCCCTGCCAAGGATAAAGTTCTAGAGATATGACTCCATTCTGGTGACAAGAAGTGACTTTATATGTTTATCCCTATTCCCCATCAAATGCTCTCACAAACTGGTCCCTATGTTTAAGGGTCTTGTAGGCAGGAATTACAGAGGATTGTAATTATAAAGTCCACCTCCAGAGGGTAGACAAACCTTTCCAAGGGCCTGTGGTGGGCATGGGGGGTGGGAGATGAACTTGCCCCTCTCTAGGAAAGCAGGTAGAAGTGTTGTATAGGTGGAGGGAATTGGGGAAGGGCATGACCCACTATTGACTAGGGCAGCCTGTGTTCTGGGAGATTGCCTAGGGGCTGTATTTTGCAGAAATCACCTGGCCCCATTTCCAGGCACCTGCTGATTCAGGATATCTCATCATTAGTTAATATTTCAGTGCCCTTTGAGTACTGCTCCCTTATAGCTCTAGAAAGACTTGCTTGGGGACATGCTGCTAGAATTTAAGGCTCCAGGAGAGAATATGAAACACACGTGCACTAGAATTGCCAAAAATGACTTTGCAGCTGCAGTACCGAAATAGATATTTGAGCCATGCAGGAGGGGGTAGATTTCCACCCAGAATACAACTTTGTTTGCCAAGTTTCTTGCTAGTCTTTCCTATACAGGGGGTAGGAAGCATTCCCAGAAAGAGAATGCCAAATGAAATGATAACAAACTAAAAAAGGCAATTCTGGAGGGAGCACAATCTTCAACAAATGAAAAAGTGTAGATGGTGATATTCCAGCAAATTAGCTCCTAGAGAAGCCCTTAGGCAGAACTATAAGCTATTATAATTAAGGATTTGGAAAATATCAGTATTTAATTAGAGCCTCTTTTCTTGGTGAAATGCTGTTGTTTTTCTGTAACTTCAGGTGTAAACAGCCAAACATACCCATTTCAAAAATGTGTTTTGTTGTAAGCCTAGAATCTGTGCTAATGTTAATTTGCATATCATGGCTTCCTTGACTGTTCTTACTTTTTTGTTTGTTTGTTTCTGATCAGAGCTGAATTTTAAGAGCAATTGTTTTCTTTAGTTTTTTCTCCAAAGCAGCCATCTCCAGTTTCCAGGCTGTCATTGGTACTTATTCACCAACATTCAGGAACATCCTAATAATTCAGCCCAACTCCATGAAACTATCAACTTCCCCATAATCTAATAAGCACAGTTCCTCTAATATTTAATGCATGCAGTGGCTGCTGTTTTAGACACAGAGCTTTAAAATCCATTTCCAATATAATCAAATATCTTGACAATAGCAAAATGTTTTAGCTTTATCCCTTAATGACAGCCAATATTTTAGAAATTGGTTTCTATCACTTGAAATAATGACTTAAAAAGCCAAACAACAACAACTGCATAGGGAATACCTAGTGCCTGACTCTTGGGCAGCCTGAGCCCTCACTTTTGTACCTGTTGTTCCTGACAACAGATAAACCTTGATTCTTTCATCTCTACATGGATGCATGTAACCCAACATGTTTTCCGGCCGTGATGGAGAAGATGAGGCATTATCAGGACTAACACTACAATTTAACGCTTCAGAGGAGCAGTGTATATCATTACTCCCTCTGTAGCCAAGCACACTAATTAATATTTATTGCCCCTGTCAAGCCAGCAGGCATGGCCAATCCATTCCTGTGGCAGTTCAATGGGAGATTGGACACCATATTTCTCCTTGGCAGACATGTTTGGGTCATCAGCAAAGACAGGAGCCCTGGTCCCCGGTGAGACATTGTAAACTCTCTCTGTTCTCTGGCAAAATTAAACCATTAATTTATTTGTGTTAATTTTTATTCTTGTTGGGAATTGCTGGAAAAAAATGAGTGAGGGGAGGGTGGAGAAAGGATGAGACAGAGCTGCATGTTCAGAATCAGCCATCTAACCTATTAATTAGAACAAGGGCTTTTGGAAACCCATGACCTTTGTTTTTTTTTTTTTTTTTTTTTTTTAATCAGACGTGGCAGGGGAAAGATGGTTATAAATTCTCATGAAGTTTAATCAAAAGTAGTGCACCACCCCGCAGTAAACAAGTTATTAAAACTATTTGGTGTAAAACTTTGCTTATCCTTGTCAACAGAAGTCCATCATCAACAAGTAGCTGGCAGTGGAATTAATTAAGTGAGGGTGAAATACTAAATTAATTCTGATATTGCACCTACAGCAAGGAACTTGGCACCCTGAGCAAAGAAGTTTCTATCAAGACTGTGAATCATTCTATAGCGCGTCTGAGTAAACCCAGCACGCTGTGGAGCAGAGTTTACTCAAAAATTTAATTAGGAGAATGTGTAAACCATGCTGGAGAAAAGTAGGGCACCAAATGCTGCTTTATTTATTTTATTTTACCCTTTTGCTAATTCTATCAGGAGCACCTGTGTCATTAGAAACCACATGACCCAAACTGCTAAGCTTTTGATTAACAGGACGAGTACCTGCGAACTTTTCACTGAAGATTATCGAGGCCATTAAATTTTTCCTTTGAAATAATGGCTGTTCCCTTGAGGATGATAATATTCATGATAATAATGACAAAGAAACAATAGTAGTAATGATAAAAGAGCCAGCATATATTGAACCAGGATGATGCCCCAGGTACTAAGTGCTTTACATACATTATCTCACTTAATTCTTACAACCCTTTGAGGTAGGAATTATTAGTTGCATTAAACAGGTGAGGGATTGAGGTGTAGAGTTTTGTAACCAAGGTTACTCACACACTGTCTGTACACCGTCTGTGGCACTCCAGAGCTGTTCTCCTGACTGCTCCCTTTCCTCTAGATTGTTGGTTTCTAGGGTAAATAGGGGTGACGGGAGGAGAATCAATTTACATGAAGTAGAACCTCTGTTCTGATCTCAGACCTCCAGCTCCTTTCCCCTTTCGGACTTTTGATACCTCCAGCTTGTCTTCACTTGCGGTGAGTCCTCCCTTCTCTGCCCCTGATGTGATTCCATTGAAGCCTTCCATTCTCTTACTCCGTTTCTCCATCCTTCAGGGCCAAGTACATATACGCAGCTGCATCTGCAACATTTTAACTTATCCTTTTTACAGGGCTTTATTGCAGTATCAGGAACCATAACCACCTTACGGTATGCATAAGGTCTTATTTATCACTGTTCTACACTTTGAAAAGCAATTTAGTGATTAAAAAAAAATTATGGGAGCATCAATGATAGATTTTAGAATTGATAATACCCTACTTTGAAGGAAGGGTCAATGCTAGGAAGATTGTGCAGTGAAGATCACGGGACTTCAGAATCAGACAGAACTTTTCACCCACTGGGCTGGCCAGCCACTTTATGCCTCAGCCTCTGTTTCCATCATTATAAGATGAGGATGTTTATCACTCCATTCATAGTATTGTTATAAAGATGAAATGAGATGGCATAAGTAAAATGCTCAGGTAGTGTAAGCACTCATTATTATCAGAAATTTGGCACATGGTTTTTCAAAGGGTTGTTCCAGAGCAGCAACACCTAGTAATGAAATTTCTGGGTATGTAAACAAGCCCTCTGATTGCGATGCTCTCCTGTTTGGGGACCACTGGTCTACACACCAGTGTTTCTCATTGGTGAGAGTTACTTTTGATTCCTGCATTGTTTTTTTTTCGAATAAACGTGCCCTGCTTCCCTGTGCTGTTCTAGTGAGAATTGTCAGATCCTCTGGGTAGGGGCTAATTCTATGCTCTGTGGATTGTCTGCCTTACTTTTTCCTCCTAATAATTACGGCTAATAATAATAATTACTGAACACTATTCTTTGACTTGATTACTGCTTTATGCTAAAGAAAAAAAATCCTTTCAATTCTTCTTTCCTTTTTTGAGGTCTGACAAACGACTGTTACCATGTTTAATCATTCACCTGTGTGACACAGATTTTCATTTATATCTCTGATGTTTGCTCTTTAATACCTTAAGAAAAACATAGAATTTGTATGAAGTTTCAGGTAGGGACTTTCACTCTAACAAGGGTCAGCGGCTTTTTCCTTTTACTTGTTTGCCATATTTAATTCAACCCTGGAGGACTGGTGCACGCATCATTTCCT
Organism: Noctilio leporinus; assembly: GCA_004026585.1. Taxonomy (NCBI): domain Eukaryota; kingdom Metazoa; phylum Chordata; class Mammalia; order Chiroptera; family Noctilionidae; genus Noctilio; species Noctilio leporinus. Next base: position 22,890 of record PVIW01002554.1, on the reverse strand, counting down.
CCTCATCTCTGCTTGACTGTTGAATGAAGTGTTTTGAATTAATTCTGTTAAATTATTAATAGCTTATGATTGGAAAACATTCCAGATTGAAGTTGATGTTTCATCATGCACTGTGCAGTAATATGGTAAATTTCATGCACACAATTAATATACTTCCACTGGTTAGGTGAAATGTTGGCTCTGGCCTACCCACAATGAATCCTCATGAAGCCAAAATTTAATAATGAAGTAGATATTTTAATTTCTATTAAATCAGAACAGTTTTCTGGAAATCAAATGATTAGAGTTAGAGCATAGGTTGGGTCATTCAGTTATTCAACAAAAATGTGCCAGGCACTCAGAATCACCAGAATAAATGTCAAATGACAAAGGAGAGAGGTTTGCAAATATGAGCATATGACAAAAAAGTTGACCTAGTCTTCCCTGGGAAGTGGTGTTTGACCTTGGGTGAGACATACATATGATTTGTTTCAGGAAAGGGGGAAGGATGGTTATGGGAAGTGGCATTTCAGGCAGAAGAAACAACATGTGTAAATATCCTGTGGCAGGAGGGAACATAGCATCTCAGGGGGGCTGAGAAAAGATCCCTGTGGCCAAGGGTTTGATATCAATGGAGAACCATGAGGAGTTTAAAGCAGAAGAAGATGTAATTACAGATTTAGGTTTTGGAAAGCTCACTCTGGTTGCAGTGTGGGGTGTTGATTTTGTCAGGAGACCAGGATGGGTGTGGGCAGACCAGCCAGCAGCATATTTCAGAAGAGAGAGCATAGAAGGGCTGGCTTGAGGTGGAAGTGACAGAGATGGAGGGAATGAATGAATATTAAGATCATTATGAGAAAAAATGATAGGATAGTGATGGGTAGGGGCAGAAAGGTGATTTGCGTAGGGGTGCTGTTAGGTGAATGAAGAGAATCCTGGAAGAAAACTAGGTTTGCCAGGAATCCTCATGTCTGCCTTTGGGCTAATGCATGTGATGAGTCAAGGAAGTAGCTGGATATTTATTTGGGTCTGGAACTCAGAGGAAAGACTAAAATGGCATTAGTACATGCAGACTTATTTGCATGTATGTGGCGACATAGTCACAGGCATGGATGAAGTGACGGGTCCTGTATTCCACCTTTAAGGAAGAGCAGCATGTGATGCTAAGTGGAGGAGAAGACAAGAAGGGATGGCCAGAGTGGGAGAAGGAAATCAGGAGAGTGAGGTGTCACTAGAACGGAAACAAAGTACTTGGACAGAGCAGCAGTGACCAATGGAGTGAAAGCATACCAAGAGGAAAGTCCAGCATAAAGGTCTACTAGATACGGCGACATACATGGTTTGGTATGTTCGACATTGGATCTTGGGAAAATAATGAGTGACAAGGAATATAATAGTAGCCTCTGGAGAATAATCAAGATATGTTTGTTGAGGTTATCCCTTTCTCTCCAGCCCCATGCTGTTTGGGCTGCAAAACAGAGGAAACCAGAGACAAGGACCTAGTGAGGGACAAGGCAGTGAAGTACATGAAAAAGCAGGCTTTGGAGGCAGACATCAGGGTTTTAGTTCTGACTCTAAACTACCCAGCTTTAGAGGGTTTCTTCATCTCCCTAAGTTTTAGTTTCTTTATATGTAAGATGAGTAGAACTACTTTACAGGTTTTTTTGTGAGGATTAAAGAGAAATGTATCAAAAGCTTAGCGAGGTACCTGGCCCACAGTAAAGGTTAAAAATTGTTCATTCGATAAGTGAATGATGAATTAAAAAAAAGGGAATGATAAAGAGAGAGGCATTTTAGTGGGATGACTCTGCGGGTGTGTTCATAATCTGAAGAATGACTAAATACAGAGGATGCTCATTTCCATTGCCTTTAAAGGAGATTTTTAACAGCACTCTGTCCTCTGTCCCAGGTAGTTTAACTTTTTAATAAATGTCTCTGATGAGGCTGTAACAAATTTTATAAAATGTACAGATGATAAGATGATATGAACAGGGAATTTATGGTGTACGTTACTTGTGACGATAAAGATGGAAATCAAAGCAAAACAAATGGTCTAAATAGAATCAGACAAATTAACAAATACATTTACTCTTTTAAAATTTTCTATTTTTATTTCTATTTTTTCAATTATAATTGACATTCAATACTATATTCAAATATATTATCTAATATTTTTAAAGTATAATGATTGATTGTGATGTTATAGTTGTGCCAATTTCCCCTTTTTTGCCCCCCTCCTTCTGGTACCCCACCTTCTCTCCAGCAATCTGCCCCTTTAGGTCATACCCATGGGTCCTGTGAGTAAGTTCTTTGGCTTCTCCCTTTCCTGTACTATTCTTAACATTCCCCCATTTTAAAAAATATTTTATTTATTTATTTTTAGAAGAGGGGGAGGTAGGGAGAAAGAGAGGGAGAGAAACATTAATGTGTGGTTTCCTCTTATACACCTCAACCAGGAACCTGGCCTTCAACTCAGGCATATGCCCTGACTGGGAATCAATCCAGCAACCCTTTGGTTTGTAGGCTGGCACTCATTTCATTGAGCCACCCCAGCCAGACCCCTCTGTCTATTTTGTTCCTACCAATTATGCTTCTTAATCCCTGCACCATTTTCTCCACTCTCCCTCTTCTCCCTCCCTGCTGACAACCCTCCAGATGATCTCCACATTTATGATTCTGTCCCTGTTCTGGTTGTTTGCTTAGTTTGTTTTTGTTTTAGATTCAGTTGTTATACTTGTTTGTTATTATCTTAATGTTCATAGTTTTGATCTTCTTCTTTTTGTTAAATGAGTCCCTTTAACATTTTATGTAATAATGGCTTAATGATGATGATTTCCTTCCTTTAGCTTTACCTTGTCTGTGAAGCACTTTATCTACCCTTCCATTCTGAATAATAGCTTTGCTGAATAGATTAATCTTTGTGGCTCTGTTTATGGTGGGGGGCTTGAAGAGGGTGCTTCCTGGCTTCTGGTGAGTTGCCTGACACTCGCTGTTTCCAGTCACTTCGCCCACTTCCTGTATGTAATTGGTGCCCTTCCAGTTGCTGCCCTGGGGGTTGTGTATGTTTTAAGACAATGGGAGCCCTTTAACAGTGAAAATCTGGCATTTTCTTCACTGCCCCGACCTCCACTGGCTTTTATAGCCAGAGGCAATGGGGACTTATGTTTCCAATGCTGGAACCCTAGGCTGGGCTGTCCGGCTTGGGGCTGGGCTTGCCTGCTCCCAGGGTATCCGTCTCAACTTTTACCCACCACACATGAATGTGGGGTTGTTCATTCTGCTACCACCACCTGTCCAAGTCACACCGCCTCTCCTCCCATGTCTGCAACACGGCCCCTCCTACGCATCTGGGTGAATGTGGCTTCTTTAAATCCTTGGCTGTCAGACTTCTACATAGCTTGATTTTCTGATAATTCTGGTATTTGTTTTTGATATCTGGTTGTAATTTTTTCTATTATTGCACAAGGTGGGGAAGCATGTCTATCTATACCTCCATCTTTATTGGAAGTCCCAAATATATCTACTCTTTTTAAAAATATATATTTTATTTATTATTTTCAGAGAGAGAGAGAAAGGGAGAGAGGGAGAGAGGGAGAGAGACAGCTACAGACCTGACTGGAGACCTGGCTTGCAACCTGGTTATGTGCCCTGGCTTGGAATTGAACCAGTGACCTTTGGGTTCACAGGCTGGTGTCTTATCCACTATGCCACCAGCAAAGGATCTTTTTTTTTTAATTTTTAAAAATTTTTAAATAAAGTATGTACATTAAAAAAATATTTTATTTATTATTTTTTTTTATAGAGAGGCGAAGGGAGAGAGGCAGAGAGGGAGAGAAACATCAATGCATGGTTGCCTTTCACCTGCCTCCAGCTATAGAGCTGGCTGGAGACCTGGCTTGCAACTTGGTTCGGTGCCCTGGCTCGGAAATTGAACCAGCAACCTTTGGGTTCACAGGCCAGTACCTTATCCACTGTGCCACCAGCCAGGGTCAAATATATCTACTCTTGAGTCTAGTAAACCAACTGTACAAACTGAGGACAGTGTATTTCATATTTTTTTTGGTAGGAGATTTAGGGTTAAATGGACAGTGAGTTTTACATAAGGCTGTGGTTGAAAGCTGCCAAGTCAACTGTGTGGACACTGCTGTAATTAATGCAATTCAGTTTCTCTTTTCTTTCTGGTCACCTGTCTAGACTACATTTCCCAATCTCCCTTGGGACAAGGTTTTGCCCTTGGAAGATGGAAAGTAATGTGTTTTCATTTTGAGCCAAGGTAGTTAAAAGTGTTAATTAAGCCCTGGCTGGTGTGGCTCAGTGGATTGGTACCAGCCTGCAAACTCGAAGGTTGCTGGTTTGATTCCTAGTCAGAGCACATAACCAGGTTGCAAGCCAAGTCTCCAGCCAGGTCCCCAGTTGGAGACAGGTGAAAGACAACCATATATTGATCTTTCTCTTCCTTTCTTCCTCCCTCCCTGCACTTCTCTCTAAAAATAATGAATAAAATATTTAAAAAGGTGTTAATTAAGCCTTCTCCAGAATATATTTCACTTTTCCTTTGACTTAGGGCTAGATCAGTGGGGTACTCTCAGGCTCCAGGTGGTGCCAAAGTCTGGGTCCATGTAAGACTAAGGAGCAGATCCGCTCTCTGCCCTTGCCTCCCAACCTCATTCCAGTTGACAGCAAGCAGAAAAGAAACCATTCATGAATTAAGCCATAAATATTTTAGAATTGTTACCATGAATACCACTATTCTTCCTGACTAAAAACAAGAAACCAGTATATAAATAAAACAAAACTACTGCAGTCTTCAGTTACATTAATAGGAATATAGCATCCAGATGAATAAGAAGTGATATTTTGGAAGAAACTTATGCAAGAAGATACTATATGACTTAACTAGGTTTTTTGCAGTCTGTTAGTAGAGTTTTAGACCACAGCTATAGCTTAATTTTCAGTTCTTGGCTCCAGATTGAAAGACATGAGCATGTTGGGCAAGTTCTTGGCATTGAATAGGCACTTAATAAATTTCTGTCAAATAAATAAAATATTGAACTGTATACATTCAGTGGCATAACTATCATGAAAAAGTGGTAACCTGAATCCATGACCTATTAAAGGTGTTTGGAGAAGCTGGGGTTGTTTATCTGGGAGAAAAGGAGACAGGATAGGTATCATCAACTAGTAAAAGTATTATTTTGTATAAGAAAGATCAGTTTTCTGGGACTCCATTAGGTGGATCTGGAATTAACAGCCTGAAGTTAGAATAGACATTTCTGTTTATTGTACAAAAATGAAAAATAATGGAATTGGTCAGAGATGTTCAAAAGAGAAATGACTTCTTGCTACATTGGAAATGTTTAAGCATAGAGCAAGTAACCATCAGGGATGTTATAGAAGAACTTCAAGCCTGAATAAAGTGTTGGATAAGATACTCCTTAAGATCCTTTTAAACCATACTTATCTTTGGTATTAACAAAGGCATTGAACATAGAGTCCTCAGGTTGGTCACACATGGCTTGTCTACAGTGTGAGAGCAAGTCCCTTTTATCTTTTAAGGAGTAGTCACTGTTCAGTTCCTCATAGAGCAGGGATTAACACCTTCCAACTGTTATCTCTATGTTGTTAACTGTCGCTTTGCCTGATAATTTTCTCTTTTGAAAACAATATTCACAGGAGGACTTTGTTTTATAAGTGGTCCTGAACCACTGTAGAGAACTTTTTATTGAAGCTTGGTTGATTTGAAATCTTTTGCCACATTAATTTGTGTTGTACTGAGTACCCACAGAATGCCAGGAGCTCTTTCGATTATAGGTATCTTCTGGAAGGTTCAATCATAAGTTATTCAAGTCAGCTGTGCTACTGAAGTAGGCAAAGACTGTATGTAGCCCAGCTCTATGCACACCATAGCTTGTAAGAAAACAGTCACAAAACAGGGTTACTGCAATTGGATTTTACAAAGATAAAAGGGAACACATGTGAAATTGCTTTGAGTTTTTAGAAGAAATTAAAGAAATCTTGGGCAAATGAGCCAACATTTACTCCTCCACATGTTTTAAGAAAACATTTGGGGTCTGAAGGACAGACCTGATACTTTCATGGGCTTACCAGGTAAGTCTTCAACTGAAAATGGAGTAGACCTAAAACATCTGAGATTCCATATATTGCCTTACTAATTTGTGAAAATCAGAGTTTATTACCAAAAAACAATTATTGGTCTGAGGGTGAGTTGGCTGAATAGTTGGTGTTTAATAAAACTAATAATAAGTAAAATTAGGAACTTAGTGGAAACCCTCATTTGGTACAATTGTGAAAAGATACAGAAGTAGAAGAATAAAGAGCATGTCATTTATTTATCTAAGAAAGGGTGTAAATTTAAAAGAATTCATGTGCCAAAGTTTGATGAGTTTCTGGGAAATATTTAGGTCATTTCCATAGGGCCTCTGACATTCCAAGTGGGTTATTAATCCCTCTGAAACTTTTAATGCCTCAATATGTTCTGAAAATTCTTTCTGAGTAAACATTAGGAATGAATAAGTTGAAGTTTAAAGCAAATTCTTCAATTTATTCACAGTTGTCATGCATTCTATTTCAAATACCACTCTGGCAGAAAAGCTCTAATTTGAGGGAAAAAATCAGATAGTTAGAGCTAATATAATGAAAACAGCAGGATTCGAGGCTCTCCACAGTCTCCTCATTTGCTCTGCTAACAAAGGCTTTGCTTCTGTGCAGGAAGCACATCCCACTGAATGTGTCAGGTCCTTTGCTGGGCAGGAAGGACACAAGAGATGTATGACACAGAGTCCCAGCTTCGGAGAACTCTCAGTCTAGAAGTGCTATAGAAGATTTATTCAATGCCTTAATATTGGTCTTAGAATATATTGGAGTCTAGATTAATCAGGACTATCTTGTGAACAGTGACTTAGCTTTGATCATCCACTTCTTAATCTTTCTCTTTCTTGAAAATATTCTCTGGGGCTGTGAATCCCATAGATCTTATGCAGCCCCTTTAGGTACAAAAATAAAATACTTCAAAAGATGCTTTTTATTCATGCTGCCCAATGGAGGGCTCTGCATCTTGGTCAGATTGAAATATTTTTTTCCTACAGTGGCTGCTCTCTTCACACGTAAGAGCCTTTTCAGCAGTATAGACTGAATTGCATCTTCTCAAAATTCATATGTTGAATTTTTAACTTAGTACCTTAAATGTTTACTGTAATTAAAGTAAGATGTTTAAAGAGGTAATAATCATGGTTAAATGAGGTCATATGAGTGGGTCCTAACCCCATATGACTGGTGTCCTTAGAAGAACATGGAGGGGCACCAGGGATGGACACACTCTATGGGAAGGCCACATGAGGACACAGCAAGAAGGTGGTCATCCACAAGTCAAAGAGAGAGATCAGGAGAAACCAAGCCTGTCAATACTTTGATCTTGGTCTTGTAGCCTCCAGAACTGTAAGAAAGTACATTCTTAAAAAAGACTTTACCTATTATTTCCAGAAAGAGAAGAAGGGAGAGAGGCAAAGAGGGAGAGAGGTAGAGAGAAACATCAGTGTATAGTGGCCTTTCACCTGCCTCCAGCCACAGACCTGGCTGGAGACCTGGCTTGCAACTTGGTTATGCACCCAGGCTGGGGAATCAAAACAGTGACTTTTGGGTTTGCAGGCCAGCGCCTTATCCACTGTGCTACCAGCCAGGGCCATTTTTGTTTTTTAAGCCACTGAGTCTGACTATAAACTAGTCCAGCCACTATGAAAAACAATATGGAGATCCCTCAAAAAACTAAAACTAGACCTAGCATATGATCCAGTCATTCTACTTCTGGTCTTTTATCTGAAGAAAATGAAAACAATAATTTGAAAAGATACATGCACCTTTATGAGAATTGAAGTATTATTTACAATAGTCAAGTTATGGAAGCATCATCAATAAATGAATGTATAAATAAGATGTGATTCACACATGCACACACACACACACATAAAATGGAATTTTATGCAGTAATAAAAGAAAATGAAATCTTGCCATTCATGACAACATAGATGAATCTAGAGGATATTATGTTAAATGAAATAAGTCAGAGAAAGACAAATATGGTTTCATTTATGTATGGAATCTAAAAACAACAAAACAAACAAAAAATAAAAACAGACTCATAGAAACAGAGACTAAAAGGAATGTTGGTCAAAGGGAAAGGGTGGGATGGGATGTGTGAAAAAAATGAAAGGAAATATAGTCAATAATATTGTGATAACTTTATATGGTGATAGAATGATTAATAGTATTAATAAGGTCATTACAATGTAAGTTGTAAAAATGATGAACCACTATTTTGTTTACCTGAAATGAACATAGCCAATATAGGATTATATACCAACTATGTTTAACTTAAAAAAAGAGAGACCTGAATCATCAAACAAAAAATCCACATAGTCTTTGGTATTTTCCTGTGGTAACCTGAGCTGGATAAGGCAGCAGCTGTTTTTGATGCTGCTTCATTTTTGGTCAAGTTGCCAAATAAGCAGTTATTCCCAAATTCTCCTCCAGGAGCCCCTCTAAGTCCCAACCATTCTTTTGTGCCACTATGATAAAAATTCTTTAACTTATTTTTTTCCTGATTTACCATAAGATTTGAAAAATTTCAAGGCTTAAGAAGAAGAGAAAATCCATTTTTCTATCTGACTGTTGCAAATGTCACTTGTAAGAAAAGGCTTGATTGTCACATTGTTCTCACCCCAGAAGCCAGGATGGGGACTTGACCAAGATATAATGCTGAATCCCCACAGTGATTTTCAAGTCTCAAAAAGTACCAAAGAAAGTGCACTAGTGGGACTAGTGATGGGGCAATATTGGGTTAACTTAAAATTTCTGATGTTAAAAATGTCCCTGTAGGAACTTCATAAAGACAGGTATATTCTAAGGCAGAAACACTGATAGGAGTTCAAATTAAAGAAATGACATGAAATTGCATTTCTTAAGGAGGAAGATAACACTCAGGAACATTAAATGATTTAATTATGCTTGAAAGAGCTTTTTGAGCTAAAAATGTAGCAAAAGCAAAGTGTGTTGGGATGTAAGTTTGAGAAAGCAGCCATAGGAAAAAATTTGAAACCAAAGTATGCTAAGTCTGTAATCACCCATGGCCTTAGTGAGGGTGAAGAGGAATGTCCATTAACATCCATTTTGCTTTTTCTAGGACAAGGACCTGCAAAAAAAAGAACAGTAATTTTGTATATGATTGAGGCTTAACAATCCCAATGGGGTAAAATACTGTGAGTCTTAAAGATTACTCATCTTAACAGTTCTGAAATATATTAATATATAGCATTAACATATAGCATTAAAGTTAATCAACAATTATTCTAGTTTTCTTAAAGGTACACATGTAAAACATGACCACTATTAGAACTAATACATTGTTGATATGGTAGCAAATATTTCCTGTCATCAACACTCAAAAGACTTTCTAATAATATAATGTGATAAATATAATATATCCCTGATATATATCTATATCATCCATATCTATATCTATATCTATCTATTTATCTATATATATTGGGACATTCTATATATACCAGTTACTTATTATATTTTGACTTTGTTTGGATAAAGGTTATGGGCATATTTACCTCCAAATGTTTTTCTGGCAGTGAACTAGCATTATGAATAGAATCTGTGATTTAAATAGATTCTTCAACCATGTCTAAAGTTTCAGTTCAAAACTTTAAGCAGAATACAAAATAGTCTACATGGATACAAAGTCTCCTTGACTGAGCAGTTCCTGGTATGGTGCAAATTTTCTTTTATGGTGCCAATTAGTGTCTTGACTTGTCTTTTTGCCATGCGATGAATTAAAAATGCATGATTTGGACCCTGGAAAGCTAACTAGCTTCTGGATAGAATCCTCTGGACACTGTCATTCTTCTAGTTGATCCCTTTGCCTTCCCTGGGTTGGCAAGCAGCAACTCTATCACCCACTGCTTACATCTATCCCTAACAGATGGTTCTTTTTCCAGTCAAGGTCCAGCCTGGTGATTTACTGTAATATGCTTTGGCCTAAAGAATGCCCATGACAGACTGGCTAGTATGGCGTCCTGAAGCAAAATTTTGCAAAGAAGAAGTTAAGTAGGCACATGCCATCTAGACTGTGTTCCATTTTACGCACCCCATAAATCAGACTATTTGTCAACAACAATTAAAATGTAGTTTCCCTGGTAATAAACATTGCAGGGAGGGACACATCAAGTTTCATTTATTCTGTCAGAAACTGAAGGTGAGAGCTTCATATTATTTTGTGGGATAGTCTCTGAGGAGTTAACTAAGCACAATTACATTCTTAATTTTAATTAAAACTCTGGGTACCTTTCAGGTTTTGTTAGGGAGATGTTCTGGGTCTGCTTAGCTGAGGTCTGCACTGCGAAGTTAATTTGACACATAGCATATTTTTTCATGAGGTAACTGTCGCAGGAAGCTGTTTGTAAGAGCAGCCTCCCCAAGACCTATGGGCCCCACAAAAAGTAATGACTTCTCCTGAAACAGCAGCTTCACCAGGAAGTACATCTGCATAACTGTCCCAAAGCCTTTCCCATAATGTCATTAAGCTGGAAAAATTGAAGGAAAAGGCGCCCAAAAGGTGCCATTAAAAATGTTTCATTACTCACTGTACACAGCAGAACAATGGAATTGAGTCATAGAATCATTTCAAATCACAATAAGAAGCAAAACCATCCCCAAGTACTTGAAAACGTGGCAGAGGCAGACGTCTGTGAGCCAGGCCCCACTCCGGGTGCCAAAGACAGCTGTGCTTCGGCTTCTGTCCCTGAGCTTCAGGAGTGAGCCAGTTTCCACTATTAGGCTGTTTGTTTTCATGCTGCATGACCGGGGCTTGGTTTATAAGCTGCTGATGTCTATTTGGCCTGTTTTTCTTTCTGAATCGTGACTGCAAACCAGGGGAGAATTTGGCTGCACTTCAATGTACAGAGTGTAATATATATATATTATATTACATCTATAAGGTCTCACTTGGGCTGACAGGCATTTCAACTTATTTTTGCAATGAGCAGGACAGCAAAAAGCTGCTGACTTGTGTGAGCTGCACATGTCTGTGTGGTGTGTGTGTGTGTGTGTGTGTGTGTGTGGTGGGTTGTAAACAGGCAACCTCACACAAATGACCCCTTTCCTTGATTCCCACTGTAACTCCCTCCCATGCATCCTAATCAAGATTTTCCCACACTTGAGTCTGAAAGGTAGATACTCCTCCAGGGCATTTTTAAACATCACAGCAAACCTGAGCTGCTGTTGGCTTTTGGAAACCATATGGTCCAGCCAGTCTGTTAAGTCACAGATGGTGACGCTAAGGAGGAAAAGGGAAATCGTGGAGCCTCTCTGGTCTTTGCAGCCACCCATACTCATTGCCACCTTTGACCCTGAAGGGCGCTTGGTTACACTTCCCTGTTGGAGCGTCTCACTTCCAAGCAAGTGCTTTTCCATTCAACACAAGTTTGTCAAGTGTGCAAATGTGCTGGGGGCTAGGTGGGGAGCCCTTCGCATAGTGGTGCCACTGTGTCCCCATGGCATTCCATTAAGACAAGTTCTGTTATTAACCTTATGTTTTAGTCAAGGAAGCTAAGGATGAAAGATGGCCCCCAGCATGTTCATGGAGGGGCAGGGATTCAAATCCAGGCAGTCTGTTCCTGGGCCCAGAGCTTGTGACCACCCTGTGTGCTACCATTAGTGTAATAAGCTACCTGTGTGAAGGAAGGAAGCGCTGAGCTTGGAGTTGACAGGAGATTGAGAGAGGTACAGTGTGTCTTCCAAATGAACCTATTCCCTTAAGGGGCACAGACTGTTTTTTTGCAATGAATAGTAATGATTGTTTTAAATTTTAAAAAAGACTTTATTCATTATTTTTAGAGAGAAGGGCAGGGAGGGAGGAAGAAAGGGAGAGAAGCATCAATGTATGGTTGCCTTTCAACTGCCTCCAGCTGGGGACCTGGCTGGAGACCTGGGTATGTGCCCTGACTGGGAATTCAACCATCAACCTTTGGGTTCACAGGCCAGTGCCAATCCCTTGAGCCACACCAGCCAGGGCTTGTTTTAAATTTTTTATTGAATAAATTTGACATGTAACCTTGTGTAAATTTAAGGTGTACATCTTGCTATCTTGATACATTCTTATATTCTAATATATTGCTATTGTGGCAATATCTATCATATTACATAATTATAGTACAATATTATTGTCTATATTCACTATACTGCGCATTAGATCTTAATGGCTTATTTACTACAGGTTATAAGTCTGCACCCGTAAACACCATCACTCTTATGTCCCTCCTAGTCCTTGGTCACCATTACTCTTTTTTTCTGTTTTTGACCTTTTCAGATTCCACATGTAAGTGGTACCATATGGCGCTTGTCTTTCTCTGTCTGACTTAGCTCACTTAGCATAATGTGCTCAGGGTGCATGCTTGTTGTTGCAAATGGCTGGATGTCCTTTCTCATGGCTGAATAATATTTCAGGTAATGACATTTGTTGTTAATAACTCAAAAGTCTGCTTACAATGGATGTCTTAATGAGTGTACCTATCCTGCATTGTCCATGTAGTATATATACCTCATATTGTTCTAAATTCTTGCCACAAATCATCTTGAATACTCATAATAATCTTCTGAAGAAGTGAGTGTTATAAATCCTGCTTTTCAAATGAGGAAATGGAGATTTAGTGAGTGTAAACTGGTTGCTCAGTCACAACTCCTGAATGATAAAACCAGCACTCCAGACCAGGTCATGCCCAAGTTCATGTGACATCATGGAGGAGAGCAAGGGACTTGGCTTAACTGGATAAAGCTTAGGGAGGAGCTGAGAAGGAGTGGGTTAGGATGGGATTATAAACTGGTACTCTATGTAACAGGTGCCCCTTTCAGAAAGACCCATTCTCCTTCTTCAGCTTCCTATTCATTCCTGTACTCTCTGTACCCACATAGGAAAGGGTTTCGGGGAGTAGGAGCTCAGCTGTCAGCTGTTCAATTAAAAAACAAAACAAGCCCTGGCTGGTGGCACAGTGGATAAGGCACCGGCCTGCAAACCCAAAGGTCGCTAGTTCAATTCCCAGCCAGGGCACATATAACCAGGTTGTAAACCAGGTCTCCAGCCAGCTCTGTAGGTGGAGGCGGGTGAAAGGCAACCATACATTGATGCTTCTCTCCCTCTCTCCCCTCCCCTCTCTCTAAAAATAATATATAAAATCTTTAAAAACAAAACAAAACAAAACTGGACTACAGATTGGCCGTCCAATGTGTTTCCCATCCCTCCAAACTTTGGCATTGGTCCCTCATTGCTAACCTTACCTCTCATTTTGCTGCCAACATTCCAAGAAGGACTTATTTAGCCATAAATAATGTGTCTCACCTAACTTTCCCAAGCTTCCACAGATTTATTTATTTGTCTAGCCAAGACTTTTTCAGAAATGGTGGGCTTCCTTTGCAAATATGGAAGTCCCCAGTAAAGTTGGCACTTATCCTCTGAATTAGTACTGAGCAAGGGTAAAGAAAATATAATACAAAAAAACACAGCTCAAATAGACCAGATCCAACTCTGTCCATGCACAATAGAATTACTCCCATACATTTTAGGGGCTTTTTGGGGGTTGATTTTGATCAACAGAGAACATGGAGCCAGATATCAAGATGGGCAGGTGAAAAAAATATGTATCTTAAATGCTATCAACACATACACATATACATATGCACACACACATAATGATAATTTTGTGAGGGAATGGAGGTGTGAAAAGACCTTACTGTGATAATCAGTTTGCAATATATACATGTTTCAAATCATCATGTTGTATACCTTAAACTTACATATGTCATATGACACTGTTATCTCAATAAAGCTGGAAAAATGTATCATAGTTAGTATACACTGTCACCTTTTGAGAGACAGTGAAGCTATTTCTTAGTATCTATGTGTTTGTTTTTATTATTTGGAAACTAGAAGGGATATCCTGTATACATAACTTTGCAAATTTATGTGACTTTATCTAGGAAGTAAATTCATACAAGTAAAGAAAAAGACAGGTAGGTGACACCTTTGGTATTGACATGCAAGAATTTTCTTTAACTTTTTATATTTCTCAAATTAACCATGCCTTAGTAAGGAGCAGAAACTGCACATAGCCAAAGGAAGGAAAGTTTTATAGAATGTCATCTCAGCTGAGATTCTGGAACATTCAACAACCTCTGGCATTGTTGCAAAATCCTTCATTTTTTTGAGAGGCCCCTTCTTTTCCTTTGGACTTATTAATTCCAGGACAGCAAATGACTTGAGTTAATGTAACTCCCTGCCACTATCTTACTCTCTGAGGCTCAGTTTTCTTATTGGTAAAAGGGGCTGCTATGGTCTGAATGTTAGTATTTTTCCTTTGGCTCAAACTTACCTGTTGAAATCCTAATGGCCAATGTGATGGTATTAGGGGGAGGGACCTCTGGGAGGTGCTTACATCACGAGGGCGGATTGTGGACGGGATTAGAACCTTTGTAAAAAGGCCTTTAGAGAGCTTCCTCTCTACTTTTGTCACGTGAGGCTACAGGGAAAAGATAACCCACTAGGAAGCAGGTCGTTACCAGGCACCAAACCTGCTAGCGCCTTGATCTTAGACTTCCCAACTTCCAGAACTGTGAGCAATAAATTGCTGTTGTTTGTATGCCACCCAGTCTGTGGTATTTTGTTGTGGCAGCTTGAACAGATTAAGACATGAGTACAACAAAACATCTTCAGTGTTATGAGAATTAAACACAACAGTCATAATAATAATAGGTCACATTACTATTCTTTTTCTTTATTTTTAAAAATTAATTTATTGTCCTATTACAATCGTCCCCCCCATTGCTCTCCCCTGCCCCACCCAATCCTATTCTGATATGTTTATACTTATTTATATCAGTGTTTATTATCTATCTAATCATTTAATCCTTATAATAAACCTGTGAGATAGAAATAATGTTCTCCCTAACAGATAAGGAAACACAGTTCATTAATACCCAAGCATCATACACTGAGGCAGATTTGTGAAACCCTAGGGACCAACTAACTTTGCAGCCCATGAGGCCTTTGGGGCTGGACTAGTGCCTGGGACATAATGGCACTTGTAGACGTTCCTTGACTTTGAATCTGGATGCCAGTGTTTTTTCAGCCTGAGAAGTAGGGTCTGAAAAATCAATAAGTTTAAGAAGAACATGAAGTTCGCAGTGCTATGTTGTGGCTTTATGTTCTCCAGCTTGGCTTATGATTACCTAGTCACAGTGACAAAAATGTTTATGTGCAGCATGTTTATTGTCATTCAACTTCTTTCCTTAAAACTGATTTGAGAGAGAGAGAGAGAGAGAAAGATTGCTTTGTTGTACCACCTTTAATGCATTCATTGGTTGATTCTTGTATGTGCCCTGAGTGAGGATTGAACCCACAATCTTAGTGTATTGTGATAATGTGCTACAACACTCTAACCAACTGATCTACCTGGCCAGGGCCTACCCTTGCTCAACTTCTGTTGGCATTCCATAGTGTCTTATCTGGTGAAATAATGTCCCACCCTGGCATGTGGATAAGTCCAGTGTGGTTTTTAAGGCAGAGGATGTAAAATGAAGTAAAAATAATCAGGCTGACATGGTGTGGCAGACAACCATGATAGATAATATCATTGTTGTCAACACAGAACTTGGTTAGACTTGAAAAATTCCCTAGTTTTCAGCTACATGCAATTGAGATTTGCCATTTCACCTCTGCAATGTTTATCTGTATAGCCACAGGATTTCTTCCGTCATGAGGGTATAAATCTCTGGCCTAGAAGGTCAAAATCACCTCACCATCACTCTAGATCCCTCCCCCAGCATCTCTCTCCCTCCCCATGAGCTCCTTGGCCCTCGTCATTTCAAATCCCCTGAAGAAATGGAACATGCAGTCATTCAAAAAAGAAAATATGTATCATTGCAAAGGTCAAAGCAGTAAACTCCAATTCAACAGAATCTAAGAAGGATTACAATTCTGATCCCCCTGTCTGGTGACAAACCTCATCTCCGGAGGAGAAAAAAGCAGCATGCCATCAATCCACTCTTGTAGAGAGGGCAGGAGGAGTCGTGAACTTAACTATTTTGGTCCCGGGAGAACTCCGGGAAATCTCCCAAGGATATGATGTGAACTGACATGGCCACAGCTCTGCAGAGTTTTCTTTTTTTGTCTCAGTCCATCATTATAGCACAGAGCCTGGCAGTAGCTAACTTGCCTCTTTGAAATGACTTCTTTGCATTGTGGAAAGAAACTCACCGTAGATGGAATGCCATCTCCATTTCTGAACAGAGATGAGAAAGTACCGCTGCATAATAGTGAGTTGTAAGAGATGGGAGAACTAAAATGGAAGCAGAGATTCTATTGACCTCAGTGGGTATGGATTGAAATTTTAAAATAATTGTACTAACCATCATGGCTCTTCTAATAGGACAGATTGATTATTCTTATCTTTAAATAATACCCTATGTACAATATATCTGAGAGTACCCCTTTAAGAAGTGAAGGGAACTTTGTTAGGAAAGAAGTGATGGAAAGAATAAAGCATTAGCACACTTTCATGAAAAATTGCAAATTCATATTAATCTTGAGGTGTGAGGCAAATTAGAATAGTAATATAATGTGAGGTTCACAGCTCACGCAACATGTGGGTGGAATATGAAACTCAGGAACAAAAATAATGTGGGGATAATAGATTGAAGAGGACATTCTATCTGCTAATTTTCAGTCTGAAGTCTGAAAAAAGTTGGGGTGTGCGAGGACTATGCATCAAAAGTTTTAGAAAAGGGAGGATGTTCTAAGCTGAGTATTTTATAATGCATTGGGTGGATCAGAACTCACTACTCAGGTCCTGGGAACTTGTTAGAAATGAGGACTCTCAGACCTACTCCTGAATCAGAATCTGAATTTTTAGCAAACTGTCCCAGTGACTTGCATGCCCATTAAAGTTTGTAAAGTTACCAACAGAGTCTAGTACTTTGTACTGGTACACTGGAGTTACTAAATTGTCACCTTTTCCTCCCACTGCTTATTTACCAAATCCAGCATACAGTAAAATTGCAAAGAGAACTAAGGCCCATATTATTGGCAAATATTATTCTTCAAAGGAAGAAAGACAAAGGCTGAAGCTATCTAATAAAGCTTTGCCTTGACCTTCCACCCAGATTTCACCCTGTGTTAGCAAGTCTAGCCCTAAGTAGAAAGTACATTGTCAAAACATAGAGGCCATGCCAAAGCAGCACCGGTGATAGTCATTGAATGCTGTTAATTGTACATAAAGCTAGTTAGGTTCATTGTGACCTGAAGGCCAGCTAATGGCTATGTTGAGACTATGTTCTTTGGGAACATATCTTTCCAAATGACAAAATATAATTAAAAATTAAACTATCAAGCCCTGGCTGGTGTGGCTTAGTGGGTTGGCACCAGCCTGCGAACCCAAAGGTTGCTGGTTCAATTCCCAGCCAGGACATATAACCAGGTTGCAAGCCAGGTCTTCAGCCATGTCCTTAGCTGGAGGCAGGTGAAAGGCAACCATACATTGATGCTTCTCTTCCTTTCTTCCTCCCTCCCTGCCCTTCTCTCTAAGAATAATAAATAAAATCTTTAAAAAAAATTAAAAAATTTTAAACTATTAAATGAACTGTCAAGAACCCAACTATTATTACCAACTCTCTGTGTGTATTTCTTTTTAAAGTTGGGCTACTTTAAAGGCCATATTCAGATATTAGATCTCTATGGTGTTTTCAGCTTGGAGTTTTTCCAATAAAAGGCATTTTCTAAGTTCTGTTTCCTAGAACATGTTATAAGCCTAAGGAACATATGGTCTGTGTTGAATTGCTGAGTGTAAATTTTTGTTAAGAGTTTCCAATTTATACCCTGACCAGTGTGGCTCAGTTGGATGGGGTTGTTTCATGAAGTGAAAGGTCACTGGTTCGATTCCCAGCCAGGGCAAGTGCCTGGGTTGCAGATTCGGTCTGGGTAGGGGCGCTTATGAGATGCAATTGATGAATTTCTTGCTTGCATTGATGCTTCTTTCTCCCCCCTTCCCCTCTTTCTAAAAATAAGTAAATAAAATATTTTTTAAAAATACCAATTTGCTTACAAGTTGAATTTTTAAAAATGTGTTATTCCAGATTCTCATGCTCAGATGATAGAAAATATAATGGAATAATCCATAATGCCATCAGCACAATGTGTGTATAAAGCTCTTTGGCTATGTGTATTATCTTGTTCCTAAAATTCTGATACTTGGGCATTTATGTTAACTGGTCCAGGCTAAAGCTAAGGAGAACAAAGGGTGAATAAATGAGAAAGGAGAAAAGTTGCAAAGAGGAAGGAAATGAACTGATCTAAAAATGTGGGATATTTAAAAAATATATACTCATTCATTTTTCTAAATGTTTATTAAGAGCCCTCTATCCTAGATAGTCCACTAGGCATTGAGGGTATTGTAACACATAAAAGATATAGCCCCCATTGCCCATGGTGGTAATAGTCTAGTTAGCAGTGATGGGAGCCAATTAGTAAAATATCTGTAAAGTTTTTACTATGTGTTCTGCACTTACTTTGTGCCTAGGTATCTGGGGAATGACAGAGATGCAGGGCACAAGAAAGCTTCTTAGAGGCATTCAGCTCACCTGACGTTTTTGTCATTTACCTTTATTTTCTATTTTTTCCTCAGCATGTTTCCCTTTTTTCCTAGTAGCAGCACACCCCTCTTCAATTTTGAGTAGTTAAAAGTTTACCCCTTGAGTAAGTGTTATGGAGGGATTGTGATTTGGGGCCCTCCGATTTCCCTTATAAAGAGTGGGTGCTGGCTAAAGCTTGGCCTGTTGGATGTTCTCTTTCTTCAAGCAAAAGTATCTGAAAAACATGTCACACATAATGACGTATATCAAGATCTCATTGCATAATCTCTGTTTCTAGATAATTTAAATCAGGTCTGAACAGGGGAAACTAGATGCTGATAAGAACATTAGTCAGTGTTCTTAAACAACGAGCTTGACCTTCTCTCTCCAAAGATGCACGGTCGTTAAAGTACAATTAGCCAGGAACTTTTCAATCATGAGCAAAATTGCAAAAAGCTGATTCACTCTCACTGGGGATAGCTGAAAAGCAAGCTGTCTGGGTGCTGGTTCTACATTCTTAGAATGTTCCTGGTTTCTGGCTTTTCCAAGCTAAGTCTTTTTGGGAGTTCCTCCATATATTTAAAATAGAATCCTTTTTGCTTAAGTTAGTGGGAGCTGGTTTCTGTTTCTTGTCATCAAAGAAACTTATCAGATAAAGAAATTAGTATCAGAGTGGAGAAATGAATTTTGGGTAGCAAAGAAAAGTGTGCTTTGGGTAGAGTCCTAGCCCTGAGAACTTTTGATTTACCAAAATTAGCTCTATAAGTACTAATTAATACACTGCTCTTATTTTCTTTATTTCCATAGGTAATTTCTATAGGATTTCAGAGGTCAGTAAACTTAAAATGAGAAAGATTTTAATAGGAAACAGGAGGAGAGGGGGGAGGGATCGAGAGAGGGAGCTAGAGAGGGAGCGAGAGGAAGAGAAAAAAAGAGAAAGAGATAAGGAGAACATTGTTATATGTCAATTTTTATTTTTGTTACTGAAATTGTTTTAGAACTTTTGTAGGAAAAAGACTCCCTCTGGTGAAATCCGTCTTGTCAACTATGAAGAGTATTATCAGAGAATAAAAAGACGTCCCCACTCCTGTCCAATTCCTAGACTGTGGCTTTTGGGTGATGGCTCACCTATGAGAAACTTAAAAAATAGAATCAGTTTCAAAACTCTTCATCTAGTAAAATGACATTTCATACAGAGGAGTCTGTCACCCAAAGGCATCTGTCTTGATGCCTCTATTAGTGGAGAGCAAAGTTATCAATGTTTATCAGGGGATGAAATATTGGCAAGTCTATTCTGTGCCTTACTGTCTGAAAATTTCTATTTTTTCAAGCAAAAATATCTGACAAGCAAATTACATATAATAACATATATCAGGATCTCATTGCACAAACTCTGTTTCTAGATAATTTAAATCAGATCTGAGCAGAGAAAACTAGATGCTGTTAAGAACATTAGTCAGTGTTTTCAAACAATGAGCTTGACCTTCTCTCTCTGAAGATGCATAGTCGTTAAAGCACAATTAGCCAGGAACATTGCCCAAAGTTAATATGTTGCTTCATGCGTGCACACCAACGCATACTGCACTGCTGAAGACTCATCTCCTTAGCCTGATACCATCTCTTGATAATACTGCTTTCTCTTTCTCTTGTTCTCCATGGAAACAAACCACAGATGCCTCAATGGCCCCTTGTTCCTTTTTATGTAGCTGGATACCCCCTGCCTGGGAATGTCATGCCTGAAACCCGCTGCCCCCTCTCCCTCTGCCTGACCCTGTTTTACCTATAGAAGTTGCCTACAGGGCCTAGACTATGCAAGGACTAACATCATGTTGTAATCACTAATTTTAACTTTTCTTAGAAAGGTAGTTTTGGGCACTGTCCTTGTCAGGTAGGGCTGCTATAACACAATAGTAGAAACTGGATGGCTTATAAACAACAGAAACTTATTTCTCCCAGCTTTGGAGGCTGAGAAATCCAAGATCAAGTCACTGGCACATTCAGAGTCTGGTGAGAGTCTGCTTCTTCATAGACAGCTGTATTTTTTCTCTGTGTCCTCACATGGCGGAAAGGGAAGGGGAACTCTCTGGGGGGTCTCTTTATATGGCACTGATGCTATTCATGAGGGCCCCACTCATATGACCAAATCACCTCCCAAGACCCCACCTCATAATTCAGTCACAAGCCACATAATGACAGTTCAGTCAATGATGGATCACATATATGAATATACAATGATGGTATGCCATACAGACTTAGGTGTGTAGTAGGCTATACAACCTAGGCTTGTATAAGTGCACTCTAAGATGTTTGCACAATGAGGACATTGCCTAATGATGCATTTCTCAGAAGGCATCCTGTTGTTAAGCAGCATGTGACTGTTCCATCACAATGGGGATTAGGCTTGAACATATAAAACTGAGTGGGGAGAGACACAAACATTTTATTTTTGTCTTAAACATTTTTATTGTTTGTTCTATTACAGTTGCCCCAATTTCCCCCCCTTATTGCTCTCCACTGCTCTGCCCCCACCTCCCATTCCCACAGTCAATCCCCACCCTATTGTACAAATACATGGGCCATTTATACTAGTTCTTTGACTAGACCCTTCCCCTTCTTTCCCCCTTCTTCCCCTCCTCTCTCCCCTCTGGTCACTGTCAATCTGTTCCTTGTTTCTATGCCTCTGGTTCTATTTTGCTTGTCTGTTTTGTTCATTAGGATCCTGTAATAGGTGAGATCATATGGTATTTGTCTTTCACTGCCTGGCTTATTTCACTAAGCAGAGTATCTTCCAGTTCCATTCATGCTATAGAGAAAGGTGGGAATTTCTTCTTTTTTTCCGCTGTGTAGTATTCCATTGTGTGACTATACCAGTTTTTTGATCCACTAGTTTACCAATGGGAACTTAGGCTATTTCCAGCATTTGGCTATTTTAAATAACACTGCTATGTGCATAGTGGTGCATAGGTTCTTTTGAATTGGTATTTCAGGATTCTTAAGGTATAATCCAAGCAGTGGGATTGCTGGGACAAAATGCAGTTCCATTTTTAGTTTTTTTGAGGAAATTCCATAATATTTTCCACAGTGGTTGCACCAGTCTGCATTCCCACCAACAGTGCATTAGGGTTCCCTTGTTTCCACATCTTCCCCAGCACGTGTTGTTTGTTGATTTCAAGTGTTTAGTTCTTAACAGGAAACAGAGAAACTCTAATAGCATCTCCTGGTAGAGTTATGTGAAAAAAGTTGCCTGAATGATCAGGAAAGAAAGCTGTGAAGAGACTTTGTATTTTGGGTGACAGGGAAGAAGCTAAGCTTATCCTTTGGGGGATGTATGAATGATTTTATGTGCAGGTTTTAGGCTTCATCTCCTTGGGGGAAAGGAGTGGATTTAGGTGTTTTGATGCCAACCTTAGCATTAGGAATTGGGATTATGGGAACTGAGTAAGATGTCCACTATAGGCACAATCTTAGAGCATTGAAGGGTGGGGCTACAGAAACTGGACATGGCAACACGGGTCTGTGTAAGGATGAGTGATAACACTGAAATTGTGTGGTGATGCCAAGGAACAGTGGTGGTGACCTGCAGAGTTCTCTGCACCAGGGAAAGGAGGAAAAAGGATTTATCTTTGGAGGATTTCAACAGTTCTTGGACAATGGTCAGGGACACCTTAATGGGGACACACTGAACTTTCTATCTAAATGGCAGGCAGAAACTTGAATGATTATTTGCAACAATGAAAGAGATGTGATTTTACTTGTGCTGTTATTTTCTGGAGCATTTCTTACCAGCGACATTTACCATTTAGAAATTCTTTCTTTCTTTCTTTTTTTTTTCCCCAGTTTTTTTTTTTTTTTATTGTTGTTGTATTACATCCATTGCCTTTTTGCTTGCTCCCCTCCATCCCCCTCCCCACCCACCCATCCACCCCCAAAGTCAATCCCACCTGTTGTCCATGTCCATGGTTCCTTTATACTAGGTTCTTGTCTAGGCTGCTCCCCTTCCCTGCCTCTGCCTCCCCCCTCCCCCCAACCCCTTTCCCCCTGACCACTGAAGACCTATTCACTGTATTCATATACTTGGTTCTGTTTTGCTTGTTGTTAGTTTTGCTCATTATTGTTCCGTAATGGGTGAGATCATATGATATTTGTCCTTCACTGACTGGCTTATTTCACTAAGCATAATACTCTCCAGTTCCATCCATGTTGTTACAAAGGGTA
>PVIW01002553.1:168247-211648 GCA_004026585.1 Noctilio leporinus | reverse complement strand
GTGGTCAGGAGGAAAGGGGTAGCGGGGAGGGGGGAGGCAGAGGCAAAGAAGGGGAGCAGCTTAGACAAGAACCTAGTATAAAGGAACCATGGACATGGACAACAGGTGGGATTGACTTTGGGGGGAAAGGGTGGGTGGGGAGGGGGACAGAGGGGAGAAAAAAAGGGATGGATGTAATACAACAACAATAAAATTAAAAAAAAATAAAATAAAATAAAGTTAGCCTATTAGATCTGTCTTGAAAGTATTGAGCCAATGTCAATACAATTAAAACAGTTTGTGTGGCTGATGCTTTCTGGACAAAACTTGTATGTGTAATAAATCTATTACATCCCATTTTTCTCAAATTTATCCAAGAATTTGAGTTTAAATAATTTTGTTATTCTATTATTCAATATTCTTATGACATTACTTTTATTTTAATCTACTTAATGAATCATATTGACAGTAAGACATTTTTTTATATTTGTCATTTTTTTACTTATCGAATATCACAATTATATTTTTCAAATGTTTATGTGAAAGTAAATAACTTGTATAAAAATAATTATTTCTAGAATCACATCAATTATCTCATTATATAAGGAAAAGTAATAAAAAGCAAATCATGATTTTATAATCTTCTAATCCAAAATTAACAGTGATACTCTGTTTACTAATATAATTTCTTATGCAAATTTTGTGGCTTTATTGTCATGAACACCTAAACTGAATAGTCTGAATATTTATTTCAGTTTGAGAAACTACAGTATATCAGGCCAATAAGTTCATTTGTTTTATTCCATAGATGGCTCTAGTAGCACTAGTTGTCTTTAATTTCATTCTAAACAATTTTGTTAGATTGTATGGTGACCGTTGTCATATCAGTATGCATTAAAAAGAAACATTAAATTGGTGAAAAAAAAAAAAGTTTCTTCTTTAAGTACATGTTGATAAAGGAAAGCTTTACCAGGTTAAGAAAATTTCCTTCTATTTCCAGTTTACCATTAAAATATTAGGCGTTTGAACTTTGTAAAATGCCTTTTTTTAAAAGATTTTATTTTTATTATCATTATTTTTTTTTTTAGAGAGAGGGGAAGGGAGAGAGGCAGAGAGGGAAAGAGACATCAATGTATGGTTGCCTTTCACCTTCCTCCAGCTACAGACCTGGCTGGAGACCTGGCTTGCAACCTGATTATGTGCTCTGGCTGGGGAATTGAACCAGGGACCTGTGGGTTTATAGGCTAGTGCCTATCCACTGTGCCACCAGCCAGGGCTAAAATGCCTTCTTATACTTATTAAAATAATTAGTTTTTCTTACATTTTTTTCTATTAATGCTGTGAATTCCATCGATGTATTTCCTGATGTTGAAACATCCTTCTATTATTGAGATATACTCCACTGGGTCATGATGTATAATTATTGTAATATATTTTAATATTTGCTTACACAACATGTCCTTTAGGATTCTTAGATCTACATGTATAGTTAAAATGGGACTACATTATTTTTTTGTATTGTCCTCCTGTGGTTTGGAATCAAACTCATATAAAATGAACTTGATAGTTTTTGTTCCTTTATTGGTTTAAAAAATATAAAAATCTAACAACTAACTGTTTCTTAAAAGGTTGGAAGAATTACTATACAAAACTATGTAGGCATGAAGCTTTTCTGGGAAGTGAACAATATTTTATGTTATTGTCCTATATTTTTATCAATTTATCTTTTTAAAATCCATTTCCTCTAGTTCTTAAAATTTTGTTAGATAATAATCATGATCCTGTTTTTTTTTTAAACATTTCTATCACCTTTTCATTCTGTGATTATTTGCCCATTTTCTGTTTCTTTGCATATTTTTTCTTTAACTTTTGAGTCTACCTTATTTATCATTTCAAATAACTTTAGTTTTTTATAACTAATAAGTCTGTAAAGTATTTTGGAACAATTTTAGACTTTCAGAAGAATAAGAAAGATAGTGCAGAAAGTTCCCATGTAGATTTCACCCAGCTTTCTGTAGCATTAACTTCTTATATGACCATGAAAAAAATTATCAAAACAAGGAAACTAATATTAGTACAACACTATTAACTAAACTCCATATTTTATTCAGATTTCTTCAGTTTTTCCACTAAAGCCCCATTTCCCTCCCAGGATTCAAGATAGGATTATGTTATAGGCTGACTTGAGTTTCCCCTAAATTCTTATGTTGATATCCTACTAGTAGCTCAGAATATGACTGTATTTGGAGACAGGATCTTTAAATTAAAGTTAATTAAAAAAGATATTTCATTCATTATTTTCAGAGAAAAGGGCAGGGAGGGAGGAGAAAGGGAGAGAAGCATCATGTATGGTTGCTTTTCACCTGCCTCCAGCTAAGGACCTGGCTGGAGACCTGGCTTGCAACCTGATTAGTGCTTTGACTGGGGAATTGAACCAGCGACCTTTGGGTTTGCAGGCCAGCACCAATCCACTGAGCCACACTAGCCTGGGCTGAATTAAAGTTACTTTAATTAGTTAAAATTAAGTCATTAGAATGGGCTCTTATCCAACATTTCTGTTGTCTTAATAAGAAGAAAAAATTAGGACATAGTCATGCACAAAGGGAAGACCATGTAAAGACACAGAGGAAAGATGGCCATCTGCAAACCAAGGACAGAGGCTGCAGAAGAAACCAATCTTGTTGACACCTTGATCTTAGATTTCTAGGCTACAGAAATGAGAAAATAGACTCCTGTTATTTAAATTACCCAATCTGTGAAAGTTTGTTTTGGAAGTGCTGGCAAACTAATATATAATTTGGTGGTTGTTTCCTTAGTCTCCTCAGATCTGTGATAGTCTTTCCTTGTTTCCAAAGACACTCTGTTACATTATCAATTATCAAGTGACCCTTTTCAAGAGTGCTGATAAGGTATTTTGACAAATGCCTCTCATTTTGGGTTTGTGTGATGATTTCTCATGGACTGAGGTTCGGGACTTTTAGGAAGAATATAATAGAGTGGAACTGCCCTTCTCATTGCATTGTACCACAGAGGACACAGTACCAATATATCCTATAATGGATGTTAACCTGCCCACCAATCGTTCCCAGCTGTAGGAACTCACAGGTACCTCACTAACAAGCTGAAGACATTGAAGGTCCCTTTTCTCAATCATGGCTCTGTTCTCTACGTCTGAATCAACTTGAAAGAGTACCTGGATCCATGAACATTTGAGGAAGAGCTGTTCCTTTATCTCTGCTTCCCGAACCACAAGCTGATATCATCCCCTAGCAAGTCCCTACAGGAGAGTTTGGAGCCTGGTTGGTTCAGCCTCACCTTTTCGAATAAGCTCCTCCTATAAAAGTCGCTATGCAGCAGTTTGTGCAGACAATTGCCGAGAAGAAGCAGAATTTGACAGAGAAGCAAATGAAGGATGCACTGAGGGAATAAATATGGCATTTGCCATGTTTCTCCATTCTAATGTTACTATTTTTCCTTGTCCATACTTTAAGTCATTCACTAAGTTAAGCCCACACTCAAGGCGAGATGAAGTAACTTCTTCCTGGAGGGAGGAGTATCAAAGAGTTTTGGACACATATCTGAGGTTATTCAAATACCCTGTTTTTTCCTAAAGTTTTTTCCACTGATTTTGGAATTTATCAGCAGGTTTTGCTTGCATTAATTCTAATTTGTGGTATTCCAATGATGATTTCCTATTTCCTTATTCCTTCTAAATTTACCAATTTGAATTCTTTTGAAACAGAGCAGTCCTTTCTTATTTATTTATTTATATGAAGTGTAGACTTCTGGGTATTTATTTTAGGGGGTTGAATCCAAAATTACCATAATTTATTTTGAAGTTCAAATTGTTCCAGCTTTGGCAATTGGGAACTCTCTTAAGTTGGCTTGTGTGTCCACTTGACATGCCCTTGTCCTTACTTTTTGAAGACGATGCTTTACGTGTAGCTTATGTTTTCCCTGCCCCAGGCCTAGAATCACTTATTTCTCTAAGGAACACTTATTTGTTTTACTGGATAATAGTATTTAGAAACCAAGATATGGGTGCTAGGTGTACTGGCAAAGAAATAATTTTTAGTTTTTTTTTTTTTTTTTTGCCTCCATGATTGTGTTGTTCTTCATATCACTGACTTCTGCCTTTACCTTTGTTATTCACTCATGCTGAATCTATTATTTTCTGTGGGGCTTCCTCATTTCCACCTTCTAGAATTACATATTTAGGTTTTTAAAGTCTTGTTTCTTGATAAATATACAGTATTTAAAGCAACAAAATTTCCTTCTATTTTTATCTATGTTCTAAAATAGGCTTTTGCTTATAGTATTTTCACTGCTTTTAATCCTAAGTAATTATTGTTTTTTTTTTTTAGGTATATTTTATTATGCTATTATAGTTGCCCCATTTCTTCCCTTTTGCCTGCATCTGCCAAGTACCCTCCTTCCTTCCAGCAATAACTTTCCTTAGTTTATGTTCATGGGTCATGCATGTAAGTTTGTTGGCTTCACCCTTTCCTATGCTATTCTTAACATCCTCCTGTCTATTTTATTCCTACCAATTATGCTTCTGGAGCCCTGCGCCATTTCTCCCCTTTTCCCTTTGTCCCTCCCAGCTGATAACCCTCCAAATAATCCCCATACTTATAATTTTGTTCCTCTTTTGGCTGTTTGCTTAGTCTGTTTTTATTTTTGTTTTTAAGATTCAGTTGTTGACAGCTGTGAATTTCTTGTCATTTTAATGTTCATCATTTTGATCTTCTTTTTCTTAAACAACTCCCTTTAACATTTCACATAATAAGGGCCTGGTAATGATGAACTCCTTTAGCTTTACTTTGGGAAGCACTTTATCCAACCTTCCATTCTAAATGATAGCTTTGCTGGACAGATGAATCTTGGTTGTAGGTCCTTGCTTTTCATCACTTTGAATATTTCTTGCCAGTCTCTTCCAGCCTGAAAAGTTTCTATAGAGAAATCAGCTGACAGTCTTATGGGAACTCCTTTGTAGATAACTCTCTACTTTTCTCTTGCTGGTTTTAAGATGATCTATTTATCTTTATCTTTCTAATTTTAATTATGGTGTGTCTTGGTGTGGTCTCTTTTGGGTCCAACTTGTTTGGGACTCTGTGCTTCCTGGATTTGTATATCTATTTATTTCATCAAATTAGGGAAGTTTTCCTCCATTATTTTTTCAAATATGTTTTCAATTTCTTGCTCTTCCTCTTCTCCCTCTGGCACCCCTATGACATGAAGGTTGGCACTTTTGGAGATGACCCAGAATCTTTTCAAATTCTCCTGGTTCTTTTGAGTTCTTGGTTCTTCATTTTGTTCTGGTTGAATGTTAATTTCTTCTTTATGTTCCAAATTGTTGATTTTAATCCCAGCTTCCTTCCCATCACTCCTGGTCCTCTGTATATTTTTCTTTATTTCACTTTGCATAACCTTCACTTCCTCCTTTATTTAATGGCTGTACTCAATCATTTCTATTAGCATCCTGATAACTACTGTTTTGAACTCTGCCTCTGACAGGTTGGCTATCTCTTTTTCTTTCTTTTTTCTTTTTTTCAATGTATGGTTAACCGCCTTTCACCTGCCTTCAGCTACAGACCTGGCTGGAGACCTGACTTGCAACCTGGTTATGTACCCTGGCTGGGGAATGGAACCAGCAACCTTTGGGTTTGCAGGCCAGCACCTAATCCACTGTGCCACCATCCAGGGCTACATATGAGATATATTTAAACTATCCTTTTAAGAAACTTAATTTATTATGAGTAAAGGACATAGTATGTATGACATTGATATTTTGGCAAATAAGATTGCCTCTGAAATATAATCTCTGGTTTACTTTTGGTAAATATTTGATAAATATTTTGTGTATGTTAAAAGAGAAAGTGAATTACCTGTCATGTGAAATGTTCCTTCTTATACTATTCATAGAAAACTATTTTCTATGAAGCTTGCTTGAATGGATTCTATTAGATAGTAGCCACATTTATGAATCTCTTTAAGATTGGCAGTTTCTTATCTTGTGTCCTATGATGACTGTGCAATAAAACCTCGAGAATCTTAGAATCCTTATTGTTTAACAGTGAGCATTAGAGTATATGTCACATAACTATAAAACCATATAAAGTCCTTAAGTCAAGCTGAAAGGTTTTGTGAGACACAGTTTTAGATATTTCTGAGGTCTTACCTATCAACCCTGAGGTGGTTCCTTGCCATGATGCCATTTCATTTTCCAAGAATCTTTTGCTAGAAAAGACTGGAGATGTGCAACAGTTTTATTTTCAAATCATGGCTCTTTAATATTTCCTCTAAATTTTATGCAAAACTAAGCTGCTCTATAGCAGCATTATTCATATAACCAAGAAGCAGAAGGAACTCAGTGTCCATCAATGAATGAAGAAAATACATACATCAATCCAATATTATTTCATTAAAAAAGAAGGAAACTCTGACATATGCTACAACATGAATGAATCTTGAGGACATTTTCCTAAATGAAATAAGCCAGCCACAAAAAGATAAACATTGTATAATTCCACTTATATATGGTACCTGGAGCATTCAGGTTTTTAGAGGTAGAAATTAAAGTGGTGGTCTAAATCAGGAGCTGGGCCAAATGGGGAATAGGAAATTGTTGTTTAATAGGTATAGAGTTATAATATGCAAGATGAAAAGAGTTCTGGAGATCAGTTGCACAACAATATTAATGTACGTAACACTACTGAACAATACACTTGAGTATGGTTAAGCTGGTCAATTTTGTGTTATGTATATGGTATTTCAGCACAACTGAAAAAAATTTAAAGCCAGAAACAAAACAAAGCTAAGCAGATTCTACTTTGTCTTCTGTTTCCCTTTTGGTATTCTATTATAGTCAGCTGGCAGTATTCTCTGTATTTTGCCTAGAAACTCACTTACCTGTATCCACAAATTCATTTGTTAAGAGGTGACAGTACTGACAAACTTTCCGCCTGCTATGTAACGAAGGTCCCTTATTCTTCTGCCTCCAATACAACTTTCTCTTACTGTCCTTCATGACTCACCAGCATATTTCATTTTTCTTAACCATCTATTTGAGGACCTTCCAGCTACTGCCTCTGCCTGGTCCCAAAGCCAGTGCCACATATTTTAGGTTTTTGATATGTCAGCAACCCACTTCTAGGCACCAGATTCTGTTATAGTTATCTGCTGTTAGGAGTAAATGACAGATGGTAGCTGGTCTACCAGCATTTGTTTTATTGACTCTATTTCAACATAAGTTCTTCATTGGAACTCCATCAACATTAATCATTTGTGCTGTGACTATCAATTTTTTTCATAGTCATGGGGCAGGAAATTATTGTCTAAGGTAACATGGATAGGAGGAAAAAGCAGAATTTCAAAACTTCCCTTCAACCTATCCGCTTTCTTGTGCTCCGTTCAAGAAACAGCAGCCACCCTGCTTCTCGAGGTGCCCTGGAAGTGCGCAGGGTCCCGGCGCAGCACAGGGCGCAGCACCCGGCACAGGCCCTTCAGCCCCGCCCAACCCTCCGCCACAAGGCGGGGGCGCATGCGTGTTTGCGCCCCATGCCTTGCGCTGGCAGTGTCCTTTTCCTCCTGAAGAGAATGTTCTCAGCTCATTCAATCCCCAAACCCCCAGCTTCCCTGCAGGAAGTCAATGCGCCTTCCCGGAGGGCTTTGTAGGTCTCCAGGCTCCCAGGCAGAGGCGCCGATGAGGATGAGTCAGCGCAGAAATCCCTGCTGGTAAACGCGAGCCTCCTTACCTTGGGAGTTTTGCACTGAGCCCAAGAAAGCTTGGTGAATTGTTTCAAGTCTGTAGTGACTTTTTAGTTCCCATGTATGAACCAGATATGAAGAGGGAAAACTGTCAGTGATTAAGATACCAATTTCTTCATCCAGTTTGCTCAGGGAAGGGACCATAGTCTTTGCAGCCTCCTGGAATGCCAAGTTAGCCATATCCCTGAACTAGCTGGTAGATTTCAAGATTTCCACTATTTTGTAACCAAATTCTTTCAGTGCTGTAGCAGGATGGTTGAGGGGAACTCTACCTCATTATTACTAATTGTGGAACAAATAGAAATGCTTATTTTTATTAGTTTAATCCTTACTTAAAAGTGCCTTCTAAATACAATATTCACAGAAGAATAACAAAATGTGTGGACAGTAGCAGTTCAGTGGGAAATTTATGTCACTGAAGATGACTGGTAATTTAAGAGTTAGTAAATACTAAGTTGCTGTAATAATACCTGGAGTGTTAATTGAGTTAGAAATCTCACTTCTTGAGTCTTACCCTAACTACCCTTTTAAAAAATGTAAGCCACCCTTCTTTTATTATGTGCTTCAAATTTATTTTTATTATCCACAGCACTTTTTACTTTGTAATATATGGCATAATTTACTTATTTTATATAGTTGTTTATTATTTGTCTATTCTACACCAGAGTTAAGATCAAGGAAGGCAGGGTTTTTATTGTTGTTGTTGTTGTTTTGTTTTGTCCTGCTTAGTAATGTATTTCAAAGTAAAACAATTTTGGCTCATAGTACTAGGCAGTTAACAAATTTTTATTGAATTAATGAAAGAATGAATGTTACTTCCAAAAAGCATGAAGTAGAATCTGAATGGGCTTGCATGATTGTTATAACCTATGGGGAACATAGGAAAGTTCAACAGAAAGTTCTGGTAGTGCAAGCAGTCAAGAGACCAGCAAATGTTTATTGAAGCTCTGCTATTGGCCCAGCTCCCCAGAGTTTAGCATTCTTTCTCTGTTAAACATACTGATACTTTAAAAACTGTATTATACCTTTTGGTGTTACTTGGGGTCAGGGTCTATGTGTCCAGCTACACAGCATCAGTTACAGTGACATGTGCATACCATATTTATTGAAAGAGTAAAGGAATGAACTGGGTAAGGTATTACCTTGGAATCCAGTTATTTTTCAAATAAACATTTGTTCTGCGAAGTTATGGTTTATAATAGTAGTACTTGCAAATTGTGGTCTATTTCTCTAAAGGATTTGTAAGTTTTCTCTGATAAATTTTGGGTTTTCATTTCAGCGTTCATCTGAAAAATTAACTTACATGCATTGGGTTATCTGGATCACCAAATACTGATGGAAGGTTTTGGCATTCTGTTTGCTTTCTGCCTCTTTTTAGCATGTTAGCACTACATAGCATAGTAGTTTGTCATAGGTTAATATGGCAGCCTATAAAAGAGTAAATGATTTATTCACCCTAAATGAAGCCCAAAAGACATTAAGCCACTCTGTTGGAAGAGTTCATAGTAGTTTAAAAGGAGAAAAGGGATGAAAAAATAAAATGAGTCAGAACATGTGGTAAAATAGACTTGCTTGAACTAGTAGTCAGTACTACATTCCTTTCCTGACAGGTGATTTAGGTTGATAAAACATAATCACTGGTATTTATAAATCAATAGTTTTAGATAACATTTTGTTGACTTTATAGTTTTATTGGCATTTATTTTATAATTTTGTGTGTTTTTTTTTTTTTTGTAGCTACAAGAGCTATGATATAAGGAATTTAAGCCTACCTTTATGTACGTATTTAAAATACCATAATAAAAATAGTTTAATTTGGGGATGTGGTACCTTGAAAATTTCTTTTTACTTTTAACGGCTTTTAGTGGGGTGTTTATATTTTGCTCAAGGTTGTGAAAAATGACAGCAAAGGTCAAGCTTTAGGGCCCAGGACACAGCATATTGATTTCACTCAAGTCCAGATGCAATAGTTGAGTGCAGGACAGATATTTCTGTTGCATCCGCTGCTAGTGGTTCTAGGGTGGTGAAAAATAGGAGAGAGGGACCTGAGGAAATGTAGGGAGGTTGATTGGAGAAAGTGGAGGAATTTTAGATAAAGCTGTAGCTTTCTTTGATTTGTGCTTTGGGCTCTTCTCACAAAGAGGATTTGTGAGTTCTCTTTCTTAATGGCTTTTCTCAAATGGCTAAGCAAAATGCACTGTTTTGTATCTTGATTTAAAAGAAAAATGCTAATTAGCACCTCTGTAGGTGATGCAAAACTCTGGTGTGGAATGCTGGGAGACCTAAAGAGCTTTTTAAAGTTATTGCTATAGAAAATCAGAGGCGAGAGATACATATTTTCTGATATTGTCCTCCCTTCTGATACCCACCCCTCAAATTTCTCCATCCTGGCCCTGCAATGGGAAATAGGATTAGAAAGAAATAAAGTGAGGACTTTGCTTTTATTTACTTTATAAAAGGGATACTAGGAGCAAGTGTTATTTTAGAGTCAACTTTGCTATCATGTCCAGAGAAATACGGTCTAGATGCAGCTAATCAACAAATATTCATTAGCGCCTACTGTGTGCCAGGCATTAATTAAGCTGAAGACAGTGAACAATAGAGATTGCTGCCTTTGGGATTTACATAAAACTAGTACTGTTGATTCTGTCCTAATGTGTCTTTATCTTCACTTGGTATGTATGTATACTTTGGTTGAATATGAGTGGGCAATTTGAAAATTTTTAGTGCATTATCTATGCCAATTTGTCTGATTTCCAGGATAGAATACAATTAAAAATGATAAAAGCTCAGATTGATTTGTCCTTTTTATCTTTCTCTGTTTTTAAGGGGTGTCATGAAAGTGGACATAAATCTTCAGAAAGTGGACATTGACCAATGTTCGAGTGATGGTTGGTTTTCAGGAACTCACAAATGCCACCTTAACAATTCAGAGGTAAGAAAACAAAAACAAAGCCCACTGAAATCAGGAGCCCAGAAAGGTATTACTTATGATATATTGTATTTGTATGGGTAAGTGAACAAGAAGCATGTTCTTGGAAAAAATCTCTTATGCAGGTCTGAATGTTGCCAAATGAACTGAAAAAGGAGTAGGAAATTAAATTTGTGCAGAATAGCTGTTCATTTGGAAGTTAAGAGAAGGCTGAAACTAAAATTATGTCTAAAGTTTGGCATTATTCAAAGATTCATCCTGTTCTTCAAAAGAGTCTAGAAATGAAAATAGCAATGAAATAAAAAACTAGTCCTGGAGGGGTTAACCCAATTATGCATATTTTAATGGAATATGACGTTGACTTTCATTGAAACCTAATGCTACTCATTCAGACACATTGACTTCTTTTAGAAAAGCAGTAGAGATAGTATGGCACGGAAATATTAAAAACAAGGAGAAAAATGTATACAGGGACCTGTAACAGAAATGTGTATATTTGTGCATATATTTTGAGTTTTCAGCTTCTGTCCATTTCTATACATGCCTTATTTCATGAGACTATGGTCGGTTAGGGACAGGCATAGAGATTTTACACCTGGAAATAAGACTCACTTTTCTAGTTTCAGATAGGAAATGTGATGACATCCTTACTTCATTTTCAGTAATCTATTTCTGAGGTCCCAAATCATTAAGAACAAATGTACAGTAAAGTTCCTGATCTTAAATACTTAGGCTGTCCCAACTTGAAGTTTATGAATTTGTGAGAAAAGTTAGCTTGGTTTATTTAAAATAGAGAGAATAGTTCCTTAAGTGTAGTGATCTACAGCTTTATTTTTTACCCTTTGTGAAAGATGGCGGTACATAGTAAAGTTAATTTCAAGGTAAGAATGTTAAATCAAAGGACAATTAACAATAAATACTTATTTGTGTCAATGCACAAATGAAACAATATGCAGTCACGGACACAGCCATACATGCATGCATATATCATGCATACCTTCATTCTCCCACCACTCCCCAAATAATCTTCTGCAGTTCCCTATATTTCCCCCTATACTCTATATATACCTCCACCTGCCCTCATACTCCCTAGTGCAATATCCATCAAACCTTCTGAACCCCTCCATAATTCTCCACATCTCTCTAAACTCATCACACATTCTCATCATATCCTCATAAGCCCCACTTTCTCCATACCCCATGCATATTCCCACACATCCCCACACCCTCTCTCATGTCTCCATACACCTCTACATGGCCCTTACTTCCTTCATTCCCTCCAGTTGGGATTCAGTCATACAAGGAAATGTTTCTGTCTTGTCAACTCAGTTAAAATTCTCTTTTTAAGCCCTGGCTGGTGGCATAGTGGATAAGGTGCCGGCCTGCGAACCCAAAGGTTGCTGGTTTGATTCCCAGCCAGGGCACATAATCAGGTTGCAAGCCAGGTCTCCAGCCAGCTCTGTAGCTGGAGGCAGGTGAAAGGCAACCATACATTGATGTTTCTCTCCCTCTCTGCCTCTCTTCCTTCCCCTCTCTCTAAAAATAATAAATAAAATCTTTAAAAAAAATTCTCTTTTTACCTTCTTTCTCTATTTATTCTTACAGTTTTAAACATTTCTGAGTGTCTACTTCCCTTTGGATGATTCTGGCATTTCTAAAGATAGTCACTGATCTGGTGAATAGCATTAGCACTGATTATTATCTCCATGTCAATGGCCTATAGTCACTTAGCTTTGTCTTTGAGTCAGAGTGGAGTGTTTTCTGTATGGGTGTCATCTGTATGTGCTCATGTCTGTAGAGCCTTGTTTTGGTGGTATACCCAGGTGGTTCAATGAGCATCTGTTTAGAAACAAAGAGATATTTCTTTTTCAGTTTGTTACAGTTGCCGCTTGCTTTTCATAACCTTGGTGTAGTTTTTGTTTCTATATAGCATATCTATTTGACTAGATGGTCCTATTGGAAGAACCTCTTTCTCTTTTCGGAAGAATACTTTTTAAAATTGCATCAGTATTATTAACATTCTGGGTGTCGCTTATTTTTAAAGCTTTCAAATAAACTAAGTTATTTCAGGATACCATGGTATCCTCTATTCTGGTTAACAATGATTAGGTTGAAATGTGTAACTCTGGGGATTATATATGAGAGTGTTATATATTTCTTGATTCCTATAGGAAAAATTGGAAAAACATAACTTACAAGATAACTCATAGTTTAGTGACTCTTGTTTTAAAACCTGATAAAGAGGGGTCCAGTGGTCAAAAAACAGTATCATCAAACACAGATGTCTGTAAGACATGCAGTCCGGATCCCTCTACCTGCTTTGCTTGCCCAGGTGCTGGAGCTGGGAGTAGGAGATCTTGGTGTGGTAGGCTGAGCCCACGAGGCCTGTCATTCTTAGTCTGACTTATACAGGGTTGTCACGGAACTGTTCACACTCTTTTGTTGGGCTTCTCTAAGGTCCTGTAGTTGCTGCTGATTACTCAGGGCACCTGCAACAGTTTCATGCCATATCCTCAGTCTAGTGACCAGCAACAAGTCTTTCAATTCCTTCCCTGTACTGATGTGAGTTGGAGACTAGGAACTGGCTTCTCTTGAGGTTTTTGCTGTTCTGGAAAACAGAAAGAAAAATCTCTTGTTCAGATCATTTTTCATCGGCACTGGCTCTCCTTTGTTCCTTGTCACAAATCTGTTATGGACCTCAAGCATCACTGCATAAATTGGTTCATTTTGGGAAGTAGTCGATATGAGTCATATTTGCAGGGTGTAGAGGCCAGCCTTCACAAATGGCCATATCGTTAGAAACAGAGACACTCATCCTGTTCACTGTGGGTTTTATCTTGCCAATGTTTAACATTAAATAAAATACTTCATTTATTATTTCCAGAGAGAGGGGCAGGGGGGAAGGAAGAAAGGGAGAGAAGCATCAATGTATGGTTGCCTTTCACCTGCCTCCAGCCACTGACCCAGCTGGAGACCTGGCCTGCAACCTGGTTATGTGCCCTGACTGGGAATTGAACCAGAGACCTCTGGGTTCGTAGGCTGGTGCCCATCCACTGAGTCACCAGCCAGGGCTTAACATTTTTCTCTTGTAAAGACTAGAGGATGTTACATATTTCAAAGTTATAATTGAGGCAAACTTTTCACTTAAAAATTTTTCCCCCAGTGTGTGGACTTTCAGCCTCCAAGGTGTCTTAAACCAGAATAGTGAGTCTGTTGTTGGAAACAAGTGGTATGTGACCAATGACAAATGCCTTAGGAGTATTTTTAAAAGGTACGGCATGGTTGTGGGCAAAATAATTACTCAGGGAGTATGGGTCATTACCATCTCTAAGGCCACTAAGTAGTTTTTGAAGGGTGCAGTAAACCAGAATCTGAATGAACAACCTGAACTGGATTGCAGGATTATTCCATTTTTTTTTTTTTTTAAAGATTTTATTTATTATTCTCAGAGAGAGATGAAGGGAGAGAGGCAGAGAGTGAGAGAGACATCATGTATGGTTGCCTTTCACCTGCCTTCAGCCATGGACCTGGCTGGAGACTTGGCTTGCAACCTGATTATGTGCCCTGGCTGGGGAATCAAACCAGCGACCTTTGGGTTCACAGGCCGGCACCTATCCACTGTGCCACCAGCCAGGGCTATTCCGTTTTTATGTAACTGAATTGGTTCACTGCCACATGGACTTGATCATGTTGTCAGCATCCAATTAAATCTACTTATTCTCATATCATCATTTGCTTTGAGTACACAAATCTTCTCTTACAGAATAATATATTTAAAACATTATAATAAATTGATACTTGTTTTGTTTTCAAGGTATTCTTTTGTTTTGTTTCCATTAGACAAATATTTTAATCACTATTTGAAGTAGGAAATATTAGGACAGTGTCTTTGAAAGTTTTTGATTATGTTCTAGTAGTAAACATGCTTTATGAATCCACCATAGTATATGTATGTTTTTACCTAAAATTATACATGCATCTTTTGTTATATATTCTGCATATTATAAATCAGAAAACATAATCAGGTTGAAGATGGATATGAAATAATATTTTAATGAAAATTATATTTTATAAAAATAAATGTATTTTAAATGTGAGTAGTGTAATTGATCACATTTTTTAAAGATTTTTAGTGAGAGTGTTTTGATTGGTTTTACTTCATCATTTTAAAATTTCATTTTATTTATTTTACTTTCTAAAATTTTATTTATTATTTTTAGAGAGAGGGGAAGGGAGAGAGGCAGAGAGGAAGAGAGACATCAATGTATGGTTGTGTTTCACCTGCCTCCAGCTACAGAGATATTTGGAGGCCTGGTTGCAACCTGGTTACGTGCCCTGGCTGGGAATTGAACTAGCGACCTTTGGGTTCTCAGGCTGGCGCCTTATCCTCTGTGCCACCAGCCAGGGCTTAAAATCTTGGTTTAATAATGCAGTGATTCAGAGGTCTCCAAGTTCAGTTTATTTTTATACTTATTTTTCATGTCTGTCATAGCTAAAAATATCCCTTACAAAGATGTGTCACTTCAAATTGAAGAAATAAATTGTTGACTGTGCTTGCTAAATCATAGTACTCATGTTTTCAGTTCCATCTATCAGTTTTGCAAAGGTTTTTGCAGAATTACAGTTGGCACTTTTTCATCTTACCCAATGTTAATTGCTCCATACAAACTAATTGAAAAGCTGAACATTTTAATATTTTAAAGGAATAGGTTAAAAATTCATGTAAACTTTTACAAGAAATATTTTCAAACAGATTAGGACATTTTATTTCCAAGTTTAAACTATATAGCTGAGCCCTGGCTGGTGGCACAGTGGATAGGGCGCCAGCCTATGAACCTAAAGGTTCCTGGTTTGATTCCCAGCCAGAGCACATGACCAGGTTGCAAGCCAGGTCTCCAGCCAGTTCTGTAGCTGGAGGCAGGTGAAGGGCAACCATACATTGATATATCGCTCCCTCTCTGCCTCTCCTCCTACCCCTCTCTCTAAAAATAAATAAATAAACTGTATAGCTATGTGAGTATTTATAGTTTTTGGCAACAAAAACCACATAGCATTGAAAACATTTCAAAACATCCATTTTTAAAATGTTCACTTCAAAAGGCTTACTCATGGATTATTTAAGTGTCACTTTTACCTTGAAGAAGCAACTTAGATATTAAAAAAAACAATACCTGCTGCATAGACACTGCTGACAACTGCTTGTCATCACAGGGCAGGTCAGCAAATTGGGAACATTTCTTTTTTTTTTTTTTTTTTGTAAAGAACAATGCGTAACTAATCTATTTTTTTGTAAATGACTTTTTAAAAAAGATTTTATTATTTTTAGAGTGAAAGGAAGGGAAAGAGGAAAAAAGGGAGAGAAACATCAATGTATAATTGCCTTTCACGTGCCTCCAGTTGGGGACCTGGCTGGAGACCTGGCCTGTACCCAGGCATATGGCCTGACTGGGGATCAAACCTGCAGCCCTTTGGTTTGCAGGTTGATATTTAATCTACTGAGCCACATCAGCCAGAGCACATAACTAATCTTCGAGTTCAGAAACAAATAGTTCACTTTGAGATAATCAGAAAAACTTTATGTGGAAAAGATTTTCCAGGTCACAAATCATTTCATTATGAAGAAATGTAAATATTTTGCCATTTTAAATAATACACTCTATAAATTCATTCATTGGTCAAATATAAGTGACCATAAATTGAAGTTTAAAAGCAAATGAAGGAACCCAGTAACAACTGTCAGTATTTCTGTCTTGAAACTCCCAGCTTTCCTTCAGGATACCTCTGCTGCCTTATCAGCATTATGGTCATGACATGGGAACTGATTGAGGGCATTATTGTCCATTCAAGTCTTAACTATTCAGTAAAGCTTAATTTATTTCTTACTTTTTTAATAAAAAATTTCATTTTAAGTAGAAAGTCTAGTATTTTCTCCTCATTGCCAATTAACTTCCTGTTTCCTCTGCTTTGGAGAACACTTTATCAGGTTATCAGATTTACTATTCTATCGCGAATGACTGGAATGGTTGGGTCATCAACTTGGCCACTGGTTTTATATATTCACTCTAAGATAGTTTTCCAATATTACTTCTTTTTCTATTGAATATATTAGATGAGAATCTATTTGTAACTCCTTACTCTCCTTACTACTTTATTAGATTTAAGTTAATAAATCTCCAATGATATATTTTTAAAAAGTTTTAAG
Source organism: Noctilio leporinus (assembly GCA_004026585.1). Lineage (NCBI taxonomy): Eukaryota > Metazoa > Chordata > Mammalia > Chiroptera > Noctilionidae > Noctilio > Noctilio leporinus. The sequence continues at coordinate 194,765 of PVIW01002553.1, read as the reverse complement.
AAAGGGTATCATTTAGAACACAAGAAAAGAAATTTAACGGAAAAGTCTCAAGAAAGCAGAAGTTAATCATTCTCTTTTGAAAGCCCTCTTATATATAGAATATAACTTCCACTTTGGCTACTTCAAGGTTTAGAGTATTTTTCTGGGGTGACTAAATGAAATTACTTTGAAACAGCTGGTACTACTCATTTGAAGGCTGCAACCTCACTATTGCTTTTCTTATCTCTAGGAATGTTCTGCTTTACAAATATTATTGTTCACCTGTCTCTAGAGCTGTGCCGTCCAATGCAGTAGCCACTACCCATTATGGCTAATGAATTATAAATCAATTGAAATTAATCAAAATTAAGAACTTAGGTCCCTGGTCTCACTAACCTGATTTTAAATGCATGATAGCCACATGCAACTAGCAGCTGCCATATTGAACAATATAGTGGACAGTTATGCACTGGAATATAGTCTAGTTTATAGCAAAGTCAAATGACACAGATTATTGAAAACTTTAAAATCCTTGAATCAGTAGTTGAATCAGTAGCACTGCCCTTAAAAGTGCTAAGGGATGTTGAAGGAGAAACTTGAAATGAATTTTGGCATATGCCAACATTGTTATGATCTACCATATTAATTCAGTTGAAAATATGTATGAGAAACTTGCAAACTATTTAAAAAAAAAGATTTTATCTATTATTTTCAGAGAGAGGGGTAAGTAGAGAGACAGAGAGGGAAAGAGACATCAATGTATGGCCACCTTTCACCTGCCTTCAGCCATGAAGCTGGCTGGATACCTGGCCCACAACCTAGTCACGTGCCCTGCCTGGGGAATTGAACCAGCGACCCCTTTGTTCACAGGCTAGCACCTTATCCACTGTGCCACCAGCCAGGGCACAAACTATTTTTAATGCCATACTTTATACTGAAAACTAAAAATCTTTAAGTAAATGGAGTAAATACCAGTAATATTTCAGATACTTAAATTTTCATAGCTTTTATAGTAAAACTTCCCTTTTCTCTTATTATCAATACAAAATGTGATTGATGTGAAGTCACACTTACCTACCAGGAGGCAGGGCAGTGGTGAGGTATGCACCGGTGCCTAGCACATTGTCTGAGGCATTGACAATGAATGGAAGCAGCACCTGTATTGTTACATGGCCTCCCTGCTGTATTCAGCCATTGCTTTTGGCTTCTCAGTGGAGTTGACCAAAATAAAGTTGAACTTTTTTCTTCATCGCAGCCATTCAGACATTTGAAGACTGCTGTTGGTCAGTTTTTAAGTCTACTTTCTTTCAGGCTAAACATTCTCTGGTCATTCAAGTATCCTTGCTTTACTAGACTTAACCAGAAGAGGTCCTTCCACTCTTGTGTGGGTCCTATTTGTTTTTGAAGTAGTGAAGCCCTAACTTGTTTGATTTTGTTACATAGTCCTTCTTTCTAAAATTAATAGAAACTGAGCATATTTTTCAAATATTCTATGCTCCTGGGAGTTATTTGAATTAGATATTCTGCAATTGTTCCAAAACTAAGATTAGGAATTACTATTTCAAAATAACAGTACTGAGGTTCCTATAAGTCAGTTAAGGGAAAGGTAGCTGTCTTATTCAGAGAAAGATATTTCCAGCAAGTTAGCCAAGAGTTCACCACTGGCTATTGCCACCTAGTGGTTGGAAAGAGAGGGAGAGAGAGGGAAAGAAAAGGGGGCTGGCTATCTCTGGTGGGAAAGTCTAAAATCAATATTAGAATACTCTATGTTTTTTCTTAGGTCCAGTGAAAGCTGGTTTGTGTGTTGGGTTCCAACCACATCCTAGACCATTATTTCTACACTGTCTCATGCTATCCTGTTCTGGATTTAGTTTACTCACCTCTAATTAGGTATACTAGGCTTCTATACTTCCTCTTCCATGGGATACCATTCCTAGTAGATTAATAGAATTAAAATTAATTTCTTTTCATTTATTCAGTGTATATTTATTAGCACCTGCTATTTGCTAGGCACTGTTTTAGTTTCAGATACACTGGTGAACAAGATAGAGGTTATCCAAAATTTAAAATAAATCATTTAATTCAGAAGGAGACAGAGAACTTAAAAATATATCAATTGAATTTTTAAAATAAAATTTGGACATTAACCTCTTATCAGATGTATCATTGGCAAATAATGTTTTCTTATTCAGTGGGTTTTCTTTTTCTTTTGTTGTTGTTGTCCTTAGCTGTGCAAAACCTTTTTAGCTTGATGTAGTCCCATTTGTTTATTTTTTCTTTTGTTTCCCTTGCCAGAGGCAATATATCATAAATACATTGCTATGAGAAATGTCGTAGATTTTATTTCCCTTATTTTCTCATAGGATTTTTATGCTTTTGAATCTAACACTTGTCTTTAATCCAATTTGAGTTTATTCTTGTATATGGTATAAAAAGGTGGTCTAGTTTCATTTTTTATACATATCTGTCTAATTTGCCAACATCATTTATTGAATAAACTGTTTTTACTCCCTTGTATATTTTTGCTTCCTTTGTCAAATACTAATTGATCATAAAGGCCTGGGTTTATTTCCAGGCTCTCTGTTCTGTTCCGTTGACCCATTTGTCTGTTTCTATGTTGTATGCTGTTTTGATCACTATGGCCTTGAAGTATAGTTTGATAGCAGGTAGTGTGATTTTTCCAACTTTACTCTTCTTTTATAATGTTGCCATGGCTAGTTTTTTTGTGGCTCCATACAAATTTTTGCAATGTTTGTTCTAGTTCTAGGAAATACACCATTGGTATCTTGATAGGAATTGCATTGAGCCTATAAACAGTTTTGGGTAGTACGAACACTTTAATCATGTTAATTCTTCCTATCCATAAATACAGTATAAGCTTCAATTTATTTTTATCTTCTTCAATTTCTTTCTTCAGTGTTTTAAAATTTTATGAGTACAGATATATTATATCCTTTCTTAATTTATGCCTAGGTATTTTCTTTTTTTGGAGCAATTGTGAATGAAATTGATTTATTAGTTTTCTTTTCTAACAGTTTGTTATTGGCATATAAAATGCAATTTCAAAATTTATAAAGAACTTATACAACTCAATGCCAAACAACCAAATGATCCAATTGAAAAAATAGGCAAAGAACCTGAATAGATACTTTTTCAAAGAGTATATACAAATGGCCAATAAACCTATGAAAAGATACTAATCATCAGGGAAATGCAAATTAAAGCCACAAGAGACATCAACTCGCACCTGTCAAACTGGCTGTTGTCAATATATCAACAAACAGTGTGTGTTGGTAAGGATGTAGAGAAAAGGGGACTCTCATGCACTGCTGGTGGGACTGCAGGTTGGTGCAGCCACTGTGGAAAGCAGTATGGAGTTACCTTAAAAAAATGAAACTGCTAATGACCCAGCAATTTTACTTCTGCAAATATATGCAAAGAAACCTGAAACATTGATTTAAAAGAATAAGTGCATCTCTACGTTCATAGCAGCATTATTTACAAAGCCAAGTTTGGAAGCAGCTCAAGTGTTCACCAGTAGATGAGTGGATTAAAAAAAGCTATGGTACATTTACACAATGGAATGCTACTCAGCCATAAAGAAGAAGGAAAGAACCTTTTGTCACAGAATGGATAGACCTGGAGAACATTATGTTAAGTGAAGTAAGCCAGTCAGAGAAAGGCAATTACCATATGATTTCACTTACATGTGGAATCCAATGAACAAAATAAACAGAATAGAGACAGACTCTGTAGAAAAGAGACTGACAGCTGTTAGAGGGGGAGGGGTTGGGGGGGCTGAGTGAAAGGATTAAGCAAAAAAAGCAAAAATCTTCATAGATGCAGAAAACAGCTTGATGATTACCATAGGGGAAGGGGAGTACAGGGAGGTAGAAGGGAGTGTGGGAGGAGACTTGACTTGGGGTGGTGAACACACATTACAATGCTGAGATGATGCATTATAGAATTGTGCACCAGAAACCTATATAATATTATTAACTGTCATCCCAGTAAATTCAATTAAAAATAATGAAGTAATTGTTGATAAAAAGAAAGGAAACCCTGGCTGGTGGCTCAGTGGATAGGTGCTGGCCTGTGAACCCAAAGGTCACTGGTTCAATTCCCAGCCAGGGCACATAACCAGTTGCAAGCCATGTCTCCAGCCAGGTCTGTAGCTGGAAGCAGGTGAAAGGCAACCATACATTGATGTTTCTCTCCCTTTCTTCCTCCATCCCTGCCCTTCTCTCTAAAAATAATGAATAAAAATCTTAGAAAAAGAAAAGAAACAATTGCAACCTCAAAAAATATCAATTGCCTATTTTTTTAACCTACTACCTTTGCTAAGGGATTAAAATGACATACATTAATTTTAAGACATAGGAATGAATAACTCCTATCTTAAAAAACAAGCCTTCACACATCTTTCACAAGCTCATTATCTATTGGATTGGTAAACAGTACAGTATGTTTAGTATTGATGAGGATTTTGCACAATGGATATTCTCATGCATTTTTCATATGGATGCAAATTGCTATCAAGCTTTTTGAAACTATACCCTAAGTGTATCACCTTCAAAAAGTGCAATAGGAAATGGAGAAGCCAAAGAACTTATATGCATGACACATGGACATGAACTAAGGGAGACATTGATGGAGGCAATGGGGGGTACCCCATGGAGTGGGACAAAGGAGGAAAAATTGGGACAATTGTAATAGCAAAATCAATAAAATAATATTTTAAAAAGTGCATACTTCTTTATTTTTACTTTGAATTTACCTAAAATATTCAGAAATTATAAGTATATATGTACTAGGCTATACATCATAGTGTTATGTGTTATAGTTAAATTTAGAAACAACTTAAATGCACAGCAAAGAAGAATTGGTTAAAATATTATGATGCAGCCAAAAATACATTACTACATTGCTATTTAAAATGATACCATTCTTTATTCATTGACATGGATTGATATCCATGATACATATTCAGGAAAAGAAGCCAGTTTTCCAGTATGGTTTAAGGATTGATAAGAATTTGGGTTTTAGGGAAAAATGGTATTATATAAGAAAGTCTCTTTGTAAATTTATTTAGTAGAGAATTGATGAGAAGTGGTCAAATTGCTTTTTCTTGAAAGTAAATCCTTTTGGTTTTGAGAAGTGAAATGTGTAACTGTGGGAATTATGTGCAGAGTGATTTGAGTAAGATAGCTCACTATTTGTATAAGGCAAGTAGATTATAAGAGAGAGGGCAAATGCTGTCTCAAAAGAAAAGTCTATTTTTAAATTGTTAGTGGCATCTCTCTCTCTAGAACTTTATGGAGTTGTTGAAGAAGAGGGTGGAGAGAGTCAATCTGAAGAAATTTGAGAGTATCTTTAAGAAGGTAGCAGATGCATTGCTATATTCGGACTCCTTTTTCCATTTGGCAAACAAACAAAACCCCCCAAAATCAAAGGTTTTAGTAGGAAGTAGATGAGTCCTCAGTAAAGAGTGTGGAAGGATTTCACTTATTTCAACTAAAAAGATTTTATCAGAATCTTATAAATAAAGTTTCCTATTCATATTAATACTTACAATGGCTGCCACCATTTAGTAGTACTTACTTTGGGTTAAGAATTGTTGGCCCTGGCTGGTAGCACAGTGGATAAGGTGCCAGCTTGTGGACCCAAAGGTTGCAGGTTTGATTCCCTAGCCAGGGCACATAACAAGGTTGCAAAACAGGTCTCTAGTCAGGCCTGTGGCTGGAGGCAGGTGAAAAGCAACCATACATTGATGTCTCTCTCTCTGCTTCTCTCTCTTCCCCTCTTTCTAAAAATAATTAAATAAAATCTTAAAAAAAAAAAAGAAAAAAGAATTGTTTTATGTGCTTTGTTTTATATATTTTCCATGGATTAGTAAAATCCTGTGTTTGACTGATGAGAAAGCTAGGCCCAGATGGCTTGCCTACAATCATACAATTAGTAATTCATAGAGCTGGAATTAGAATTCAGATTTGGAATTCTGATTCCAGAGCACATGTGTTTTTATGCTATTATCTTACACTCATTCTCTTCTAGGAAATATATAACCGGATAAATCTGTTTAGGAATTAGAAGTAAACATGTACAGAGGTTTTAGCTGGCAGTCTATGTTTAACTTTGAGAATTGGGTAGCAAAGATTATATCGGATATTGCCCTTTGTCAGGTGTCCTTTAAGACATGGTCCATAGGCATTATATTAAATAATTTCAGGGAAAATCTAGCACCTCCCTTAGTGAAGAGAAAAATTCAACTTTCTGTAGGCTGTAGATTTGTGTTTAAGTTTAAGGCTATACACAGGAAGTGATTGCATGGATTGATGTTAACTTGCAGTGAGGGTTGTAGTCGTTTGTTATAGAGTTTTATTTAGAGCCTTGTGCTGATCAGAATGTTCATCCTTCTTTGACTAATGATATAGGAGACAAGTAATTAATAATAACACATTCATTGAAAGTTAAAAATCAGAGACTCAAAGGATATTGCTGAGTTGGAGAAATGGACATCTTTATCAAGATGAAACTTAAAAGGAACAATGCTAGGATCCTGAATGTGAATCAGAAAAACCTGTTTGTTTTTTTTTTTTTTTCAGCATAGGAAGAATGACATATTTTAGTGTAGCACCTGTGAACAGTATTTGGGAAAATAGTTGAGTCAACAGCGTAATATGGTTGCAAAATAATAGTAAAAGCCAGTTTAGTCTTAGGTTGTTCTCTAGATCTTGGGGCATTCACATGTCCCTATTCTAAGCTTAATGGAAAATCCCTAAAATAATACAAGAAGGAATATAGAAATTGAATATAGAATATGTCCTATATACTTATATTCTATATTGAAGGTAAAATATAGTATATAGTCAATAATACTGAATTGAATTTCAATATAAAAATTGAATCCCATTCAGAAGAGAAAATACAGTTTTACTAAGAACTTGGAAATATTGTTTTTTGAAGAACCAGAGAAATTGAGAAAGTTTTCCATGGATGATCTAACAACTGCTATTAAATATGAAAGTAGCTATGTGGATATTTATACGTTTTTCTGAAAGGACCCAGGGTTTGGGCTGTGATTTATTGGTAAACCAACAGGAGCAGTAAGAGGCTCTGGTCAGCTCAATGTATGTGGAACTTTTTAGTATCCATGTCCTTTCTTTCACTACTTAAAAGAAAGAAAAGGGTTTATTTAGTTATTTATATTGTATTTTTTCATATCATTTTTCCCCCCATGCCTTTTTCCATCTCCACCACCACTCTCCCTGCTACAGTCACCACACTGTTGTGCATATTCTTTTTCTCTTTTTTTGCTCTATCCCTTCACCCTCCCAATCACCCCCAGAGCTGCCTGCCTGCTGTCTATGAGTCTGTCTCTATTTTGCTTGTTAATTCAGTTTGTTCATTAGATTCCACATGTGAGTAAAACCATATGGTACTTGTCTTTTTTAGACTGGTTAATTTCACTTAGCATAATGTTGCAAAGGGTAAAATTTCCTTCTTGTTTATAGTTGAGTAGTATTCCATTGTATAAATGTACCATAGCTATTTTATCCACTCATCTACTGATAGACATGTGGGCTGCTTCCAAATCTTGGCTATTGTAAATAATGCTGCAATGAACATAGGAGTGCTTATATATTTTAAATTAGTGTTTTGAGTTTCTTCGGATAAATTCCCAGAAGTGGAATCACTGGGTCATAAGGCAGTTCCATTTTTAGTTTTTTGTGGTAACTCCATACTGCTTTTTACAGTATCTGCACCAATCTGTATTTTCATCAGCAGTGCACAAGCCTTTCCCTTTCTTCACATCCTTGCCAGAACTTGTTTGTTGATTTATTGATGATGGTCATTCTGACAGGTGTGAGGTGATATCTCATTGTGGTTTTAATTTGCATGGAAATTTTTAACAATAAGAATTGTTCAAAATATGAGAATGTATATTTTAAAACAGAAAATTATAAATTTAAATGTCAGGTTAGTTCAATCACACATTACCAGGTGAAGATGCTATGGGCTTTAGTATTTTCAACAATGAAAAGTATCATTTGAACTCTAACTGGTGTGGCTCAGTTGGTTGGGCATCATTCCGCAAAGCAGAAGATTGCCATTTCTATTTCCGCTCAGGGCACATGCCTGGGTTGTAAATCTGTGGGCATAGAGGAGAAGCCACCAATTGGTGTTTCTCATTCACATGGATGTTTTTTTCCCCTTTCTCTATTTCTTCCTTCTTTCTGATCTCTTTAAAAATAACTAAACAAACAAACAAACAAATCTTTAAAAGAAAATGAAAGTTATCATTTGACAGAATTTTGGAGGGCTAATCAAAACTTAATGCAACATTGGCTATAATTGTCTCTGCAACTGTAAGGTTTTATACTTCTCGTATACTGTAAAGGGAACCCCTAAAAGATGCTTCCATCCAAAAGCAATACTCATTGTCCTTGCGTTGGGCAATACCTTGAATTCTCACACTACATGTGGGTATGCCTGTCAAACCTGAGCTTTTCTGAAATTTTTCTGTGATAATGATAAAGCAAACTATTATTTGCCATGGCTACTTTCATTCAAACTAGCTCCCAGGATTTAATTTTTGTTTACTTGTTAAGCACTTTGGGGATGGTGAGGCAGGGCATAATTAATTTTGATGGACATTTGAAGAAAAAGCAGAAGTGTGTTTATTTGACATTAGATTGCAAATCTGAGGTAATTTGAGCCAGAAAGAAGGCAATACAAGGGAGTATCATTATTTTTTTCTTTTGTCTAACTTGCTTCTTTTACTTATGAAGATTATATGTATTTTACAGTAGTAGATGAAACCATGTTTCAGCGATGAGGAGGTTGTGGTATTTGGTATCTGCTGAATTATGCTGCTGTGTATACATTCCATGTCACTGGATTGTATTGTCTATCTTCTTGAGTCTTTTGATCTAATATTGGGACCTTTGAAGTATTTGAATTAGAATGTAAATAAACTGTTCAAGGTAAATAAACTTTAGCTACCTATCATCTATCTATTGTATAAAATCATTGACTTGATTTATAGCTTTCTACTTTGTCAACTATGTGAACTACCTGCAATGTTTAAAAAATAAAAGCTCTTACAAGATTTTATTCATGACTTGTGTAGGTGAAGGCGCAAATATATTTGATAACATGTGCTAGTAATTAAGTTTTCTTTAGCCTAGTCTGAAGAGTCTATGAAATTCCCCAAAGTGAAGTGTCCCATTGATACAATTTTGTTTTTCAATCTCTATATAAAAATAATTATTTAATTATTATAATAACAAAGATATGCTGATTTGATTCTTAATTACCCTGTGGATTAGATACTATTGTTATTCCTGTTTCCTAGATGAGGAAACTGAGACTTAGAGTGGTTTTAAGTAATTTTACTAAGGTCATAAAGCTAGCAATAGTAGTTCAGGAATTTAAATTATAAGAAGGTAGTATAGGTGACAGGTGGTTGCTTGGAAAAAGAATCACTGGTTGTGGCCCATGGATGATCTTGTTAGTCTTATTATGGTCCTACCTATGGGAGCTCAGTCAAAAGGCATGCTGGAAATTTTGTTATGTGAGAAATTAGGTGTAGACCAAACAAAAACTGCTCTAGCTTTTTGATGGCCAAAACAAATTTTCAAGAGAACATGGGAAGCTCACATACAGATTTGGATTAAGATCAACATACAACAGGTTCCAATATACAGCAGGTGTGAGGGTGGCCGCAGCAGAACTTTCTTGCTAGTGGTGACACTGTTGGTTCAATGTATGGTAGTGACTTAGAATGGTAAGAATATCCAGTTTGAAATAGGACCCAAGGGATAAGATCTGTCTCATTAGATATAAGTTGATGAGAGCTGTATACATTTTTTGGACATCAGCTAAAAGGACATGTGTTAAGGAAAGGGACCAACTTCCAGCAGGGAATTAGAATATAAATCAGAATGTAGAAATCAAGTGAAGTTGAATAAGTTTAATATGGAGGATTGCAACTCACTTGGTATAAGAATGCCAGGGGTATCCTCTATGATTATGATAACATATAAATAAACTTTAGATTCTAATCATTGCTGAAGGCAGAACAGCTAAAATGCTGCCAAACTTCTCTGTGGCATAGAACTAGATAGAGGAGAGCTGAGCTTGAAGGTAGGAGATCTACAGCATATGCAGCTGGACAAGAGGCACAAGAGGATTGACACACATACACCAATGGATATGAACTGCAAGTATTAGACTTTCTTGATCTTTTCAATTCAGTGAGAGAACATTTGATGGAATAAGAAGTTAGTGAAAAGATTTAGAATATGTGGCTAAATTTATAATGGAGCCAATCAGAAAAAGAAAGTCCCTACCTATTAAACCTTAGCTTTTGTCACATTCAGTAGCAGAGAAATTGCTACTTGTCCAATTCTAGATATGAGAAGCAATCAGAATACACAGTGAGTGCCTGAGGGTGACTTTTGGGGGGTTAAATATAGCTTTGCATCATTAGCTTGTGTGGGGAAAAATCCCATTATGACAGCAAATCAGATCTAATCTGGTACTTCCTCTCCACAATTATATAAAATATGGTGGGAGCTTGTCAAAGCTTTCAGTGAGAAATGAGGCTACTGATGCTCCGCAGCCCCCTTTTTGAGCACAGTGAAGGATTATGTTGCTTAGTTACAGTCCTTGGCTGATTTAGAAAGCTTTAACTGACTGTATTGTGCAAAAGTAAAACTATTTCTTGATGTCTCTTTTTTTTTCCCTAAGAGAAAAAGCCTTATTTACCACCTTCATGTTTTAGTTTTTGGTATCTTCATCAATCATTTATGTGTATTCATCTAGAACAAATTTCGATTTATCATTGTTTTCCCTCCCCAGGGTTTATAGACTGAGAGAACCAGTGGGTAGTTGATGATACAAGTAGAACATAAAATACTGAAATAACTTAAATGCTTTTCTCTCAAAGTAATGTGCAAGTATCCATTTCAAAAAAAATTTTCGTCATTTGAAGTCATTGTGTTCTTCTTCTCTCTTTAAGCTTATTCATAGTTTGGGTTACTATTATCTTTATAATGCAAAATTATACTTTTCTATTCCAAAACATAAGCTGGGGTATAAGTGTGTGGAGAGATGTAGGAAACAATGACTGTAAATGAAACAAGAGTAAGTATAGGGGTTGGAATTGGAACCAAAAGAATGAAACAGAAGAATTGAGGAAAAGAAAAACAAGGGAAAACTGTAAATGGAGATGATTGAGAGCAATTATTGTACATGAAGTAGAAAAGGATGTAAAAGGGGAAATGTTAAATGTGGCAGAGCTGATTTTAATGGGATAAAGACACTCAAAGAATCATAAGTCTGGAGGAGTTTCTATGAAGCTTTTGGTTCATGCTCTGTCCCCAGAAAGGACTACTTTGTACTATTCTAAATATGTTGATATCCACTTTATTTTTATAGCTCCAAGGAAAGAGAGCTGTTCCTCAGCAATGCTTTTTATTATCTTACCATAATTATTGTAATGAAGTAAGTCATGACCTAATCTTGATTATGTAATCATTTCAGTAAATTGTGCTATTTGGTTTGTCAGTACAATCTCTGGTTTATGCCTGCAGAAGCAGTTTTTTCCTGCTTGTGTTTGCAATTCCATAATCACCTGGAAGAAATTCTATAGAGTTGATTCTATATTTACTTTCAGAAATAGGATAAAGGATAATTGTCTCTACAGGCTTCTCCCCATTAAAATGCTAGTTCTATTGAAGCCTAGCATTCATAAATTTAGAATCTGAGTCACCTGGCTTTTGGGCTTTGTTTTCATGCTGGTCTGTATATCACCTTCATTCACCACTTTTAAAAATATGTTTGTCTAAATGCAGTCATTTTTCAAGTATAGCTCTGGAACCATTGGGGGTCCTCAAGACTTTGTCAAGACAGCTTGTGAAATTGAAACTGCATAACAATTCAGAGAAATTATCCTTTGAACTACCCATTCTCTAATGGGTGTACAAAGGCTACCCAAGTTATGGTACAGAAATAATTTCAATACAGAAAGAAATAAGAGAATATAATTTTTTTATAATAAGCCAGACTTTGAGATTTGCATAAATGTAAAACAGTGATACTGTTTTGACTGTTATCTTTTGTTTTGAAAAATGTAGTTATTTTTTAATCTTCTTTCAGAGATGAAAAATCCCAGGTAGAGCCTGGATATGCATGATAGTCTTCCTAGTATCTGAAAACCTTGGATATTTAGATTGTAGGTCTAACTTTTAATTTGTTTTATATTATATTTCATTTAAAATTTACTTCATTTATTTCATATACTCATTGCAAGCAGTTCCAATTAAAAATGAATAAAGGTTTAATTAAAATTGATGGCTTTAATTCTTTTAGGAAACTTCTATTATCATAAACACTATAATCAACTACTATTATTTTTAGAATCAGATAAAGACTCTGTATATCCCATAATGACTTAGTCATGTGTTTTAGTTCCTGTTGTGCTTTGCTTGTGATAGATGCTTATGAAATGAGTATAAGGAATTCAGAGTAGGTAGCTCTACAAATTGACTAGTGATTGTTCTTGATTCACTATTGTCATGTATTTCTGTCAGTTATCTATATTGGAAAGACTAAATGAACACTTGATGCTTTTAAAAACTGCATCTCTTTCTTTTTGACATAAAAAGAGCCCTGGCTAATGGCACACAGGATAAGGCTCTGGCCTGCGAACCCAAGGGTCACTGGTTCAATTCCTAGTCAGGGCACATAACCAGGTTGCAAGCCAGGTCTCCAGTCAGGTCCATAGCTGGAGGCAGGTGAAAGGCAACCATACATTGATGTCTCTCTCCCTCTCTGCCTCTCTCCCTTCCCCTGTCTCTAAAAATAATAAATAAATAACTAGGAAAAAAAGAGAAAGAGCTTTGCAAATACTCGTCAACTAAATCCATATAAATCCTCCTCCACAACCAAACCACCAAATTAAAAATTAGATTATTTCTTTAGCATCACATTTTGGAGTATATATAAATATATAGTTGGAAACCTTATCTCCATCAATTTTTAGCCTTTCCTTGCCTACCTGTCTCTTCATCCCTTTCTTTCTTTGCCCTTCCTTCCTTATTTCTTTGTCTCTCCTATTTTATCCTTTTCCATTTTCCTCTACTCCCTTACTTTAAAAATTTTTTGTTCTTTTCTTTCTTTTTTTTGAAGTCTCTACTGCAGGGGTGTCAAACTCATTTTCACTGGGGGCCACATTAGCCTCACGGTTGCCTTCAAAGAGCTGAATAATTTTTTTTTTTTTAATGGTAGTATTTTTTTTTTAAAGATTTTAAAAAATTTATTATTTCCAGAGAGAGGGGGAAGGGAAAGAGGCAGAGAGGGAGAGAGACATTAATGTATGGTTGCCTTTCACCTGCCTCCAGCTACAGACCTGGCTGGAGACCTGGCTTGCAACCTGGTTATGTGCCCTGGCTGGGAATCGAACCAGCGACCTTTGGGTTCGCAGGCCGGCACCTTATCCACTGAGCCACCAGCCAGGGTCAAATGTAATTTTAGGACGGTATAAATGTATACTCCTTAACAGTTAAGCAAACAGGGTAGAAACAAGGTGCCAGGCCTGATAATACAAGGTGGAAGGCAGGATTTAGCCCTAGGGCTTTGTGTTTGCCACTTGTGCTCTCCTGCTTCCCAGAAAGAAACATGAAAGCTAGAACCTCTAATTTCCAACAAACACTAAGAAATGGCACAATTTGGGCCAAGGTTCTAGGATCCCCAAATAAATCAAAAACATAATGGATTATAAACCAGGATTTGGTTCCATGCATGCCATTTTAAATACCAATCCAGCAGAAAATTCTTAAGCCTTGTAATTTACCTCCAGAACATGACCATATTTAGGTCTCCAGGACTCCAAAATTAATATTCTGTTTAATTGCATCACATACTGAGTTTTATTTTACAGGTGTTGTAGGCATGAAGGTCAAACAAATTCAATACTTCTTGAGCTTAATAATTAAAAGAAGAACCCAAGGAAAGTATTATAAGGTCTAATGAAATGTGTCAATTATATAAGTAATAACTAGAAGGATTGTTCTCTGAGACAGTAGATTTATCTCTGTGTTGAGGTCTTGAGAGTTGGTGGTAGAGGGAGGGTGTGTGGAATATTTATGGAGTAAAGATACCTGAAGGAAAACTGGAAGGGAATCTGAAGTGGGCTCATTTTAACTTTCTTTAATTTTTGCTGATAAAGAGCTGATTTTGATTTTCTTTAGGTAGGAGAGAAAAGAGGAGATTAGCTAGTATGGAGGTTTATATTCCTTTATCATATTCAAGAAGATATGAAGTCTAGGGCTGAGAGGACCAGCAGCAGCAACCAACCTCAAGATTGACCTGTTAGGGTTTCAGAAATGGTTATCACTGAGTTTGCCTGGCTGGTGTACACAAACTCAAGTATTCTCTACTATGGAATAAATACATTGTAAAGCTAACCTTGTTTAAATGTTTCTTCCAGTAAACTCTAAAACATTGTTTTTTAGAGTTTTAAATACTGGGCATGTTTATTAGTTACAATTGTATTTATTTCTAATTTGGAAAAAATGTTTAAATTGGTCTTCTCTTTAAGCTATTTTTGTTTTATTATTCCAATATCAATGTCCAGAGAAGCAAGTATGATTTAGACATTAATTTGTCAATCCAATAGAGTGTTAACCATAGCTGATGGCATGTTTTAAAATTTTAATTTTATATTTTGCCAAATTATAAAATTAAAATAACTCTTTACTATAATCTTGAAAATAATATAAAGATGTAAAAAGAAGAAAAAAATTCCCATACATTTCCTTTTTCCCAGTCTTGAATTTCACTCTCTTTTCCCATATCATTTCTAGTATTGGGTGCTATTTTTTTTTTTTTTTTTAAGATTTTATTTATTAGTTTTAGAGTGAGAGGTAGGGAGAGAGGCAGAGAGGGAGAGAGACATCAATGTATGGTTACCTTTCACCTGCCTCCAGCTATGGACCTGACTGGAAATCTGGCTTGCAATCTAGTTATGTGCCCTGGTTGGGAATTGGGGTGCTCTTTTTGATGGGTAAAAATATCTACTTAATTCTTACTTTAATTTTTATTTCTTTGATAACTAATAAGATTGTGTGTATGTATACATGTATACATGATTGTAAAGCAATTGTGTGAATATGATGAAATATACGTCTTATATAGATTAAATAATATTTGGGTAGTTTGGTCTTGGTAATATGTATTTTAGTAAAATTTCCCAGTTATGCTATCTGTAAGCCAAGAAATTAAGTCTGGAAAAACATAGGAATGGAAATGTAACATCTTATTGGTAAAATCTGAAGTGAGTTTGTCTTCTATTCACTGGTTATATTTAGTTGACTTTTTATCTGAAGCTAAAAGAGCTCTACTTTTTATTGGTGAACTTCCACATTGAATCCTCTTTGTCAGAGGTGAAAAGCAAGAGATTTAAGTGTCTCATATGCCCCTTGTTCAGTTATCAATTTATCTCCACTCCAAATCTGTCCATCACGGTCCTGCCTTGTGATCTTGTTGAGCCCTGTAAGCATTTCTCTTTTGCCTGCTCAGACAATGTTACGCTTTTCAGTAGGTGGCAATGGAGAAGAGAGTGCGTGAAGAAGGGCCGTTTCTTTTTGGCTCCAAAAAGAGCCATTCTTGCTGAATTTACTCCCAGACCATAAGGTTTTGTTTCTTCAAGTTTCTTCTGTGTAACTCCTCCTCTGGTCTAGGAACGACCTGCTGTTTTTCTGTAAGGATCGTCTAGGTGCGGCAGGCAGAGCTCCTGGTAGGTTAGTCCGCCCATGAACTCTCTAAGATCTGCACCATCTTGGGACCTTTAACAACAGAATGGCCCACGTTGCTCTGTCAAGTGACATCCTCAGAGACTTGCTTTGCAGACAGGCATACCCTTGATGGCCTGGGCAGTTTCCTAAGTGTTTTTAAAGTGAATACAAATATTTGAACCTCTTGATTTGCATGATTTTGTGGGGTTTCTGGGGTAAGTAAATGGCACACCATTTTCAGAGGTTACCTCAGGCTGCCTTTGAGAAGAGCAACACTCAGCTCATTTTGACCAGCATTCTCTGGTTTTTTCACCTATCATTGGTTGTTAAGAAGTCAAGTAAACTTCTTCCTTTAAATGAGTTCTGCTTATTTTCAGTAAGAAGGTAGGGAAAGTGATGAATTCTGAAAATAGTATTTGGTTTATATCTATGTTGCCTGCTCAAGAAATTGGTATATAACTTAATTTAGTTATTCAGTGCTGAATTTTTATTTTTATATTAAATATAATAACTCCCCTCTGCTTCTTTCTTTTGTTATATTGTTTGTTGCACTTTAAGATCAAAACTATGAACAATAAAGTGGCAATAAATATATATCAACAATTCAATCTAAATAATAAAGCAAGAAGAACAGAGACAGAATCATTGATAGAGAGAGTGTTTGATGGCTTTCCAGATGGGAGGAACTTTGGGAGAATGGATAAAGAGGTGAGGGGATTAAGAAGTACAAATTGGTAGTTATAGAATAGCTATGAGGTTGTAAAGTACAGTACAGGAAATGGAGTAGCCAAAAGCTTATATGCATGACCAATGGATGAAACAAAGGTGTGGGGATTACCTGAGGGGAGCAAAGGAAGAAAATTTGGACAATTGTAATAGTATAATCAATAAAAAACATTTTTAAAAAAGAGTAAAAGGATGTGCAACTAACTTTTGATTTTGGTACAAATGAATTCTTATGGCAGCTGGGTATGTTGGAAAATTCAAATGTTTTTTTTGTACTTAGGTCCATTAGATGAAGCATCTCATTGGATGTACTTTTAAGTGTTTTGTACTTAATGAATTGATGATTACTAATCCCAAGTATGTACTTAAAAATATTGGCTGAATGAGTAAGTGAAGGGCTCGAATGAATGAAATGTTGCATGAACCAAATATGCAGTGTTCCAAAAAAAATTACTATTTCAAAGGACCCTTCAGTTGCCATATGGGTTTGTGGAAGTTGCATGGAAACCCAAATGATGAGGTAGCAGCTGTTGATAGTATAAAACAACCTGGGTCACACTTGGTGTAATTAATCCACAGATGTACACAAATATTGGAAGTAGGCTTGGTGAATCTTCATTTCAGACATATCAGAAGCTTGATGGAAAGAACCAATATTGAAATAAAATGAAAATTTAAAATCTGGCTAGTAGAAAAGGTGATTACACATTTCATGAAAATATATAGTTGTGGATTAAAATCAGAGAAGAAATAAACATAGAAATTAAGTTATACAAACAGAATCCTCAATATATTCTGTTTGAAGATTTCTCCATGCAATTTCTAAAAAGATTTTATTTATTTTTTATTTTTTTGAGAGACAGGAGGGGAGGGAGAAAGAGAAGCATCTATGTAAGAGAGAAACATTGATTGGTTGCCTCATGCGCCAACTGAGGACTGAGCCTGCAATCAGGCATGTGCCCGGACTGGACCAGTGAGTGGCCTTTTGCTTTGCAGGATGATAACCAACCAACTGAGCCACACTGGTCAGGGCTCCATATAATTTTGGTCTCCTTTGTCTCTACTGACAGATACATGAATGAAACATATGGGGAGAGTTAATGCTCTGGAATAAAGCATCATTTATTATAAGTAAATGTTAATAAAAAACTTCTAAGGTTAATCTTTGGGTAAGTTCTTATCCACTCTCTTTAGATGATGCTTTCCTTCATTTTATTTGAAATGTTTTAGATATAGACTATATTTTTCTTTACTTAAAATTAATACTATAACACTTCATGGAAGATTAATTTTTCTTTTAACTCTTGTTAATTCTTGTATTCTTTCTCTCCCGTTTTTATTAATGAAATCTGAATGAGTGGAGACTTACTGTTACATGCAGGAAATCTCAGAGAATATAATTACGTGGGCAGTTTTAAGACTCACCAGAACAGAAATAAATGCAGTGGTCTGCACATTGTTCCTCAATGTATCTCTCAGATTTTAGCCCACTTCTTAACTTGTTACTCCATTGGATGCCCATTTCTGGCTGCATCCGTTCCCCATACCAGATCTGGAATTCATAGTCCTGGTAATGTAACCAGGTTCCAGTCATAGTTCACAGCACTGACATTGACACAAAAGGCAGTTGGAACCATTAAATCAAGTGCAGTTTTGTCATCATAGTCCTGAAAACCATCTACACTGATTTAATCCAATTTAGCTAACTGACCCCTCTTAAGTACCTTCTTCCCAAGCCTTGGAGTCTCTCACATGTCATAAAAATCCTTTTTTTTTTTAAAGTTCTGTTTGTGTTCATCTTGTCTAGAATGTTATTTCACCCTTGTTAAACTTACTACTTCTTTAAAGACCAAATTAAGACCTATTACTTTATTGATCATCCATAGACACAAACTGTATTTTGCTCTAATATGGAAGTTTTCTATTACTATGCTGCTCAACTAGGTATCTGATCATGTACTCTGCTTATAAACTACTGCATAAGTCCACTTTAAATGGATATTTTTAGAAGGCCTTCCAAATTGCCTACTCCACATGTGACATTTTTTAGCAAAAAGAGTCATAGTCAGTTGAATGTATATGATCCTATGTCATTCTGTACCTAACATCTATTCATTGTTCAAAGCTAGTTTAAATGTCACCTGTTTTGGGAAGAATTTTTAAAAAGATGTTATTTATTTTTAGAGGGAAGGAAAGTGAAGGAGAAAGAGAGGGAGAGAAAAATCAATCAGTTGTCTTGTACATGCCCCATTTGGAGACTTGGCCTACAACCTAGTCATGTGCCCTGACCTAGGGGAATTGAACTAGTGACCTTTCGGTTTTCAGGACAATGCATAACCCACTGAACCACACCAGTTAGGGCATATTTTTTTTTTTATCCCAAAGAGAGATTTTCCTAATATAAGCTCTTGTAGCACTGAATATATTTTCTTAGCATGTATAATTTTATTTAATTTGGTCTGTAATCCCTCTTTAATATCGTGCTTTTCTAGATGGACTACATTATTTGCTCATTAATGTGCTCCCTGTGCTACCAGGGATACATTGCTTGACACAGAACAGGTAACCAATACATTGCTTGTTTAATGGATGTTTGAAACTATGAATCCTCCATCTCCTGTAAGATTTAATTACTTGAGGGTTTCCTTAATGTGTCCTTTATGTTTAGCACAGAGATTTATGTGTAGAAGACATAATACAGTTGACCCTTGAATAACGGGGGTTTGAACTTTATGCATCCACTTATACATAGGTTAAAGAAAAATGCAATAAATGTATTTTATCTCTTTTATGACCTTTCTTAACATTTTTCCAACTTTATTGTAAGAATACAGTATATAATGCATATAACATAAAAATATGAGTTAACAGACTACTTATATTATTGGCAAGGCTTCCCATCAACAGTAGGCTAATAGTATATTTGACCCTTCACATCTGTAGATTTTCAACTGGGGATTAAAAACAGTTTTCAATCTACATTTGGTTAAATCCTTACCTCTTTATAGCCTAGATGTTTTTAATTCTTAAAGTCAGCATCTCTGTATTTAACCTCTTTTCTCTTGGGTTTCTGGTTTCTTCAATCAGAGGGGCATGTTTCTTTTGGCAGGCACAGATGTTGCTGGACCTGTTCTGGTCACTTGGATTCATTCATGCTACAGGTCCTGGCAACTGTGAACTAACATCTGGATTCAATGGCTCCTTGGGCATTGCGTATCTCACAACTACTGCAGTTGTTCCTGGAGAAGAACATGAAAATGTCTTTAAAAGTACCGTTGTCCACCAAGATATTTAAAAGGAATGCCAAATCAACTGCAGGGGAAGTAAAGGAGGAGCCTGAGAAAGGAACCAGTACAGGTGGTAGCTAGCCAACAGCACGTGGGAGAGGGTGGCCCAGCTCAAGCGGCAGCTCCTGCGGTTGTATCCTGTGAATGCGTGATAGAATCACGAGATTGCATCATTACTTTTGTTACTGGCAAATAAAGCAGAGTGTTCTGAGAAGAGGCACAAATGATTTTTTAAAATCCCATAAATAGTAACCTAGAAATGATTGATCTATTTTTGGACCATAACCCATTCTTTGAAAACCGAAACTGAACTCTAGTCCCATCTGTGTGTGAAGGTGCACGTGGGATGGATGAGTGTAAGGTTGTTGTTCTCAACTTTGGTTTCTGACAGGTTTGACAATCTCCCTGCTTGTGGCAAAAATCTTTCTTCAAAAGGCTATAGTTTTAAAAATTTGCTCCTAAACCCTTACCACAGAACTTTTTAAAGAGTAGACAAGGGCACGGTTTAATCAGTCCCATTTAGACTGTCATCTCTCCTGAGATTTTGGAAATTATATTTGAAGCATAAATAGCAGCAGGCCTAACTTTAGTAATTTTTAAATAATACTGAGAAGGTGGGAAATGATGAAATCAATTCTAAATCTTGAAAACATTGAAGAACTATATCAGATATGGATAAAAATTATGAAATGTTTCCCAGTGGTTATTTTGACATTAAGTTAAACATTACCTGATGTTATTGAAAGGTATACCAAGGCTAATATGAACTTTTACTTTAAAATAGAACTTTTTGTTTGTCTCAGTTTTCCCATTTAGAAGCAGTCAGGTTTACTGTTCATACACAATCATGTGTTTCCTGATGTTAAATCAACTCTAACTTGAAATATTTTTAAAAGATCAGGTCTCTTAATTAAAATGGTGAATGAATTCTCTTTATCCTATGTAGTCTTTGACATACATTTTTCTTGGGAGTGGCTCATCTACAGTGATTTTTGAAATAGCTACAAGGCCTTTAACATTTTTTTATTCAGTTTTAATTTTAGAAATGTTTCTCAATTCTTCAGCCAAAACTCCTGAGGCACTACCTATTGAAAAATGAAAAACGAAGCTTTACTATTCACCGTTAGATCATACTTTTTCACATGGTGGGACAGGTGGTAGAATGGTAAGCAGATGGGACCTGACTTCAGGGACCTTGAAGTTTCATTTGGAGTGAGGTAGGGAGCATATATGAAGTAAACAATGGAGGTGCAATTAATGATCAATAAAAAAACTTCTGAACACTAGGAGACTTGACATTTATAACTATAAATCAGGAGTCCTTTGGAAAAATATGATCCTTTCTATAAGTTAGTCACTATTTTATGCAACTAATAAATGAAGATTTTTGGATGTGGCACTTTAGCAAGCCTAGACTACTTTCCGTAGTTCCTTTGTGATGTGCTCACATGTTCAGACAAGGCATTCTGGTCAATTGTGTATGTTTGTTAATAGATTTGAAAAGTGGTCTCCAAATTAACTGATTATTCTGAAATTCTTCTAGAAGACTGAGATAATTTGGTGAGGGTACATCATGCCTTTTAGCTAATATGGGGATTTGGAGGGAATGTGTAACAAAAATGGTACCTGAGATCTGATTTGGTTTTTGCACCTTTCTAGCACTAGCTGGCGCCATCCGCTCCTTTGTGGGAAGGTGGTTTGTGGGCTCACTTTGCATTAGAGGACAACCTATTTTTATTAATTTGAAAATTGTTATTATATTAAATATAATACCAAATTATTACCTTAAATACCTTTGAATCTGAACTTAGTCTTATGCAAGATAACCTCTTTAACAACCTATAATGATTTAAAAGTTTAAATTCTTCATTAGAATAATGGGGGAGGGGTCCCTCTATGAGCAGATTATGTATTGGAGCTAATACTATAAGATATTGTCTTCATGTTCCAAAGAGCTGTGCAAAATCCGGAGATTCATGGAAAGCCTAAATAAAGGGATTCTAAATCTATGATGCTACTCTCAACTTAAAAGAGATTGGAAGGAGGTTGATTACTATGGATAATGTCACTCAGAATCTTCTTGACCTGTTATACAGGCAAGAATACAATTATAGGAAATATGCTAACTTTCAGATGCCTACTGTGGAGAAGCTATTGGTAAGATGTAATAACTTTTTCCAATGAATGATACTCTATAAGCATATGAGCCATGATGAAACCACATTATGTGAATATTTTGCTTTGATAGTTTCTGGGCTTTTCTTCAATTAATGATGTGTAAAATGCTTCTGATTTGTTGATGGGATAACTATCTGAAAAAGAAAAGTGTTCCTTTTGGAAACAAATTATAAACCTTGCTTTGAGGCAAAAATCAGCAAACAAAATATGGTCCATTGTTCTTTGCCAATTAAGTAATTATAAAAGAAACATATATACCACAGTAGTAAAATTGTGGAAACCATAAGAAAGGTTCTGTTCTTGATATTTTCAAATAGTTATCTCAAGTTGAAATGAGCATTTAGCTTGTTTTTCTTTTCAAGTGAAAGGATAATGTGGGAGGATAATGTGGGTATGAATCCCAGAGTTTTGACTATTGTATGCCTTTCACTTATGGATCATAAAAGAAAATTTCTGTGGCTTAGAACAAGGAACCTTTTTTTTTTTAAAGGTTTATGCTGCCATCTATACTTTGGGCTTTGACTTTTTGCAGTGTTAATGGGGTACTATCCAATAAAAACAAAGCTCCTATACTAGTTAGTTATTTCATTGCATTTTCTTCTTTTTTAATAGTTTATTTTATTTTTTTAATTAAAATTTTATTTATTTATTTAAAGATTTTATTTATTATTTTTAGAGAGAGGGAAAAGGAGAGAGACATCAATGTATGGTTGCCTTTCATCTGTCTCCAGCTAAGGACCTGGCTGGAGACCTGGCTTGCAACCTGATTATGTGCCCTGGCTGGGAATTGAACAAGCAACCTTTGGGTTTGCAGGCTGACGCCTTATCCACTGTGCCACCAGCCAGGGCTTAATAGTTTATTTTAAATGTACTTTCTCATTACCATTTATGTCCCTTATACCTTTTTCCACCTCTATGCCACCCTTATTGGCAACCACTACACTATTATCTGTGACCATGTGTCCTTTTTCATTTTTGCTTGATCCCTCCACCCCAACTCATCCCCACCCCCTGTCCTGAGCTGTCAGCCTGCTCTTCATCTATGAGTCTGTGTCTGTTTTGCTTGTTATGATTTCACTCATATGTGGAATTTAATGAACAAACTGAACTAACAAGCAAAACAGACACAGACTCATACATTTTCTCCATCGTATTTCTCTTTAAACATCCACAAAGATGCCTTGATAAAAGTGTTTTTCTTCATAGTAAAATGGGACACATTGATTTATAAAACCATATGAGCTGAGATAAGAACTCTAAAAATGGGTTTATAAAAATACCATATGATGTAACAGATCCTGAAGAGCAAAGCTTCTTGCCGCATGAAAACAAAACAAAACAAAACAAACAAATAGAAAAAACACCCATAATTGCTTTATTTTAAAAACAGTATTGTTGCTAAAGAATTCTGGTTTGCTTATGGTTTTAAAATGGTTGGTATACGTTTTCTTTAAATATTTTGCCACATGAAAACAAAACAAAACAAAAAACACCCATAATTGCTTTAAAACAGTATTGTCACTGAAGAATTCTGGTTTGCTTATGTTTTTAAAATGGTTGGTGTATGTCTTCTTTAAATATTTTGGCATAGTCAATGAATCAGAAAGTGCTTAAAGGCTCATAAAAGAATGAGTTCATAAGAGAGTCTTATTCTATAAAATAATTAAGTTAGAAATAAAAATTAATTATTCTACTTCTAATAATAATGCATTGATATTATTACATTACATCATATGCAATAAAACAAGGAATTTGAGGAAGGGCAGAGGGAAGGGAAAGATCTACCTAGAATACCTTGCTATTTTTGTTAGAAAACAGTTGAATATGTGAATGTTCAGAGACTAAAATGCTTTTGAAAGCATATTAGTGTGATGTATTTGTTTATCGCTAAGACTACTTGCAAACTAACTGTCTCCTATTTAAAAAATATACAATGACTAGATAAATTCTAACTCTACTTTTTCAAGAAGGTTAGTTACTTTGGAGGCTCAACTACGCAGTCCTTGAAATCAACAGAGAAAGTCCTTTCGAGTCTGTTATTTCCTGGAAATTCTTGCTGCAGGTTTTGAAATAACATCAAGTGTTCTGTGGGTTTGGAATCCCTGCTATTCCTGGATGCTATTTTCATCATCCTCTCCAGTTATGTAAATGATTTATTTTCATCTTCCCTTGCCCCATTTTTCCCTATCCTTCTCCCTCTGTCTCTCCCTCTCTCTGCAAAAAGCTCTTTTACTGAGAGCAATGTTCTCAGTAATGTTATATTAAACACTACTCCAAGTAGATGATTTTACACTGATACCTGAGTTTTATTATTCTTTCTGGTTTCTCTATAGCTTTCAGTATACCTCGGTTCAGCTTTGTGTATATTCACCAGGTACACTGTGGGCCAGCAGGTCCAGAATGGCTGTCTTATTTCTTATTTGCTATATTACTCTTGTATTGCAGCATAACAAATTACCACAAAGTTAACAGCTTGAAACAATACATGTTATTATCTTTAGTTTCTGTAGATTTAGCCTATCTGGTTTCTCTCTTAGAGTCTCACTGGGTTTCAAGGTGTTAACAAGGGCTGTGATCTTATCATTTGAGCCATGAGCAAAATTCACTTCTTTGTGGTTGTAGGACTGTGGTTGTATGTTTGTTTCTTTGCTGGCTGTCAGCCAGAGGTCACTGTAAGCTCTTTGGGGAGTTCTCTGAGGTCTCAGCCCTGTACCTCTCTCACAACATAAAAGCTTACTTCTTCAAACCAGCAGGAGAAACTCTATTGCTTCAGACCTCAGTCCCTTTTGCACAAGTGTGCAATGCAAGAAGCTAAAATTAAGATAAATTTTGATAGGGATACATATAAAGCCTGCCTATTTTGCTGTTTTCCTTAAATGAAAAAGTGTCTTGGGTAAAGGTTGGTGAATAGATGGCTTAGCATATCTCTTAAGAAGTATGAAAAGTTTTGGTTAACAGTGACCTCAATGTGAGCCAATAGTATATGGCTGCCAGAAAAACTAACAAACAACAATGGGATATTTAGAAATAAGGGGGGAGGGTGGTAACAATTCTGCTCTATCTTCTAATTAGCAGAATAAGTAAATTACATCTGCTATCTTTGTTTTCCTTTTATAATTTAGCCAAAATAATTTCTCCAGGTTTGAAAACATTTAAAAAAATTTTTAATTTTTATTATTTTTTAAAAAAAGATTTTATTTATTATTTTCAGAGAGAGGAGAAGGGGGAGAGGCAGAGAGGGAGAGAGAGAGACATCAATGTATGGTTGCCTTTCACCTGCCTCCAGCTTACAGACCTGGCTGGAGACCTGGCTTGCAACCTGGTTCTGTACCTTGGCTGGGAATCGAACCAATGACCTTTGGGTTCACAGGCCAGTGCTTTGTCCACTGTGCCACCAGCCAGGGCCTTGAAAACTTTGGATACCTATTTATGTACTCTAATTTTATCTATTCTACTTATTAAATAAGTTTAATATTTGTAGTAATTTGTAGTCAATTTTATCAACATTAATTTTGAATGGCCCTTAATTTGTGGCTACAGTTTACAAGTTACATAGCTTCATTTTCATATGGGCATATTTACTTATACAGTTATACTTGTTTTGCAAGTTCTTTTGTCCTTGAATTAAGGCTTGTCTCTAACCCAACAGGGTTAAGAAAAATGAAAAAGATTAAAAAATTTCCCCTCTTTTGCTTATTTTTTCTGTCTTATATGCCTCCTGACTCTTTGGGATATGACTGTCTTTCTTCTACAATATAGAAACAAAATGTGGATTTACCATTTGATTTTAAAGCTATGCACTTAAGAAATAAAAATAATCTATTGTCTGGGAAATTAATTCTA
This sequence comes from Noctilio leporinus, assembly GCA_004026585.1. Classification (NCBI taxonomy): domain Eukaryota; kingdom Metazoa; phylum Chordata; class Mammalia; order Chiroptera; family Noctilionidae; genus Noctilio; species Noctilio leporinus. The sequence continues at coordinate 168,949 of PVIW01002553.1, read as the reverse complement.
TGAAACACTTAACTACCAGGGAATTTCACTTAGTATCAGAGCCAAATAGAGAGGTCTAAGATATTTAAGATAAAGTTCTTCAAGCAGATTCTTAAACTAGATATGAAAAACTGCTTATTCAGGGTACTAGATTATCCCTACAAAAAGCACGCATGCCTGCATTTATTTATTCATTTATTTATGCATTCAGCATATACTTCATATAGAACTTAAGTGCATTATAGTCACTATCATGATTCTAATATCTTAATTTTTCTAGCTTAAAAATAAAGATTCATTACAATCAATATCCATAGAACCAGCGGTATCTTTTAGTCTTTGTACTTGGCTGCTAGACTGCCTTCCTTTCTAACATTTTTATCGTGAAATATAGCATGCATACAAATACATGCATATACTATATTATCAGGGTAGTAATAGTAATAATATTAAAATAATATGAGTCCTATGTAAATACAATTCAACTTATAAATGTTTAAAGCCTCCTGTGGGCTTCTCCCAAAATGCATCTTTCTTCTACTACTTACTAATAGAACAAGTCTTTTTTAAGAGGGATAAAAAAACATCTTTAAAATATCTTTGCTGTTCTTCATAGTTTTACTGTATATATGAATGCATCTCTAAACAATGTTTTTCATTTTGATTTTTGAAATATTTTACAAGTGCAATTTATATTTCTTTTTTTTTTTCTCTTTTTTTTTT
>PVIW01002553.1:0-168147 GCA_004026585.1 Noctilio leporinus | reverse complement strand
ACATTTATGTTGTTTTCAGTCTTTTTTTTCTATCAGGAACAGTGCTGCAATAAACATTTTTGGACATATCTCCTGGTGCATGTGTGCAAGGAATCCTCTAAGGATTAGAATTGCTGAATTATAGACAAACCCAGGCAAAACCCTGCTGTCTCAGCAAAACTGCAACCAGCGGCAGGGCCCAGGATCCCCACTCTGTCTCTGTCTGTCCTTTGGACCCTGAGGGGCTGAGTGAGCTGTGGCTCCCTCCTGGAGGCTGTGTGTATTGACAGTGCCACCGCTGGCCACATGGCTTCCCGAAGTTCCCACAAACAAGCCATCTCTTCCTTAGCCTGGACTTCTATGTTACCTGTGTGGGTCAGGCCAGGTGCTCAAACTTCTGTCAGCTCTGGGAGTATCCAGCTCTTCTACCAATCCCCTCTTTTCCCCAGCCTAGACTGACAGGCTTTTCTGCTACAGCACCTTCCTCGGCTGTCACTTTTACCTCTCTGTATAGAACCGGTGCCTGCCATCCACTAATCAGGAACCAGAAGGTGGGGGGGGAGTGGGCTTTTCCCCTTATCCAATTATTTTTGCAAGCCTTGCATGTGCTTAGTGTAGTGCTTCCTCCAGTCTCCATCTTGCATGGAGGTGGGGTGGGGCAATTTGTCGCCACTCTAACAGTATCAATTACATAAATGAATGGGTGTGGTTGTATTTCAGTAAAACTTTACAAACACAGGAGGCCTGCTGGATTTGGCTTGTGGACCGTAGTTTGCCAACCCCCATATAGAAAACTAATTGTTTGAGATAATAGTTTGTCTTTCTTTTCTTACTGACATCCAGTGTCTGCTGTTATGTAATATTTCTGTAAATATCTGAGTTTATTGAATAGGCTCTAGATTTTTGCTTTTGTTTTTTTTACTGTTTTAGATGTATCCCTATTCTAGCATCCCAGTTCCTAATTACTATATAGCTTTATTATTAGACTGGTGGGGCAAACACTCCTTCCTAATTTCTTCTTTTAGGTGTGTGTTTGGCCTCTGTTGGCTATCTTCTACATAAATCTTAAAAATCAGCTTGTCAAGTTCCACAGAAAGTCCATTTAGAATTTGGCTGAATTGTATTTGATCCATTTGGGGAGAACTAAGATTAGAGTATTGTATTCCTATTTTGAGCACGTTATGTCTGTCCTTTTATTTGGGCCATCTTTAATATCTGAAACTAAAGTTCATAATATTTTCTAAGGTCTTACACATCACGTTTTAGATTTATTCCTAGCTACCCTACTTTTGTGTTACTGTGGCACATGGTATCTGTCTAAAAATTGCATTTTCTAACTCTTCATTGCTGCAGAATTTCGATCAGAATTTATATACTGATGTTATATGCATTTACATGGCTAAACTCTCTTAATAATTCTAGTATTTTTCTTTAGGGTTTATCCTATTGTCTTTGTACAATGGCAGGCTTTTTTTTTCCTTTTCTTTCCTCATCTTTTTTATCTTATTGAACACAAATTGAGTATAATGTTGAATAGAAGTAATGACAGTAGGACTCCTTGTATTTTAAAAGAATGCCTTTAAAAGAATGGTTTAACTATTTCACTACTGCATATGATATTTGTGGCAGATTTTTATTTCTGTGAAAGATATTATTTATTAGGTTAAGGAATTTGCTTTGTTACTCATTTTCACCTGATAATTTTTGATTTGATTATTTTTTTCCTTATGATACTCTGTAAGTGGTTTATTTTTTCATGTTTTGTGAGGTCATATTCCTTAGAATATCATCGCAGAAATCTTTTAGACCTGGATTATGGTGTCTTGTTCCAGAGAGGAATTGTGTTTGCTTCTGCTAGTATGGTCACTACTGACTAAGGGCCCCTTTGATTTTGGCCTGAGACATTTTAGGCCACACAGTTCATATGAATTCCTATAAAGGAGAGACTTTTCTTATTTTCCCAAAGAATCTGGAGTTAAATCTAAGACTGATTTGTATTATTCTTTTGGTGGGACAGTTCTTTTAGTTTCTGCCCCTCCTCCCCAACCTTTCCTGTTCTGACAATATCATCCTTCAAAGGCACCCATTTTAAGGCAACATCTCTAATCTGAACTTCTAGTTTAAAAGGGCTTTTGACTTGGTCTTCTCTTCTTCATATGTAGTTGATTGGTTAACAAGAATTACTATATACTACAAAGAAACTCCCAGTTGCCATAACTACTTATTTTTGAGGCTTTCTGCTATTTTAATTCTGGTCTCTGAAGACTTCTCTTAGTTCTCTTGTCAGTTGGGCATTAGAAAAATATATATATTTTAAAATGTTACCTATTATTTTAATTGTATTATACCAAGAGGGGATTCTGTAACCATCCATCCTGCTATATTGCTCAAACCAATATTTCCCCAGTGACTTGACCCATAATGACAGCCTCTTGTCCTGAGCTATATCCTATCTGACCATGGGTAACTTTTATTTTTTAAATCCTTACATGAGGATATTTAAAAAAAAATATTGATGAGAGAAAGGAGAGAGAGAAGAGGAAGAAGAAAAGAGAGAAGAGAAGTAAAGAGAAGAGAGGAGAATATTCTTGTGAGAGAGAATCATCAATCAGTTGCTTCCTATATGTGTTCTGATGAGGGATTGAACCCAAAACCCTTTGGTGATGCCCCAACCAGCTGAGTAACCCAGCAAGAGCAATAGTTAACCTTTAACTCAATGGCTCTCAAACTTACTTTGCTGTACATTAAAACCACCTGGGAAGGTTAAAAAAAAATCCTAATGCTCAGACCATACTCCATATTAACTAGATTGGAATGTCTGAGGCATCAGTAATTTTCAAAGCTCCCACAGGATTCCATTGTGTAGTCAAGGTTAAGAATAACTCCTTAAAATATAGCTGCTCATTTTGATTTGTGTCTATTTCTGTTCATGTGCCTTTCATCTTTCAATTTTCTTTAGCTAAATAGTTTATATCAGAAGCCAGGTGACCACATTCACTAAAACACCAAGTTTCTAATACTTCTGACCCTCTTCTTCAAACCAGTATGTTTTTCGTGTACCTAAATTTACTCTATGTGTAGTCAACTGTATAGGAAAATGTTCAGTTTTTTTAAATTTTTTAATAATCTATTTTTTTTCCATCTTTCACAGTATGCTGATGCAATTTGATTTTCTTCTGAGAAATTTTTAGTGCAAAATCTCTTAATTTGCTAATTAATTCTGATAGACTAGTTTCATATTTTCAGAAGATCAGTCTTTGAAATGCTTGGATTATGAATAACTTAGCATGAAAAACGATGTAATGTAAATGGAATGAATTACAGTCAATTAGTATTGCTGAGTCTGTCTTTTTGAATAATACAGACTTATTCAGAAAAATCACTCTGTTTTATTTGTAAGATAACTATTGTAACAGCTGTAAATAGCCTTTTTCCCTTTGGAGCTAATAGAAAAGGAGAAGATAAATGATAAGAGCATCTAGGCCAGAAAGAGCAAAACAGAGAGGTGGTACTTTATTCTAGGTCAGGGTTTGTTAATTGACCATAACATGTTATTAAAATGCTGTGTTTTATGGCTATCTTTAATGTAATATGGCATAATTATAAATTTATAATTTATTTATTTTGGGATGGTAATGATGACATTTGCTGCAAGTAAAACAAATTTTTCACGTTTTGGAGCTTTTTCATGCATCTTTTAGGTCTTGGGACCAAGTACAGTAGAATAAATAGAGATCTAGCTACATTATTAGCAAGTGACTAGATTAATTTTAATGTCTACAAGATAAAAGATGTCTTCCCAAGTGAACAGATGGCTTAACCGAATGGCAGACTTTTCATGATTTAATGGTGAGATCTGAGGTCTGGAAAGCTTTAGAGAAAAATCACTTTTTTTTGGTAGGCAATTGGGCTAGTTTGTCTTTAGAAGCCTGCTATTGCTTTCCATAATAATGGATAATTATCATTATTTTCCCTGGGGGAACATTGTGTGGAATAACTGATTAATGATTTTAGTGCACTTTGGAAGATAGTCTGAGTAACTTTTCAGTATTTTGCCTTTGCATACTAGGAGAAAAGTATGGATAAAAAGCTTTTATTTCTAGATTTTGTGAAATAATTTTTTGACATTTTATTTTGTTAATACATTTAGTTTCTTTTAAATGATGCTATTATAATTTCATTTAATGTTTAAAGATGCTGTTTCTTCTTATTTTTCAATAATTCTGCTGCTGTGTGATGATTGTGTGTGCCTATAAGTGGTTCCAATACATGGCACAGTAAATTTTATATAAATGTCATCTGTTGGCTAAAAACATCTTTTGGTATTTGGATAACTTAATTTTCACCCTATTGGATATATTGCACATTTGTTTTCAAGAAAGCCATTCCTGATTTTCTCAAACCAGGTGTTTTTGACTAGGGTTGTTATTTCCCAAACCAATTATGTAGTAACAAGTTTCCAAAGATCCTCTGCTCCCTGGTATTTATGCCTTTGTCTTTCACATTGAATCTGGGCTGGCTCTTTGTTGCCAGATTGAAGCTGCACATATTCCACAGTCAGGGAATGGGAAGCCCTGCAGCTTCCATCCTGATACATGGACTGCTTGCTCTGGAGGAGCCAGCTTCTACGGAAGAAGTTCAAGAAACCTGAGACTTCCATGCTGCAAGGACGTTCAAGGGAGGCGTTTGAAGGGGTCACGTGGAAAAGGAGAGAAGAGGGAAGAGGCAGGGGGAGGGAGATTGATTTGCTTTGTCCAGTCCACGGCTGTTATAGCCATCCACGCTGAAATGCTAGGTGCGTGAGTGTGGGAAGATCTTGGGTGGCCAGACCAGTCAAGCTTTCGTGAATCCAGGCCTGGCTGTCATTTGATCGCAGCTGCCTAAAGAAACCCAAGCAAGAGCTTTCTAGCTGACTCTACTCCACACACAGAAGAGTATGTGAGAAACAAGTATTGTTTTAGATCCCTGCACTTTGGGCAGTTTATTACACAGAATGGAGGGAACCCAAGCAAGGGGTAATGACAGCTCTGGCACTGATTGCTCTCTTGGCATCATAGTGTTTCTTCATTTTGATTACCTTTGCTGACAGGATCAAGCAGATCCTTCATATGAAACTTGTCATAAAGATATCTAAAAGTGTCTTTCCCAGTCTCCAGTGCTAGTATGGGGTTTGTGTTTGCTTGAAAGTAGAATTTGACACTGTGACCCATTTTTAATATTTCAAGAAGCCTACCCAAATGGTACGGTTACCCAAAATAAGGTTACATAGTTAGGACAACACATTTCTTTGCTTTTGGTTGGGTATATGCTAACTTCTCAGTATATCATATATTGAAATGAATTATACTTACATGAAGTGTTATTTTATTTTAGTACATAATATATCCTAAAATAAAGTGATTCTTAGAGAAGACTAAAAAAGCCTTTATTAGTGTATATTAGGCTTTATAAATATTTTCTTATATCCAGCTCTTTTCTTCTAAGCCCACAAAAGACTGTACCTTCCAAGGCCTTTACATTTGTGGTTGGGCTATGTATCTAATTCTGGACAATGAAAAATGGGCTATGAATAGAAATGGCTGGGCTTTCTTTCAGATCTCCCAATGTTCCATGCTCCCTCATACCACAGGACAGTTATATGCCCAGTTTACTCTGCTTGGATCTCTCTCCCATTTTTACCCAGTTAACTTATTCTCTTCTTCAGTAATGTGCTCAAACAGCACTTCCTTTGAGAAGCTTCTTGTGTCTGTTTCTTCTATTAAATTCCAAGTTACACGTGTCTGTTCTACCCCTAATTTTATCTTTAATTCTTAGCATAATGCTTAGCATATCAAATATTGAGTGAACAACAACAACAACAAAAATGACATTACAGGAAGCCATCTTACTTACACCAGGCTGCTCAGTTTTCAGAGTTGTCTATTTTAAGTTGTGTTCTTTGAAGAGTGGTGATGAACATGTACTCTGTTCCATCGATCTTGATGACACAGTTGTCGTATAGTAGATGAAGCTAAAGATTTATAATATAGCTATAAGAAACTAAGGACTTTTAAGTCCTGGCTAGTGGCACAGTCAATAAGGTGCCAGCCTGTGAACCCAAAGGTCTCTGGTTCAATTCCCCAGTCAGGGCACATAACCAGGTTGCAGGCCAGGTCTCCAGTCAGGCCTGTGGCTGGAGGCAGGTGAAAGGCAACCATATATTGGTGCCTCTCTCCCTCTTTCTCTCCCTTCCCCTCTCTCTGGAAATAATAAATAGAATCTTAAAACAAACAAACAAACAAAAAAACGAAATGAAAGACTTTTGAATACTGCCTATACAAAGTTCTATTCCAGAATATGTAAGTTAGAGACATGGTATCACATTGTTGTAAGTTTCTTTGTGACCAAAAAAACCCAGTAATGTCCATGATTGGTTCTTTGGCAATAATGAATGCCTCGTGGGTCATCTTTTGCCAGCTTACATATTTCTTACCATCATCTTGTAATTTAGCAATGTTGCCAGACAGTTAAAATCACTTAGGCTTGAGTTTTCTAAATTCTTGTTAACCTTCTGAGATTTATTTTTAGTAATATATTATTTGGTTATGTCTCTTTTTTGATTCTGTTGCCACATTTTCTTTCTTTCTTTCTTTCTTTCTTTTTTTTTTTTTTTTTTTTTTTAAAGTTTTTTTTTATTTTTTCTAGAGAGGGGAAGTGAGAGAAGCGGAGAGGGAGAGAAGAATCAATGTATGGTTGCCTTTCACCTGCCTCTAGCCACAGACCTGGCTGGAGGTCTGGCTTGCAACCTGGTTATGTGCCCTGGCTGGGGAATCAAACCAGTGACCTTTGGGTTCGCAGGCCGGTGCCTTATCCACTGTGCTACCAGCCAGGGCTCTCTAGCCCCTTTTTTAGATCCCTTCTCAAGACCCCATCTCTTACTTACATGCTTTCATGCATAAGTCAATTTATAATAAAGACATACAAATGTCAGCTTTCTATTTTGAGCAGAAATTACTGTCTCAGAATATTTATGAAAATGGATTACTTTTCTCAGGAGATTCATTCATCAAGACAGAAGTTGGTCCTCCTGTACAAAATGGAATGGAAATAGAAACAGTCAAAATATAGTAGGATAAACACAGCAATCAAAGATTTCATGGGGAGGGGAAGCCTAATTTGAATGAAAAATGTTCGCTGCTTGTGAGGCAAAGAAATAGACTAGCAAGTGTTCCTTCAAATTACAACATGAGAGGGTGTGGTGGACTTCAAACATGTTATCCAGGATGGCCTTGAACCAAGGCTGAGCTCTTAGAATTATAGAGTTGATGCATATGTCAATATTATAATTTCATGGGATTCTAGAACATAAGAGCAGGATGATATTTTTTAAGCTTGAAAAACTTATATTTCTCTCAAAGTTCAAACACAAATTATAGCATCATTATAATAGTACTATTGTTATTTTTAAGTTTTGTTCTTTTTTAAAGTACATCTGTTACAGCTGTCCCAGTTTTCCCCTTTGCCCCACTCCACCTGGTACTCTCTTCCCCTCCAGCAATCCCACCCTTAGTTAATACCCACAGGTCACGGATATAAGTTCTTTGGCTTCTCCCCTTCCTATATGGTTCTTAACATCCCTCTATTTTGTTCCTACCAATTATGCTTTTATATCTTATTCTTAATTTTTTTATTGTTCTGTTAACAGTTGTCCAGATTTTCCCTGGTTGCTCTCCCCTGCCCCACCCACTCTCCTCTCCCCCCAGTTAATCCCCACTCTGTTGTCCATGTCCATGGAGAGCAGCAAGATCTTTTAAGACAAGAAGGGCTATCTATATCTTACCTAGAGCCCCACATACATGTCATAATTAGGACTAGAATTCAGATATTCTGATTCCCTAGCCACTTTAAAATGTCATTGCTTATAAGCACTGTAATTGTTTTCTGGTTTTGGTAAACGCATCTCTATATATCACCTAAGTTTTTCCTGACCCTCTCCGATATGCTCTGTGGCACATGATCATCAGGAACCATTTTAGTCACACCTGGAACACTGGCAACTTCACTGTCAATAGCAATGTTTCTTAAAGGAGAATGACATAGTTGATTATGCAGTATAACTGGACTATTATCACTTTCACCAAGGAGAAGTACTTTATTTGACAAATGGGCTACAGAAAAAATCTGTCCTAAGGTGAATATTAAAGGACTCTCTTAATGAAATTGGTGTCTTAACTTTTCTTTTCTTTTTTTTTTTAAAGATTTTATTTCATTATTTTTAGAAAGAGGGGAAGGGAGAGAGATAGAGAGGGAGAAAGACATCAATGTATGGTTGCTTTTCACCTGCCTCCAGCCACAGACCTGACTGGAGACCTGGTTTGCAACCTTGTTATGTGCCCTGGCTGGGGAATCGAACCTGCGACCTTTGGGTTCCCAGGCCAGCGCCTTATCCACTGTACTACCAGCCAGGGCTTAACTTTTCTTATTAATATATTTTATTTATTTTGGTATTACAGTTGTCCCAATTTTCCCCCCTTTGTCCCCCTCTACCCAGTACCCCATTCCTCCCAGCAGTGCCCACCTTAGTTCATGTTCATGAATCATGCATATAAGTTCTTTGGCTTCTCTGTTTCCTTTGTTCTTCTTAACACCCCTTTGTCTATTCTGTAACCACCAATGTGTCCTTTTCTTTTTTTCCTTTCACATCCAGACAATTCACCATTTAATTACTGTATTCTGTCAGCTTCTCGAATCATATTAATACAAAGTTTTCTTTTCATTATTCCAAAATGCCTACATTAATTAATTTGTTTAAAGAATTACTCTTTTAAGTAATATGAATTGCAATATTACCAAACACATGCACTTACACCATATTTTTACACATATTCAAAGTACATACTAGATTTTGAAAAATTAATACAAAAAATTAAAAATATGCCAATAGCTTACATAATTATTACATGTCGAATGATAGTAGTTTAGATATATTGTAGCAAAATTAAGCAGATTTTTTCTTCCTTAATACTTATTTTACTCTGGAATGCTATTTTTGTGAACCATGTCACAGAAATGGTGTATTGCAGAACTCACTTTTGTGAAAGTTGTCCTAGAGACAGTGCCAAACACATAGTGAAAAATGAATTTGGTTTTTGAGTTAGATCCTCCCCACTCTCAACTTTATTTTAAGCTACTGGGACTATAACTTATTCTTTTTGGAGTTTTCCATCTTAAATAGTAGATTTATTTATTTATTTAGGCTATGTACAGGTCTTACTTCTTTCAATACCCTCTGTTTTTCCTCTACATGTGTTTTACAAGTTGAAGCCTTCAGAAATAATGGCACTTGCAGTGCTCAGCCAGTCCCCAGAGTAGAAATTATTATGTCCACTAAGTTGAGGTAAAAAAATAAAAATCCCTAGGATTTAAATAATTTTGTAGAATAGTATTCTAGCTATTTTTTAAACTTGTGGTTGACTTCCTATGTGGTCCTAAACTAACCTCTGAACTATTTAAGAGTCTGTTGAGGTAGAGATTAGGTATGTTCACATTTCAATAATAAAGTTTATTATAACATTCATTCCTTTTCCCAAGTATCCCCAGTTTGGGGGCCTTCATAACTGGAAATGTGTATTTCCACAATTTAGTTGAAAGGAATCTCATCTAATTTACATGCTGAGAATATATATTGTCTATGTATATGAATCATATAGTTTAGTAGTTGCAACTTCCATCCAAATTGGTCTTCATTCTCAGCATCTTTTCTAACCTAAAGATTGATTGATTTCACAACATACCAACAACCAGTTGGTTGCTATTTAAAACATAAATTGCTAACAAAATCTATATATTACACACCCACAAATAAGCACATATTTTGTAACAGTGAATAAGAAAGATAGCATGTATTCTATGTAATATACATCCATATTTTTTTTAGGTTTTTCTTCTTCCTTCACTGCATTAGATTTTTCTGAGTTATTGCAAGTAACCTGATTTTCCCATATTGTGAAATGATTCCAACCTAAGAAAACTTAACCTGCAGTAATGCAGATACAAGTGATATACAAAATTATATCTTATTTAGTAAAATCTATTTATAACAAGATCACTTTAAAGCATTCATAAGTTAAAGTTGCTTCTTATCCATTCAGCTGCCCTATGTCTTTTGATTGGTGCATTTAATCTGTTTACCTTTGTACCTGTGTTCCTGTCTGTCTTTCTGTTTCTTCATCTTCTTAAAGCAGACCCTTTAGCATCTCTTGCAATGCTGGTATGGTGGAGATGTATTCTTTTAGACTTCTTTTTTCTGGGAAGCTCCTTATTTCACCTTCCCTTTTGAATGACAGCCTTGCTGGATAGAGTATTCTTGGTTGCAGGCCTTTGTTTTTCATTGCTTGAAATATTTTTTGCCATCCCCTTCTGGTGTGTTGTGTTTCCGTTGAGAAATCAGCTGAGAACCTTATGGGAGCCCCCTTGTATGTTATTAGCTGTTTCTCTCTTGCTGCTTTTAGGATTCTCTCCTTGTCTTTCAAATTTGCCATTTTAATGATGATGTGTCTTGGAGTGGGTCTGTTCGGGTTCATCTTCCTTGGGACCCTCTGTGCTTTCCAAGTTTGCATGACATTTTCTCTCCTCAAGTTATTAGGGAAGTTTTCTATCATTACTTTTTCAAACAGGTTTTCTATCCCTTGCTCCTCCTCTTCTCCTTCTGGTATCCCTATGATACAGATGTTATTATGTTTCATGTTGTCCTGCAGCTCTCTTAAAACCTCTTCATTGTTTTTCAGTCTTTTTTTCATTTTGTTGCACTGCCTGGGAATTTTTTTCTACATTGACCTCCAGCTCGCTGATTCGATCCTCTGCTTTCTCTAGCTTGCTTTTGATTCCTTCTACTGTGTTCTTTAATTCAGAAATTGTATTCTTCATTTCTTCCTGGCTCTTATTAATGGTTTCTGTGTCCTTTGGAATGCTAATGTAGTTCTCAGTAAGTTCCATGTAGCTTTCCTGGAGTTCTTTGTAGTACCCTGGAGTTGTTTATAGTTTTCTTTGAACTTGCTGAGCTCATTGAGCTTCTCTATCATCATTATTTTGAATTCCATTTCTGAGAGTGTGCTTGCCTCTATTTCATTTTGCACTCTTCCAGGGGTTTCCTCCTTTCCATTTGCTGAGGGTTTATTTCTTTGTCTTCCCATCTTAGGTGGCTCTTCCTTATTTCTGCTTCTTGGATTGTTCTGCTTTGATTTACTATATTAGTGGTGTGACCTTCTGTGGTGTAGAGGTGCACTTTTTTTTTACTTCCTGGATCTGTGCTTGGTGATGTCAGCTTGTGTCCCAGTCTGAGCCTAGTCAGCCATTTGGAGACTACCAGAGATCCACTGTTTTTTTCTGTTTCCTCTAGTTGTTAATCTTAACTCTTTTTTTTTTTTTTTTTAAAGATTTTATTTCATTATTTTTAGAAAGAGGGGAAAGGAGAGAGGCAGAGAGGGAGAGAGGCAACATATGGTTGCATTTCACCTGCCTCCAGCCGCAGACCTGACTGGAGATCTGGCTTGCAACCTGGTTATGTGCCCTGGCTGGGGAATCAAACTGCGACTGTTGGGTTCCCAGGCTGGCGCCTTATCCATTGTGCTACCAGCCAGGGCTTTAACTCTTTTTATACATATAACATGAAGTAAGGGTTTTTGGTTCTGTTTTCCCATTATGTGTAGAAAATAGCATCCTTCTTACTTTAAAAATACACATTTTTGGGATAAAAAGATGAGGTAATAACCTATTAAAACTAAAGTACCTCAAGGAGTTTGGATAGGCAGGTCTACTATGGACTTTATTAGGGAGAAATTATTTTTTTGCTTCCCAATTCACCCTAACTCTTCTTACCTTTTTACACATTGAAGAAAATGCTTTTAGTGCAACGTGATTTTCTCTTTGATGTGGTTTAGGAAAAGAGGCAAGTAGGTAGTGTGCTGCATCCTCTGTGAGTATTTTTTCAAAATTGGTATAGTTCCTTCCTCCACCTAGCCCATATATTCTGCCTTTTGAAGTGAACGGTAACTTTAAAGTTATGTACATAACATTTAAGATTGTTTAATTTTATTAAATTTTATTGCTCAACTCTTTCTAAACCTTTTTTTAAGGCAATATTTACTTTCCTCATATCTTCAGAAAGCATGCACATATAGTATACACTTCATGTGGTCAAACCACATTCTACATAGCCTGTGAATAATAAATAGGCTTGCTTCTAATATAGTATATTTACTATGTCTTTAGTAATGCTCTAAAGGGGGAATTAAAGAGTCTTAATAAAGATATAATTTTATGTGAAGATTAATTTACATACACCCTCCAATCATTATGTATTAGTTAGCAATATAGTCTGGCTTGTAAAACAACTTGCTCCTCAGCGTTCACTACATATAGACTATCATAAGGAAACTGGTGGTAGCTGAAAAGCAAATTATCAAATTCCAAGGTGGATTATTATTGTTTCTGAGGTCAGAATGTGACCCACCCCATTGATATATCTAAAAACCCATTAATGCAGATGTTTTAAAGCTGATTTTGCTGATGCCACCAAACCATTAAAGCCATATAACTATGTAGATAGGCACTAAAGAGAGATTATGGAGAATTTTAATTTTACCAAGTGTTGCAGAAAATGAAGTAGACTACATTTTTGTGTTCTTTGATGTATTATAATCAATGAGTAAATCTCCAATTGTAAATACAGATTCTTCTTCATTTTCCATATCCTAAACTCTAGCTTTCATGAATGATGATAAGTGAAGCTTTATAAAAGCTGAGTTATGGAGACAAAGAAAAAGGAATTAAATTGACAGGAAAAAAATATTGCTAGAGTTACAGAAAGTGATTCTTATCTGAAAAAGTAGTTGGGGCCAGTGTTTAGAAAAAAGTAATATTAAATAATGCTAACTGAATAACATTTTAAGTTCTAGAATCCTGCTTATATCCTTTAATATTAAAGGATTGGAGTGCTGGGATATTGCTTAAATCATCTGAAAAAATTTCCATAAAGTCCCATTCCATTGGCATTGTTCACAGTTCCATAGCAAATTTTATAATTTGAGCTTTGTTGAGAGACATGTTTCTAAAATACAGTGCATAATTGCCTTCATCCAAATTACCCGGGTTGCCTTAAAAAACACAGCTTGGGAGGCTTTCCCAAACCTAGTGAATGCTTGACTTAATTCCAGGTGATTCTAATACACCCTAACACTGAGAATCACTGCTTTTTTAAGTAGTAATCCTTTTTCTTTACAGGCATATCTCATTATACTGCACTTTGCTTTATTGGGCTTCAGAGATGTTGTGTTTTTACAAATTGAAAGCAAGACTCTTCACCAATACAAAGATTATGACTCATATTATTGCAGTTCTCACTTTGTTATATTTCCAAGGTACCAAGGTATCCCTGTATAGATGTCCTGAAACATCTCCTTGTTCTCTACTTTAGCTTTTCATTAACAATTGCAACAATAGCAGAAGAGATATTGTGCACCAATAACAATCTTCTTTTCAACACTCTTATTTCACTTGCTGCCCGGAAGAGAGAGGTTGGGGGGTTTCTCAAAGGGAAAATTGAGACGCGGATGCTTGATATTTGAATGCTGTCAGACTCTTTATCCATCTTTTATCGCCGCAACTCAAACACAGGACCAAAAAAAGAAAAGTGGACATGGTATTGACTTTTATTCATATAGCTCTCTGCTATTAGTAAAGCACTTATACATTTAAAAACCATTTCATATTACTTGCATACAGAAGGACACCTAGGTTATTTTTGCTCAACTCTCATTTTTACAAGTGAAGAAAATGATGTCTAGTAAGGTTATATGATTTGTTTAAGATCACACTTCTGAGTTTTGGCAGAGCTAGGATAGGGATGCAGGTATCCTGACACCCAGACCATGGATCTTTTTAGGGCATGTTGTTACAAAAATTATTGTATATAGCAATTATTTATTTAATGAGCACATTGTTTTATAGGTAAACATTATGATTTATTGTATTTAATAGTCTCACTGCTTTCCCAGGTCTATTTCTATGCTTTACCAGGTCTGTTTCTACTTATTGTATGTTGCGGGAAAAGAGCTTAGACACATTTCTTATATAGTAAGTTTTTGTACAAATTATAGCTTTCAAAGGAGTCAGATCCCTGTTGCTTGAAGTTGAATTTGGTAACGCTTTATTTTAGGTGTCATGGCATGGTACGTTTAATTAGCCTTCCCTGTATTAACACTGATCAGTGTGGATTCTGTTGGTTAGAATGTGGATCGTAGTATTACTGTACTTTGAAACAGAATCCACCCACATCTTGCTGTATTCATTGGACTCCTCTTTCTCTTGCTCAGTTTTGGATTAATACACACACACGCACACACACACCCACTCTCACACTTTCTATTCCTTCCTTTGGAATGTTTAATTGATGGTTGTTGGATATATTTAAAGCATCTAGTGGGTTGTGTACAACAATGAGGTCTTTTGTCCTGATTACATGACAATGCAATTCAATAGTTATTTAAATTTGGATTTAAATAATGAGGTAATTTTTATATAACTTAGTCATGATAAAGTCCAGACAAACAACTAAGAAACACAGAGTATTAGTCCAAAGAGATGAGTAGAAATAATTGCAATCAGACCTCGTCTGGATACAGATAAAGCAAGAGGACTACTCTAACAGGAGTGAGAGAAGCATCACATTCTGCACATGAAAAATGGTAATTCTGAAGAATGAATTTGCTAAGCACAAGATCATTTTAAATCAAGAAAAATGTTTTTTTCTGTTACAAACCGAAGCAAGAATCTTACCTGAATGAATTTCAGAGATTTTAAAATCAAGAAGAGTGAAGACAAGTAAAATGATTTGGGAACAGATTGTCACAGAAGTAGTAAAAGCAATGAAGCTTACATCCTAGAGACATTTTTCTCTCCACACCTATTCTTTAATTTTAATTGAAACTTTTCAAAGAAAACAGAAACGTAACAGGAGTTTTGGTGGCAGTTGTAAGGAGAATGATAGGTCTATCAGCTTCGACATGGGAAAAGTTGGTAAAAAGCTGCTGCTTGTAGAAAAATGATAGATATGATATTCTGAAAAACTTGGTTAAAAAACAAAATAAGGGGAATCCCCAAATGCCAAAACAAACAAACAAAAAAGAAAAACAAAATAAAATCCAAACCTCAAGCAAATATTGAGTTGAAACCCGGGAGATAAGCAGGTTAGGAGTGTCTGGTTGCTATGGGAACAAATTAGGCATGAGGAAACTTGACTTGAGGGTTAATAGCTTTCTGGTGGAAAATTCTCTAACTCCTAGACCTAAGGCTATCAAAAAAGTGACTAAACCTGGACTCCCGAAGGGACAGCACTTTCAGAGAAGGCGATCTAGAAAAAAAATCCACTTGGCTTGCAAAATGTGCCACTTTGGTGATCCTGGTTTGGGGGACAAGGGGAAGATTTAAAGAGAATTTGTGACCACAGGCTTCAGGCCTGCCTTTATTTGGGTCTGGAGTTTGAATGGAAATAATCCGTTGAGCAGGACAAATCCAAGCTAAGCCATTATTTTACAGCTATTCTTGTTTGAAGGTCCCCTTATAGCAAAAATAAGTACAAAACTTCCTTGAGGAACCACCGCCACCCAAGACCTCAAATTCCCAGAGGCTGTGGTGAGCCAAATAATATATGATAAAAATGACAGCAGCATTAGAAAACCAGGAGCAGTTTAATGAAAATGACAAACAGCAGAATTAGATTCCAGATATGTCAGATATTGGCATTACCAACAAAATAATATACTTAATACATAAACTATAAAGAGGTAGAAAAAACGAGTAATATCTAGAGAAATTACTAAAAATGGTATGCAGATATGAAGACAGATTGACTTCTAGAAATGAAAATAATAAATTGAAAGTTCATAAATTAAACATATTAGACTCAGGTGAAGAGAGAATTGGTTAAATGGAAGATTGACAATAAGTTTTCCAGAATACAAAATTTAGAGAAATAGATAGCATATGAATGAGAGTGTAGTACAGATGAAGAGTTATGTAAGAGGTACTGACATACAGTTATTTAGATTATGAGATTTAAAAATAGAATGATGAAAAGGGACTATTTGAAATAACAATGCCTTAGAAATTTCCAGAACTGATGAAAGATAAAAATTCTTAGGTCCACAAAAACTTAGCATATCGAACTTACAAAATACATTGTTTTAAAACCTTATACTGAGACACATGGTAAAGCTATAAAATAATTTTCAAAGAGAAAATCTCATAAGTAATCTGAGTGAAAAATGACAAGTACAAAGGTATAGTAATTAGAAGATTAATATATTCGAAGTGCTGAGAGAAAAAGTATTTTGACTCGAGTGCCGAGCAAATCTACTATATTTCAATGAGAGTTAACTAAGCTGAGAGCACTTAGTATTAGCGGACCTTCACTAAAAGAACTTCTAAAGGATGTACAAGATTGATTGGAACTGTGTGGGTCCACTTACATGCAGATTTTTTTCAATGAATAGTCAGCTGTTTGTATCCCTAGGTTTTTTTATCTATGGATTCGACCTGATGCAGATCAAAAACAGTATTTTCAACCAGCCGTTGATAATCTGTAGATGCAGAAGACTGACTGCATTGTTCAATGCATTTTATGTAAGGTTGTGAGAATGCATGGCTTTTGTTATCTGCAATGGTGGGGGTATCCCTTGCAGATACCAAGGGATGACTATACTCAAGAAAAAAAATAAAATGATCCTAGAAAGATGATCTGAGGTTAAAAAAAAAGGAACGGTGGACAAAGAAAATACTACATTATGTATTTAACACTTTTGTGTTATATACTAAATTTATGATATTAGAAAAATTACAAGATGCAATTAAAATACTAAATATGTAAACTGGGAGGAAATTGATCAGGTGTGAGTTTGTATGGTTTTGGAGAAGGGTAAATGATAACAACATCATCACTACTACTATTGTAAATGAATTTAGTGCTTGTTTAGGCCATGTTCTGATTGCAATATAATAACTTGCATTAGGATGCACAATAATTCTATGAAGTTAGTGATATTATTATCTCCATTTTATTTTATTTCTTCTTCTTATTATTATTTTTAAGATTTTATTTATTATTTTTCAGAGAGAGGGGGAAGGGATAGAGGAAGAGAGGGAGAGAAACATCAATGTATGGTTGCCTTTCACTTGTCTCCAGCTACAGACCTGGCTGGAGACTTGGCTTGAAACCTAGTTACGTTGCCCTGGCTGGGAATTGAACCAGTGACCTTTGGGTTCACAGGCCAGTGCCTATTACCTACATTTTACAAATGATAAAACTGACAACTGAAGCCACAGAAATGGGATAGGTTTGGAATCCAGGTAATCTGGTTTGGGTCCATGATCCTAACCACTAGACTCTATCACTGCTTATTAACTTTAGGTTCTTATGCATGGTAAAAATTTAAAGGTAACCACTAAAAGAAAAATAAAACATAATACATATGCATTAAAGAAGAAAAATGGTTCCCCAGCCAGGGCACATAACCAGGTTGCAAACTAGGTCTCCAGTCAGGTCTGTGCCTGGAGGCAGGTGAAACGCAACCATACATGGATGTCTCTCTCCCCCTCTGTCTCTCTCCCTTCCCCTCTTTCTAAAAAATAATGAAATAAAACCTTAAAAAAAAGAAAAAAAAGAAAAATGGAATGAGAGGGGGCAATGTTAGCAGTTCCCCAGAAGTGTGTAAAAATCAGGCCAAATAAAAAACATAAAATAGGATGATAGAAATCCAAAGATTACAGCAATGAATAAATGCTTTTCTTTCTTAATATTGTTTTTTAAAAGAGATTGATAGATTGGCTTAAAGACAGAAAATTCAGCTATATTCTATTTAGATAAAACATAGGCATAATAAAAGGATACCAATAGTTTGACAGAATAAGGATGAAAAAAGACATGCTAGGCTAATACTAATTAAGAAAAAGCTAGATGACCATCTTCAGGGATGAGAAAATAGTCTTGCAGGCTAAAAGCACTATAGGTTATAAAGATAGTCACTATATAAAAAGCAAAGACTCACTATACCAGGAGAGATAATAATTTTTAAAAAAGATTTTATTAATTATTTTTCAGAGAGAGGGGAAGGGAAAGAGGCAGAGAGGAGAGAAACATCAATGTATGGTTGCCTTTCACCTGTCTCCAGCTATGGACCAGGCTGGAGACCTGGCTTGCAACCTGGTTATGTTGCCCTGGCTGAAAATCGAACTAGTGACCTTTGGATTCATAGGCTGGTGCCTTATCCACTGTACTACCAGCCAGGGCTGAGGTAATAATTTTAAACTTGTAAACATCTAATTAAAAAGTCTTAAATTATATATAGCAAGTACTGATAGAACTGCTTGGAGAAATTGACAAACCTACCATAAGGGTTTGAGTTGAGGAGACAGTTAATAAGGAAATAGATTAACCACATGGTTAAGAACTTTGACTTAATGTATGTACACTGAACTCTGCACCCCCAAATTATGGCCTGTGTATTTTTCTCAGTCACATAGAACATAATTTACAAAAATTAGCTATGAAGCCATAAATTGGATTTTAACTAACTTTAAAGAGCTGGTGTCATAATGACTACACCACATGTCTGCTGATGCAGTTAAATCAGTCATAAAAAAAAACAAACAACTTTTAGACAAGAACCTAGTATAAAGGAACCATGGACATGGACAATAGGTGGGATTGACTTTGGGGGGAATGGATAGGTTGGGAGGGGGACAGAGGGGAGCAAAAAGGGGATGGATGTAATACAACAACAATAAAATTAAAAAAAAATAAAACAAAACAAAACAAAAAAACTATCCCCCTCTCCACTGGTTTCTGTTGATATTTTTTTTCTTTCTCCTTGCTTCTAGTTTCTTATATCAGAAGCTGAGTTTACCAACTTGAGATTGTTTTTTTAAAATATAATTATTTAATGCTATCAATTTTCCCCAAGCATTACTTTAGCCAAATCTAATAAATATTGGTATGTTGTATTTTCATTTTAATTTAATTCAAAATGTATTCCAATTTCCCTTGAAACATCCCTCGACTTAAATGCCAAATTGATCATGTTGTTTGAAAGTTCAGGTTTTGTATAGCCTTACTGATATGCCATGTACTTATTCTATAAATATACTGAAGTCTTCAACTTTAATTGTGGATTTGTCTATATTTTCTTTTTTGATCAGTTTTTACTTAAGGTATCTTGAATCCCTGTTGTTAGTTGCATAAGTATTTGAAATGTTTATGTCTTTGTAGAGATAACTTCTTTAATACTAATTCTATAATTTTCCTCTTTATATCTGTTATTATTCCTTGCCATGGAAGTCTTCTTTTCCTCATACAAATGCAGCTATTTCATCTTCTTTATTTTATTTTTAAAAAAGATTTTATTTATTATTTTTAGAGAGAGGGTAAGGAAGAGAGACATCAATGTATGGTTGCCTTTCACCTACCTCTAGCTACAGACCTGGCTGGAGACCTGGCTTGCAACCTGGTTATGTGCCCTGGCTGGGAATCGAACCAGTGACCTTTGGGTTCACAGGCCGGTGCCTTATCCATTGTGCCACCAGCCAGGGCATATTTCATCTTTTTAAAAATTCATGTTTTATCTTTTTCATAGTTTATCTTTTTCTATGTCACTTTTTAAACTTATTTTTGTTTTTCTATTTAAGATGGGTTTGTTCATAACATAGAATATATTTGGGTCTTGTTATATCATCCAGTCTGTCAATCTCTGTCTTTTAATTCATATTTAGATCATTTACAATTAATGTAATTAGTGATATGAATGGATTAAACTATATCTTACGCATTTAAAATTTTATTAACTTTATTGTTTTTTCTCTTTTTCCTACTTTTTTAAATATTAGGTATAATTATTTCATTTTATCTCTAATATGGGATTAACACTTAAACCCTTTTCTTTGAAATGTGTATTCTTTGGTGTGCTGCAGAATTTTAACAATTAGTGTGTACATGTCATATATATATGTATATATATATTCTTTAAAATTTTTTATTTTTATTATCACTCAAGAACATGCTTATAGAGAGAGGGGAAGGAGGTGAGAAACATCAGTGTGAGACACAAACACAGATTAGTTGTGTGTCACATTCTCCCTGACCAAAAATCAAACCTACAACCCAGGCATGTAGGCATGTGCCCTGACTGGGAATTGAACCATGACCTTTTGGTTTATGGGATGGTTCCCCAACCAAATGAGCCACACTGGCCAGGGTGCTCATAACTTCTTTTTGAAATTTGGACATCTGATGTATGGCAGTTACATCAGATTGTAAGGCAATTAAAGTAAATAGAGGAGTTTTTGTTTGTTCGTTTATTTTGCCTGTAAGTGTGTATGTCCTAACTTCTGTTAAGCCCTCAGTGTGCTTTGAATCAGTATGGACTGGAATTGATTTCTGTTTGGGATTGCTGTTTCCATTGTTACCCTCATTGGCACCACAGCCTTCAGATTTTACTCATTCCTACTTTGCTTAGGATGATGGTATTGTCATGAATTTTTTTCTCCATATTTTACCTTCAGCTTCAGATCTTTTCTTTGTACCATGCATTAGAGAGTTTATCTCCATATTCTTGCCCATTCTTCTTGCAGTATACTATTACCACTTATGCTTATCTTTGTGGTCAGATTTGGGAGTATTTTTTTATAGTTCTGATTAAGCCTCTGTTTTAGGTAGTCACTATGTTCATGAGTCTCAGGGATATGACTTATCAGTGTTCCTGTTCTATTCATAGTTTTAGGTCAAGGACTGGTTTGTATTCCTACCCTTCTTCCAGTTATAGAGGTTCTTTGCCCCATATCCGTTTTTGTTACCCCAGCTTCAATGAATTTTCACTAGTTCTTTAAGAGTGAATATCTTTGTTAGCCTTCTCTAGGTAGTAGAAAACATGAAAAACAACAAGGTGAGCTTTTATATCTTTTCTTGAAGTGCTTGTTATCTTCTTCCTTCATAACTGCTCCATGAAGGATGCTTTCTCAGAATCAAGCCTGCAGGTGCTATGAATGCCTCTTAAATATATGGCTCCCCAATATTTTATACTTTTTGCTAGCCCGTATTTAACTTATACCAATGTATTAAAATTTTAGCTCAATTCTTATTGGCTTCTGACAGTGTCTGTGCCAGGTAAGCAAGGGTTTTCTCCTTGCAGGTGCTTGCCTTTCCTTAGATTTTAGAACAGTTTGTTGGCCTGGCACCTAGGCTTCTTAGTAAGTTCAGGAAAAGTTGGGAGTTTTTAGAATGTGCAGAATTTTTTTTTGGTTACTTCATTGTATTAAATATGAGTATGGTACTGTTTTTTAGCTTTCTACATCTCACATAGTAGCTGGAAGAACCCATCTATTATTCTTTGATAGGAGAATGTGAAAATGTAGAATTTATATTCATAGTGTATAGTCACAAATCACTAAGACCTTGGATTCGGATTAGCTCAGGCAGAAATTTCATTATAACAACTTTTACATTCTTATTTCCACCATTTCATTATTTGTGAAAGTTGGAGTGATAAAGTAATAATAGCTAAACTATACATAGTGCCAAAAACTATTTTAAAAGTTTTCAGCATAATAATTCATTCAGTCCTCACAATTGTCATTTTACTGATAAAGAAAAGCACAGTGAGGGTAAGTCACTTGCTTTAAGGTAAGTAGTAGTATCCCAATTTAGAATTCTCAAGAGAATCTATCAATCCTGTCGTTTTATTTTACAAATGATAAATCTTAAACAGGTAAATTAAAGGATTTATTTTAGAGGCCAAACATACAGTTTGTGCCTGATCCAATATAGAATTAGGATCTTCCACTTCCTATTTTTAATTTAGTAACAATACTGTATTAAAAGTGAGTACAGGGCCCTGACTAGTGGCATACTGGATAGGGCACTGGCCTTTGAACCCCAAGGTTGCTGATTTAGTTCCCAGCCAGGGCCCCCATAGCTGGTCTCTGGCCGGGTCCGTGGCTGGGGTCAGGTGAAAGGCAATCATGGATTGAGAGCTCCCTCCCTCTCTGCCTCTCTTCCTTCCCCTCTATCTAAAAAATAATTTTCAAAAAATAAAAAAAAAGTGAGTACAGTTTCAGTGCTCCTGACACTCATTTAAATTGGTGTATTTGACTTTATGTTTTATTGGGAGGAATGTGATCAAATATAGAGCTTAACTTCTCTAAATTTTACAGATCTTGAGATCCAGTTTTGAATGATTCCTTATTTAGGCTAAAATTTATTTATAGTTTCAGCTCAAATGGTGAAGAGGGTAGCTTTAATGATATCACACCTACTTATGTATGTCCAAAAATAGAATACATCCAAAGTTTAAATAGCTATCTTTGTCCACATAGGAAAAAGTAGATACTTATAGATTGGAATTTTTTTAATATCAAAAGGCTGTTTATTTCTAGATATTTATTAACTAGTATATTTGATTACAGAAACCACTTGTTTCACTCAGGCTTTTTCCAAAATAACTAACTTGTTACTTCTATGAATGAGTCAAAAATCTAGTTCATTCATTATCATAGCTCTATGAACTCTTCTCTTCTACTTAATGCAGTGATTATAGAAATTTATACACCGTTTTACAGTAGAGTTTTTTATATTATATTTCTTCTTTGCCTTCTTCACCTTTTATGAGGTTACATATACACAAAATAGCGTAATGGGACAGGAATCATAAAACATATTCCTCATGTTCTGTGACTCACTAGCAACTTTGCTTTTGCCAAATGTTTTGATGTTTTTGAGCCTCTGTTTTTTCACCTTCACCTCATGCTATATGAGGATCAAATTAGATAATTTATTCGCAAACAAGCATTTATTGAACTTCTGTTATATGCCAGATATACGATGAACCCTGGGGATGCTAAATTGAACAGGACTTAGTTGTTACTTCCCAGTGAGTTCATGTTCTAGTACGGGGGTTGGTGTATAAATAATTATGACCTACAATGAAATGTGTGAGTGATGTAGGAGAGACAGTTCTGAGAGGCTCAGAATATTCACAGGGTATAATTTTAAAATGTGCATAAAGCAGGTGAGAAGAAAGTATTCTAGGAAAAAAGAAAAGCATTTAAATATTTTCTAAGCATGCATCAAGTCCGATACCAGCCCACAAATGTGAGGAATTATCATTATTTTTAAGAAACTAGGTATCAAGGGATTAGTTTGATTTTGAGAACTAATTTGTGAATTGTTGATAATAACATTGGAGAATGCTATTTTAAAATTTATAAATAAGTTATGGAGATAGGAAAACAAGTTAAGAATGTAATTGTAAGAAATTGGATGCTGCAAGTCTTCATTATTATGGGCCATGTTAATTAACATTTTCACTAATTACTTTGACAATAAAATCATCACACAAGTAGCGACCCTATGAGGTCACAAAAGCATAACAGACACAAATTAACTTTGCTCAGAATGTCAAAGTTAAATAGTTGAATGTAGGATTGGCTGGCATTATAGTCAAAATCCATATAGTGTAGAAAGAGGAAAACTTATTCAGATTCAGTATGGCTCATTTATCTTTTATGTCAAAGGTATTTCATAACATTGACTTTTAGAAAAGAATTCTATATACTATCTCTCTGATTTTCTAACAGGACCAAAAATTACTTTACTACAATACTAGCCTCTTGTAATAGTGTCATTTGGTATACTTTGGACACATTTTGTTCTTAGGGGTTAGAATTTAAGAAAGAATATATTAAGCAAGTTAGTTAATGACATATGTAATCCAACTTTAAAGATGTACTAAGAGTCTATAGAATACATTGATAAAGCTGACAAGCAAAAGATAAAAATTTTTATGATGGTACAACCTTAAAATAATTTATCATTGCAAGGGAAAAGAAAATGAGATTTCAAAAGAAAAGACATGAGCAGTATAGAACATCCAAGGAAGAAGTAGATCAATACTCAGATAAAATAATGGTCAGAAAATATAGCTTTGTTGGTCATTAGCAATAGAAATATGCTAGATAATCAGGTAAATGACTATAGCAGAGAGATGTTCATATGTATGAGGCAAGTTATTTTAGGAGTACTTTCTTGTATTTATCTGTCTTACTATATGTCCTCTCACTTTGAACCTAAGAAGGATAACTTATGTTCATTCTTTTTGCTAACTGTATGCTATGCAAATAAAATTGCCTTTTGAAGTGTTTAATTAAAACCCAATCTTAACTGATCCAGCTATACTATATTTCTTTGGTTATACTAGAGCACCAAAGTAATTCACATTAAAGTAAAATTTTACTCTAATAAAAATTTAACTAAAACATTTAAAGATTTAAGGAGAAGAATATGGCATACTTAGAAAAAAGTTAAATGTTTATAATACTAGCACCCTCATGATACAATAAGATAATTATATCTTAATATTTGTACATTGCTTTCAGCATGCAGCCATATTTTAAACATAATTGCAGTCACAATGTGCATTTTCTGTATTATAATTTTTATACTGTGAATTGCCAACTTTATGTGATTAAAATAGATTTATCAGCTTATAAAGATATGCAAAATAGAGCACAGTAATATTACACAAAAACCAGCAGGCAAATAAAGAGCTGAGGAAAGAGGGAATGGTAGTAATAATAAGACATATGTGAGGTAATAATGCAAAACAGATGCTATTAGATTCTAAATGTTGACCACAGATTTATCTTTGAGTACCACACAAAGAGAAGTGGGATCAATTCCTTATTTATTGTGCATAGTAGATTTAAAAATACCATTTGTTTAGGAGAAGCAACAAATATTCTTAATCCTGAGGCAAGAGAAATTTCTTTTGTTTGTCATCATAAAGAAATTATAATGGCTTCAACATCACCCATGAGTTTCATGTAGCTCCTTTTTATGACATGTACTTTTATATATTTAGTGTTAGTAAATACTATAGAACCAAAGTTAATATACCATAATGCATTTTCAGGAAACATTTAAGTTAATAATTCTGTTTGCTTTAGACTTTAGATATCTATTTGAAATGAGCTGATGGGTCCTTTGGTCTTGAAAAACACCTACCAAGGTTTGAATGAATTTTTTCCCATTTTTTTCCTTGTATGTACACTTTTCTTTGGTAAGCAGATGATTTAAAGCATTTAATTGATATTAGACCTAGTTATTAATGTAACTATGATCTTCCTATACTCTCTTTTTCACCACTGGTTTATTAGCTGTCTATCAATAGAATCATTGAATGAGGGACTAAAGGGTTTGGCAATCAGAGATAGAGCTAAGTTTAGTGTAATGACTTGTGAATAGAACAGAAAATTTGAGGCCAATATATAAAATAATGGATTTTAAAGATATTAACTTACAGTGGATAGGGTGCCAGAAGGTGAACCCAAAGGTCACTGGTTTGATTCCCAGACAGGGCACATAACCAGGTTGCAAGCCAGGGCTCCAGCCAGGTCTGTGGCTGGAGGCAGGTGAAAGGCAACCATACATTGATGTCTCTTTCTTTCTCTGCCTCTCTCCCTTCCTCTCTCTCTAAAAATAATAAATAAAAAATTTAAAAAACAAAGATGTTAACTTAAAATATATAAATTTGAACTAGATTTCATACAGAGGTGCTTTTATTTTTTTACACATACTTGCATGTGTGCATATGCGCATGCACACACACACACATGTATATATATATACATATATGTATATATATATAGAGAGAGAGAGAGAGAGGAAGAAATTTATTTCCTGGACAAAACTCAGTATTTTCCTGGTTAGACTAATTTATTTTCTCTAAGGATTACTGTTATTTGCTACAGAAGACACTTATTTGTACAGAATTATGTGATTCATTAAGAAAGTTAGTAATAATAAATGATGATAAAAAATAACTAGAGTTATAAGATCATAAAAGAAATCAGTCCCAGTAACTTGGATAGAATATTTCCCATCACAAAATGGATGAGAGATTTGATCAGTTACAGAGATAGTATACAAAAGGAGTCTTTTGCTATTAGTAAGAAATTATCTGTGTTCTACCATTCCTGACCAAGAATATAAACTCATTGACTTCTAACTGACCCCTTGAGATTTTGCAGTTTCTTCTTTGTGAATGAATTCTCTATATAAGATACATACTTCATACACTGCTCCCTTATGAGTGTTCCTTTTCTGGTATAGAACAGAGGAATTTTCACAAAGTTATTTATTCTGTACATATTATCATTTTTCTATTATACAGAAAAGCCTGTGTTATAATCTGGCTGCAGCATGGAGTCTAAGAAACAAACTAGTTCCTTACTTCCCCCACTTTTATAGTAGGTGTGGTCTGCCTAGGCTCAGTAGGTTTTCTATAAATGGGGATAGAATATTTAGAAGATAAAATATTAAATATTTAACTCAGTGACTAGAAAACATTAGTTTCTCAAAAAAACGGTGTCATTCTATCATTGCTGATGGTGTTATTTTTTGAAGCAAGTTGGCAAAAATCATGAGCAAATTTCATGCAAAGTTTATATAGACACCATATTTTTCTAGATAAGTGTTTAGCATTGGACAGAGAGAATATTAGACATTATTTCTTCACAGCAAGTTATATTCCTGATTCAATTGATCATCCTGTCTCCCTGTCTCTGGTTTGGACATTTTAATAAAGTTATTTATATTTATAACTTCTCATATTTTAAATGATATAAGTTCACTTACAAATTAATTTTCTTCTACCTTGCCATTGTTGCATCAGCTACATTTATATTACTGTTGATTAATTAATTAATAAAAGATGAATGAGAGTCCAGTTATTTGAACCAAGAGAAGTAGCCTCTGACTAAAACTAAGTAAACAAAACATCTTTAGTGGGAGGGTAGTGGGAGAAACCTGTGAGTCATCACCATTTAACTGAGTTTAATCAGTATTAAAATCATGTCTTAATATGCTATTGTAATTATAAAAGGAGTGAAAAATCCCTCTTTAAATAAACTTAGTTTGCTCAGCAAGATAATTTAAGTTCACAAAGGCATCATCATCTTGCTGAATTTTTTTGTGTCATGATTGTGACTCACTGAGCTGGCTTTGATGATGATGAGTCATCTCATATTTTCTGGAATAAGACTACCTGTCTATCATTGCTTTATCTTTGGTTTGCAATGAATTGAGGAAGTGCATCATCATGGGTAACAGAGTAGATAAGAGGCATATGGAAATAAAAGCCAGTCTCTATGATTTGAGTCTAATCTCATCTGGCAGTAAAAGGGCCAATGATCTGTGTAGTAAAAGAGACATTACCCTAGCAGGTGTTCCAATAGTGCCAAGAACTTCCTTCTTTGTCTCCTAAGAACATGGAAGCAATTTTTTCAATAGTAATTGACCCAGAAGTTACTGAGTCTTTTTATTCTTTTTAACTATTTTAAAATTATTTTAAAAGCTTTTTCAATCATAGTTGACATGCAATATTATATAAGTTTCAGTTGTGCAACATAGTAAATAGATATTTGCATAATTTACAACGTGATCATGCTGATAAGCCTAGTACTCCTCTCATACTACACAGTTACAATATTGTTGACAATATTTCCTATATTGTATTTTATACCCCATGACTGTTATAGCTGCCAATTTGAACATTTTAATCACTTCCTCTTTTTTACCCATCCCTTCCCCTTAATTCTTTCTCCTTTCTAACCTACCTCTCAAACCCCCTCTCATCTGGCAACAATCAGAATAGTCTCTGTATCCATGAGTTTGTTTCCGTTTCATTTGTTCATTGATTTTGATTTCTAGATACCATATATAAGTGAAATCATATGGTATGGTATTTATATTTCTCTGTAATATTCTCTAGATCCATCAATATTGACACATGGCAAGATTTTATTATTTTTTATGACTGAATAATATTCCATTATGTATTATATATAAATGTAGCTATATAAACATATATGTTGCATTTTTATTATTTGTCTTTTGATGGATACATAGGTTGCTCCTATACCTTGGTTATTACAAATAATGCTTGAACATAGGGATGCATATGTCTTCAAATTAGTGTTTTGAGTTTCTTTGGGTAAATATTCAGAAGTAGAATTGCTAGGTCATTCTTTGTTTTTTGTTATAGCCTCTGTCTTAAAGTCTATATATTTTTTAAATGATCTATTTATTTACTATTTTTAGAGAGAGGTGTAAGGAGAGAGGCAGAGAGAGAGGGAGACATCAATATATGGTTGCCTTTCACCTGCCTCCAGCTATGGATCTGGCTGGAGACCTGGCTTGCAACCTGGTTATGTGCCCTGGCTGGGGAATTGAACCAGTGACCTTTGGGTTTGCAGGCTGGCACCTTATCCACTGTGCCACCAGCAGGTCTTATTCTTGCTGCTTTTTATATTTTCTCCGTCTTTAACTTTTGCCATTTTAATTATGATGTGTCTTGGTATGGGTCTTTTTGGGTTCATCTTGTGTGGGACTCTTTGCACTTCCTGGACCTGTATGTCTATTTCCTTCACCAGGTTAGGGAAGTTTTCCCTTGTTATTTCTTCAAATATGTTTTCAATATTTTGCTGTCTCTTTTTGCCTTATGGTACCATTGTGATTTAAATATTGGCAAGCTTGATGTTGTCTCAGAGGCCTCTTTAAATATCCTCATTAAATGCTTTTTTTTTCTTTTTGCTGCTTTGATTTGATGTTTTTCTGGTACCTTTTCTTCCAAACAGCTGATTTGATCTCCTTTATCTATCTAATGTTTATTCCTGTTAGCGTATTCTTAATTTCAGCTATTGTTGTCTTCTTTTCTGACTGGTTCTTTCATGTATTTTCTATGTCCACTTTTATGTTTGCTGTCCCTTTGTTGAAGTTCTCACTAAGGTCTTTGGACATCCTTATAACATGCCTTGAACTCTGCATCTGAGAGATTGCTTATTTCTATTTTATTTAATTCTCTGTGTTTTTTTTTTTTTTTTTTTTGAGTTTTGTTCTCTTCTTTCATTTGTGACATGTTTCTTTGTCTCCTCATTCTGCAACTTCCCTGTGCTTGTTTATGTATTAAGTAGAGCTGTTATGTTTCCCACTCTTGGTGTAGTGGCCTAAGGTAGTATGTATCCTATGGGACACAGTGGTGCCATCCCCCTGGTCACCTGAGCTGGGTCTCTGGATGTGTTCCTTCTATGAGTTGTGTGTGCCCTCCTGTTGTAGTTGAGCCTTGATTATTGTTGGCATGTCAATGGGAGGGGTTGAAAGCTTTTGAGGATGGGCCATAACTACAGGGGAGGAGATCCTGTTCAGAGGTTGACCCTATGGAGCAGGATTTGCTTTAGTGGGGCTTTGGCGCCAGCTGAGTCTGCCCTTTTGGTATGGTGCTTATGGAGATGGTTGAGGGGTGTTCTGCTGTAGCCTGAAGTAGGCCTCCTGGTTTGTTGGATCTGGGGCTTCCTGGGAGGTGCCAGGCAAGGTTAGCTGTTGCCTGTGCCCTGCCCCCCACACTGTATGAGTACAAAGTGCTTTGCAGATGGTTGTCATTTGTGCTGG
The DNA here is from genome assembly GCA_004026585.1 of Noctilio leporinus. Classification (NCBI taxonomy): domain Eukaryota; kingdom Metazoa; phylum Chordata; class Mammalia; order Chiroptera; family Noctilionidae; genus Noctilio; species Noctilio leporinus. The sequence goes on along the minus strand of PVIW01002553.1, from coordinate 138,641 downwards.
GTTTGGATGTGCCTGGAAAAAGCTGGACTGTGAACTGAGGCCAGCTGCTGCTATTTCCCAGCCTGGGGCCACTTAACAAGATATAATGGGCATAGAGAGGCCAGATGCTGCTTGTTTAGAAATTGTGAACCTTTGAGAGATTTTAGGAAAGTCTGAAGCATAAGCCATGACAGTGTGTATGGAAAAGCCACTGAAAATGACTTGGGACAGCCTGTGAATTGGGTGGGACATGGTCTCAGGGAATCACCAGAAATGGAGATTCAGACATGGTGCCCTCCTGTGCCTACATGGGGAGGGCTCAGCAAATGGTGGCTTCTGCTAACAATTCTGTCTGGAAGTTGCCCCTTCAACCCTCACCCAGAAGCCAGATTTTTCAGTTCCTCTCTAAATCTCTAATGCATTTTGAGCCTCTGCCCCAGAGCTAGAGCTTAGAGCAAGTGACTCCATTAATGAGTAAGTTCATTTGTGGACCCTTTAAGAGAAACTGCCTGGGACTCTAGAGAAATTCCGTCTCACTCAGCCGTAATCCCCACTGGTTTTCACAGCCAGAAATTATGGGAACTTCTCTTCTCAGCACTGGAACCCTAGGCTGAGGAGCCTGGTGTGAGACTGGGACACCTGCTCAGCAGCCAGGGTAATTAATTTTAAAAACAAATCAGATCATGTCTTTCACCTGCTCAGAAATCTCTCAATGTCTTCCCTTCCCTTCACTCTTCAAATAAAACTTGGAAACACTTTTGATGATCTACTGGGACCTTTTTGTTTTTTGACCATTCTAAATTCCTTCCACAGTGAGAATGTTCGCATTGCCTAACATATATATATATCAGATCTGTCCTGAAAGTATCAGCCACGAAAACTGTTTAAATTATATTGACATTGGCTGGATACTTTTGGGACAAACAGGCACACTATCTTCTTCAGGTCTCTGCTCAGATATAAACTCTTCAAAAAAGGCCTTGCCTGACTTCCTTTAAAAAAATAATGTCTTAGGTCAAGGATATTAGAAGCAGAGCCTGCATTAAGTATTTTTTGTTAAAGGCATTTATTAAAGGCATGCTCTCAAGAAGGGGAGTGTAGGAGAAACATAGAGTAGGGGAACAAAGCTGAACAATACCAGGGCTCACCTCAGGCCTTGCTTCAGGTTAGCTGTATGGGGAGTAATGGAGCACAAAGCACAGGAGAAACCTAGTCCCACCTGAGGGTGGAGACTGGTCGTTTGTACACTGCATCAGTCAGTAATTGGCTGCTCCCAGGATGGGGGTAAGAGGTTGCAATCTCCTGGAAGAGATAGAGGTGGCTTCTATTCAGTTGAGCACAATTTTCTAGAGAAGCTATGAGCCCTTAGCCGACAACACTCACAGGAGGGGAGGATGGGCATGTCACCTTGTGAAGAGGGATCTGGGGGGTGTCTTCGATTAGGTACTCTTCTTAACTTTTCATTACATTTATTTTTACCTGTTGTAGTAGCTACAGGTGTGTGTTGTGTATTTTCTTCTCCAGGATTAAAATGAAAGCTTCATGAGGAAAGGGACTTTTGTCTTCCTCATTGCTATAGTATTTCTTGTTCCCAGGTAAGTACCTGATACATTAAAAATACCAAATGAAAATAATCATGACTGCCATTTATTGTTTACAACATGCCAGCTATTAATTTATTGAATTCTCTTAATTTGTGAGGAAATGCTATCACAATTTTCATTTTACAGATGATGAAACTGAGATAAGAGGACTAACAGTTATATTTTTAGGAAGTGGAGGATTTAGAATTCAGCTCCACACTGTCTACTTTGCTCTCCATGAATATTCATTGAGTATGGAAGGAATAAGTCAATTGAGTTCAATTCATGAAGCATTTTCCAGGTAGTTTCTACATTTCTGTCATTTGGTTTCAGTATTGTAATGAAATAGACATTCAGTAAAATCTGTCCTTGTGTTTCTGTGCCTATGTCCTACAGCATAGGCTTTAGTAGCAAGAGGCTGGCAGTCTACCTACTCTTCTCTTTGCTTGTGACCTTGGCCTATATTTAAATTAGCTCTTTCTGACTTAGTTACTTGTTTATTCTGTGATGAACTCCACATGATAAGAATTTTTCCAGGAGTTTAAAGAACCAGATTTTATTTCTAGATCTGACATTGCTCTTTTTATGGACCAGGGCAATTTTCTTAGTCTGTCCAGTTTCAGTTTCTTGATTTGTAAAGTGAAAAGTTTGGATCAGATGAATATTTGTATGGGTCTGAGGCATAGCAATGTTTGATACTGGTCTTTCAAGTGGTATTGTAGAATGAATAAATGAAAAATAAGTAAATGAATGAAACAATTGTGTAACTATTATTTGAGATTTCAAAGAATTGTTTTGTGCTCTTTTAACTATTTGCACCAGAAAGCCAGAAAGCATTAAAAAATATGGACCTAACCAGAAACAAGTGAGAGAACAAGTGATAGAGAAAATAGGAATGAATTAAACAAGAGTGGGTTAAATAGCTGAAGTAAAATCAATTGAATTCATTTGGTTTTATCCAAATGAAGAACTATCAGGACCAAGTGAAAACATAAGTTCCTCTTTGATTAGCCTTTTTCAGGTGATGGCTGAGACTAATGTGGTGGTATAGTGGCCTCTGAGCTTATCTCATTCAGCTACTGTTTCTGAGTTTTACCCACTTGTGTGCTATCAACATAAACTTTGTATGATGCTCACATATGATTATTGCTTCCATTTCAATCCCTCTAAATATATTATGAGAATTTAGTAACAGGTGTGTATATCTATCAGTTGGAGAGTTGGCAAGGGGAAGGAACTGTACTGAAGTAGTATTTCTCACTAAAATTTTTCAATTAATAAAAACTATGTCACATACCTTAATCTCTCTGTTTATAAAATAAGATGGTCTAACTACATGACTTTTTTTTTTTTTTTAAAGACATGGGCCAAATTAGTTGAAGTCCAGCTTGCAATGCTTTTGGACCCTGGTCCCTTCTTCTTCTTCTTTTTTTTTTTTTTAAGTTTTTATTTATTTTTAGAGAGAGGGTAAGGGAGAGAGGCAGAGTGGGAGAGAAACATCAATGTATGGTTGTCTTTCACGTGCCTCCAGCTACAGACCTGGCTGGAGACCTGGCTTGCAACCTGATTATGTGCCCTGGCTGGGGAATCGAACCAGCGACCTTTGGGTTTGCAGGCCGGTGCCTTATCCACTGTGCCATCAGCCAGGGCCTAACTACATGACCTCTTAAGATCCTAGTTTTAGCTTTTGAAGTGGGGTCATGACTATTCGTTAGAAATGAAATAGAAAATGTTAGTTGTCTGAGCACTACCTGCAGAGACATTGATATAATTGGTCAAATTTCTCAAATTTTATTTGAATTCAGTATTCTTTCCAAAATAAAAATCTCCATTCTAAAATTACAGTGAACATTAGTAAGGAAAATATGCCCAGATTGAGTGAAGAGCTTATAAGTGAACATTTATTTGACTTTATGATTTAGATAAATCATACCCCATGTGTTGGTATTTTGAAGGATTTGTGAAAAATTGGAATGATACTGCTAGACTGAAAGGGGCTAATATTTTGATTTTCAAAAGGGAAAGTAATTGAATACTGTGTATTGCAAATTGATATCTTTGGAATTGATTTTCAAAATGACATCCTAGAATAAATTTTTAAAATCAACTTTATTGAGGCATAATTTGTGTTTTTAAATAAAATGGTCCTGTAAGATCATCTATTTTCTATAATAGTATACACCTATGTAATCACCACCCAAGTTAAGATATGTAGAATTTTTGTTCCTTAGGTCATTTTCCACTATTTCTTTTAATTCTATTTAATTATATATATATATTTTTTTATTTTTTGTTGTTGTTATATACATTCATCTCATTTTCCCCCCTCTGCTCTCCCTTTCTCTACCCTCCTTATCTGCCCCCCACAGTCAATCCCACACGTTATCCATGTCCGTGGGTCATCCATGCTAGTTCCTAGACTAAACTGTTTCCCTTTGCCTCCTTCTCCTCCTCTCCCTCCCCTCTGCATACTGAAAGTGTGTTTCTTATATTCATGTCTCTGGTTCTATTTTGTTTGCTTGTTTGTTTGTTCATTTAGTCATCTGTATTAAGTGAGAACGTGGGGTATTTAATTTTTGCTGCCTGGCTTATTTCACTAAGCAAGGTACTTTCCAGTTCCATCCATGCTATTGCAAATGGTAGGAATTTTCTCTTTCTTTCTGCTTCATAGAACTCCATTGTGTAAATGTACCACTGTTTTTTGACCCATTCATCCACTGAAGGGCACTTAGATTGTTTTTAGCACTTGGCTACTGTAAATAGTGCTGCTATGAACATAGGGGTGCATAGGTTCTTCTGAATTGGTGTTTCAGACTTCTTTAGGTATAATCCTAGCGGTGAAATTGCTAGGTCAAAAGGCAGTTCCATTTTTAGTTTTTTGAGGAAATTCCATACTGTTTTCCATAGTGGCTGCACCAGTCTGCACCAACAATACACCAGGGTTCCCTTTTCTCCACATCCTCACCAGCACTTGTTTGTTGATTTGTTGATGATGGCCATTCTGACAGGTGTGAGGTGGCATCTCTCTGATGCAGGTGATGTTGAGCATTCTTTCATAAACCTATGGGCCCTAGTATGTCCTTCTCAGAGAGGTATCTGTTCAGGTCCTTTGCCCATTTTTTAATTGGGCTGTCTGTCTCCCTGGTGTTGAGTTGCACATATTCTTTATATATTTTGGAGATCAAACCCCTGTTTAGGTATCATTGGTAAATATGATTTTCCCATATAGTTGGTTCCCTTTTAATTTTGCTGATGTCTTCTTTAGCTGAGCAGAAACTTTTCAGTTTGATGTTGTCCTATTTGTTTATTTGCTCTTTTATTTCCTTTGCCCTTGGAGAAGTATCAGTGAAAATATTGCTGCGTAGGATATCTGAAGTTTTTTCCCCTATGTTTTCCCCTTCAGTGTCATGACTTATGTTTAAGTTCTTTATCCATCTTGAGTTTATTCTGGTGTATAGTGTAAGTTGGTGGTCTCACTTAACTTTTTTGCATATCCCTGTCTAGTTCTCTCAAAACCACTTGTTGAAGAGGCTGTCTTCACTCTATTTAATATTCCTTCCCCTTTTGTTGAATATTAATTGACCATAGAATCCTGGATTCTCTATTCTGTTCTGTTGCGCTACAGGGTGCATGCCATAAATTGGCAATAAAGTTGCATCGCCTCATTTTATGTGTTTCTTATTAATTTTGAAAAACCAAGTTTCTAAGGTTATGATTTAACATCATTGTTAAATGAGAGCAATCATCTTGTTGAAGGAATATGATATTAGAGCAACCATAATTTCTGGACTATGTTCAGGGCAAAGTGCTAAGGAAATTGCGGACTTCAATAACATCCCTTTACATACAGTTTACAGTGTGAAGAAGGTGTACATATATGTGGTGTATTGCATTTCTTAATATACAAATGTTGTACCATCCTTGCATTCCTGGGATGAATCCCACTTGATCATGGTGTATGATCTTTTTAATGTATTGCTGGATCTGGTTTGCCAATATATTGTTGAGAATTTTAGCATCTATGTTCATCAGAGATATTGACCTGTAGTTTTCTTTCTTAGTTGTGTCTTGAACTGTTTTGGGATTAGAATAATATTGTCCTCATAGAAAGAGTTTGGGAGTCTTCCCTCTTCTTGGAGAATAGGTTGAGGAGAATAGGAGTTAATTCTTCCCTAAATGTTTGGTAAAATTTACGTGGGAAGCCTTCTGGTCCCAGGCTCTTGTGCACTGGGAGTTTTTTGATTACTGCTTCAATTTGACTAGTTATTATTGGTCTCTTCAGGCTTTCTGCTTTCTCTGGATTCAGTTTTGGTAGATTATGCATTTCCAGAAATTTGTCCATTTCACCTAGGTTGTCGAATTTCTTGTCATATAGTTGTTTGTAGTAATTTCTTACAATCCTTTGTATCTCTGTGGTAACAGTTGTTATTTCTCCTCTGTCATTTCTGATTTTGGTTTTTTTGGGTCCTCTCTCTTTTTTTCTTGTTGAGTCTAGTTAAAGGCTTGTCAATTTTGTTTATCTTTTCAAAGAACCAGCTCCTGGATTTGTTGATTCTTTGAATTGTAGTTTTAGTCTCTAAATAATTTAATTTTGCTCTGGTCTTGATTATTTTTTTTCCTTCTACTTGCTCTGGGGCTTGTTTGTTGTTGCTCCTCTAGGTCTTGTAGTTTTATGGTTAGGTTGTTTGTATAAGCTTCTTTTAACCTTTCTAGGTAGGCCTGTATTGCTATGAACTTCCCTCTGAGGACTGCCTTTGCTGTGTCCCATAGGTTCTGGGCTGTTGTGTATTCATCTTTATTTGTTTCCAGAAACTTTTTGATTTTTTCTTTGATATCATTGTTAACCTATTCTTACTTAATAGCATGTTGTTCAGTCTCCATGAATTAGAATGCTGTGGGTTTTTTCTCCTGAGGTTCGTTTCCAGTTTCAAGCCATTTTGATTTGAGAAGATGCTTGGTATGATTTCAATTTTCTTGTATTTGTGGAGGCTTGTCTTGTGTCCTACAATGTGATCTATCTTTGAGAATGTTCCATGTGCATTTGACAAGAATGTGGATTTTGCTTTTTCAGGGTGAAAAGTTCTGTAATATCAGTTAAATCCATTTCATCTACAGTTTTGTTCAGTGCCACAGTATCCTTGGTGATTTTTTGCTTGCTGGGAAGATCTCTCCATTGTTGATAATGGGATATTAAAATTCCTACTATTAGTGTGTTGCTGTCAATATCCTTAAAGACTTCCAACATTTGTCCAATATATTTTGGTGCTCCTATGTTTGGGGCATAGATGTTTACAAGGGTTATATTTTCTTTGTTGATTGTTCCCTTAAGTATTATGAAATGTCCTTTTTTTGTCTCTTTTTTATGGCCTACATTGTAAAATCTATTTTGTCTGAAATAAGTATTTCTACTCCAGCCTTTTTTTCACGTCCATTTGCTTTAAATAAATTTTCCTTCCTTACACTTTCAGTCTGTATCAATCTTTTGTTCTGAGATAGTTCTATTGTAGATAGTGTATATATGGGTCATGCTTTCTTATCCATTCAGCTACCCTATGTCTTTTGATTGGTGCATTTAATCCATTTATGTTTAATGTTTTTATTGACAGATATTTATTCATTGACATTTTTTCCCTTTTGTACTTGTGTTTCTCTATCTCTGTTTCTTTCTCTTTTTTAAAATTTATTTTGTTTTTTAAAATTTTATTTATTATTCCTAGAGAAATGGGGAGGGAGAGAGACAGCAATGTGTGGTTGCCTTTTACCTTACCTGACTGGAGACCTGGCATGAAACCTGGTTCTGTGCCCTGGCTAGGGAATCGAACCAGCGATCTTTGGGTTCGCAGGTCAGCACCTTATCCACTGTGCCACCAGCCAGGGCTTTTTCTCTTTTTAAAGCAAACCCTTTAGCATCTTTTGCAATGTTGGCTTGGTAGAGGTGTATTCTTTTAGCCTTCCTTTGTCTGGGAAACACTTTGTTTCACCTTCTATTTTGAATGATAGCCTTGCTGGGTAGAGTATTCTAGGTTGCAGGTCTTTGTTTTTCATTACTTGGAATATTTTTTGCCATTCTCTTCTGGCTTGTAGTGTTTCTGTTGAGTAATCATTTGATAACCCCATTGGAGCCCCCTTGTGTGTTATTAGCTGTTTCTCTCTTGATGATTTTAGGATTCTCTCCTTGTCTTTCAATTTTGCCATTTTAATTATGTTGTGTCTTGGAGTGGGTCTGTTTGGGTTTGTCTTTGTTGGGATCCTCTGTGCTTCCTGAACTTGAGTGATGTTTTTGCTCATCAAGTCAGGGAAGTTTTCTTTCATTACTTTTTCAAACAGATTTTCTATCCCTTGTTTCTCTTCTCCTTCTGGTATCTCTATGATAGAGATATTATTGCATTTCATGTTGTCCTGCAGCTCTCTTAAAACCTCTTCATTCTTTTCCAGTTTTTTTTTTTTTTTTTTCATTTTGTTAAACTGTCTCGGAATATTTTTCTATGTTGTTCTTCAGCTTGCTGATCTGATCCTCTGCTTCCTCTAGTCTGCTGTTGATCCCTTCTACTGTATTCTTCAATTCAGAAATTGTATTCTTCATTTCCTCCTGGAGCTTATTGATAGTTTCTATGTCCTTTTTAATGCTGGTGCAGTTCTCAGTAAGTTCCTTATAGCTTTCCTGGAGTTCTTCGTAGTCCCCCTGGAGTTTGTAGTTTTATTTGAGCTGGCTGAGCTCATTGAGCTTCTCTATCATCATTATTTTGAATTCTGTATCTGATAGTTTGCTTGCTTCTATTTCATTTTGCACTCTTTTTGGGATTCCTCCTTTCCTTTCAGTGATGTGCTGTTTCTTTTTTCTCCCCATTTTAAAGCATCTCTTTTTGTTTGCTTTTGCTTTTTAGATTGGGCTTTTTTGATTTTCTGTCTTTGTGGTGTGACCTTCTGTCATGGAGAGGTGTACTTTCTTTATTTCGTGGATTCACCTCTGGTGACATCAGATCTTTCCACAAACTGGGCCTAGTCAGCATGTTGGAGCCAACCAGAGATCCATTGTCTTTATTTGCACCCTTCAGCTTTTAATGCAATTGATCTGCGCTCAGCTGTTAAGTGCAGGTACTACTGGGTGGGACTGATTAGCTCAGTTGTAAACCAATCAATCTGTGATCAGATGTCAGGCTCTGACAGTGCTGTGCAGGACAGATGGTTTCAGTTGTTATCCAATGACTCTGTGATCAGTGTTCACCTTAGGTACTGCTGGACAGGGCCAATTAATTCAGTTGTAATCCATGGATCTGTGATCAGTTGCCAGGCTCAAACTCTGCTGGGCAGGATAGATTGATTCAGTTGCAAATAAATTAATCTTCAATCAGCCTCTAGTCCCTTGTGCCTCTGGGCAAGACAGATTCAGGTGCAAACCAATAAATCTGTGATCAGCCACCAGGCTAAGACACTGCTGGGTGAGACAGATGGACTCATTTGTATTCCAATGAATCTGTGATCAGCAGCCAGGCTTAGATGCCACTGTGAGGGACAAATTGATTCAGTTACAAATTGATGAATCTGTGATCTACCACCAGGCTCAGGCACCTCTGGTCGAGGCAACTTGATTCAGGTGTATTACAATGAATCAGTGATCAGCCACCAGGCTCAGACACTGCTGGACAGGACAGGTTGATTCAGTTGTAAATCAATGAATCTGTGATCAGCTGCCAGGCCCAGGCACCTCTGGGCCAGACAGACCAATTCAGGTGCAAACCATTGAATTGGTTTTCAGCAGCCAGGTTCAGATTGATTCCGTTGTAAACCAATGAATTGTGATCAGGCGCCAGGCTTAGGCACTGCTGGGTGGGGCTGTTTGATTCCACTGGGCAGGGCTATGAGGACCCCCTCAGAGGAAAGCCACTTGGTAAGGCGTATTCCACCTGTGTTGTGGGCATTGAGTCAGCACTGAGACCCCTCTCGGCCACTCCCTCACTTCTCTCCTCCAATCCACCACTGCAAACTCTTCCTGAGCATCTTCAGTCCACTCTGCCCTCCTTCTGCTGGAACCCAGGGTAAGTGGGTACCAGTGTATTTTCATTTGTGGTCAACTTAGTATTTTTCTGTCTCTAGCGCTTTCAGGCTAGCAAACACTTTGGCTTTCTGTTCTCAGCTGGATGCTGTTTGGCCCTCAGCTATGTTGCTATAGGCTGGGAAACCCAGCTGCGGGACAAGAACCCACGCTTCTCAGGTGGAGCTCCCGGCTCCATCCCTTTGGCTGCTGCCTCAGGTGGGAGCCCAGTCAGCCCTCTCAAGTTTCTACAATTCCTACCAGTCACATTGTGATGAGCGGCCTCTTCTGTTTTGTGAGTCCTTATCCCCAGTATTTCTTTACCATCAATTTTTCCCTATATACCCTGTGCTAGGCAATTAGTAATCTGATTTTTTCACTATAGACTTCCTTGTTCTAGAATTTCATATTACTGGAATCATACATTATATACTCTTTTGTATCTGAGCATTTTCTTATCACAGAGTGTTATCTCTGTGAGATTGATCTATTTCACCTATAAGTAATTTGTTCTTTCTTATTGCTGAGTAATATTCTGTTGAAAATCCAAAATATTTCCTTAGCTATCCTAATTTGGCTGGACTCAACCTCACAACAGCTCTGCTATGGATTTTGGGCACATGCTTTTAGGCTTTGCTAGGTGGGGTCTAGAATACGTCTTACTCTTCTTAGACTGGGGTTGGCAAACTTTTGTCAGGTAGTAAATACTTTGGCATTTGTGAGTCACAGAGGGTCTCTATCATAGTCTTAATTTTTAAACAAACATTAAATGTGTTAAAACAATTCTTAGCTTGTAGACATACAAAAACATGCTTCAAGTAGGATGTGACCCTTAAGTTGTAGTTTGCCAGCCTCTGCTGCAAGTCAGTGCTGGTCAATAAAATTTTCTGTGATGACTTGCACAGCTGAGCTGTCCATTATGGTAGACACTGGGCACATGTGGGTGTGGGGAACAGAAATCTAGCCTGGATTTTGAAAAATGCTAAACTGCTTGTGAATAACTTCAAGAGGAAACAGAAATCAGATGATATCAAAATAAGTTCTGAAAAAATTATGTTGGTTACTATAATTATTTTTTGACTGAGTTGCCAGTCTGGTATGTGAATAAAATGTAATAGTCATTAATTCATAACATTTGACCAAACCTTTTATGATAGCCTCATGCCAAAATGGAGAAATTATATTAAAGGACAGTTAAGGATTTTTAATTGATAATTGGCTATAGCAGTTAGGTCAAAGCTTTGATACTGTGAATATCAAGTTATGTTGTCTTGTTAGTGACTGTACTATCCAATATGCAAGCACTAGCCACCTGTAGCTCTATATTAATAAATGTAAATTAATTAAAGTTAAATGAAAATTTCTATTCTTCAGCTACTAGCCACATTCCAAAAGCTCAATAACTACATGTAGCTTGTGGCTGCTGCGTCGGACAACCAAGATTTAAAACATTATCACAGGAAGTTTTATTGGACAGCACTGCTAGAAGTTTCTGGGGGCATGATAAAGAACCCTGTCTTTAATGGTATTTTTCAACATTTTACCATGATTTAGGCAAAGATTATGCAGATAAATAGAATGTGATGTTCAATTTATAGACAAAGCTAGAAAGGAAAATAAGTATGTTAAAGTGACTGAATCAACATCTCAAAAGATTTTGACAGCATCTTTGGAGTAATAGTACCTCAAACTGTTAGTTGATATATGAAAAATCTCTTTTTGGTTGAAAAAATTGGTATGGGATTCTTTGTGAGTCAAAATGCATCTCAGCTTATTAAAGATTATGAGAAACCTTAGCTTCAGTCAATATGTTTGATTTTGTTTATTAACCTAGAATTGAATTAGGCCTCAAAAGAAAAACTGAATAGATACAAAAGGAAAACCTGCCTTTAGGTCTTTATATTATTTGCTGCAAATACAGAAATGAGTGAATAGCATGTGTATAAAGGTCTTAGGGACTTAAGCCAAGTATATATAAAGTCAGTGGAGTTTGTAATGTAATTCCCTCCTGTCCTTGCAAGAAGCGATTGTGATTTAAGCTACACCTGTGTAGTGCCTATACATAAATAGGTGGTAGTGTGTTTGTTAATTCAGTTTGTGAATGCTATTGAAACTTTCTAAACAGCTTCATATTTATTCCTTATATTGCACTCAAGATTTTTCATGAATAGAAAAGTCATTATGTGGCAGAGAGAGCTTGGGTTTGGAAATACCTGCTTAAAATCTCACATTCACACTTTACTAAAGTTATTTACCTTTAGCAAGTGTCCTTATCCTCCATGTCTCAGTTTCCATAACTATAATCATACTAAATACTATTGTATAGTATTATCCTTGTGGATACAACACTGGGGAAAACTGAAGAAGGGTGAAATATTTCACCTCTTGCCTAACAGTGCTTCAGATTTCTGCCTCCCAGGGAAGAGAGCCAAGCCCATCTACTACTCTTACCATCTATATGACCTTGAGCATGTTATTTAACTTCTTTGTGCCCATTTTCACATGTGTACATTAGGAGTCACAATAGAACTTGCCTCATAGAGTTATCATAAGGTCTAATAGAGTTAACTCATGTGTGACACTTGGACAGAGCCTGGCACATGGCTAGTGCTCAATAAATCTTTTAGCTGTTGTGTTTTCACAGTTTAGCCAAACTTAAATTTATTATTTGCTCACTTGTGTGTCTCCAGTTATTGATATTCCTTCTATACCAATTTCTTTCAAGCCAAATACATACTTTATCTTCAAAGCTAAAATAGATCTTTTTGTTAACTTGTTGATATAAAATGATTTTTCTTTACATTGACCATATGATTAATGCTATTTTCTTAAATTACCTATGGAAGAAATATGTCTAGTCTTTAATTGGAAAGTTTGTAGTAATATGAAAAATAAATCAATAAATGATGCAGGAGGAGGATGTATTCTAGGTGCCAGAAAAACTTCATTTACCTAAGGTTAAAAATAAGAAACAAGTAATTGAGACCGTTGAGCCATTTGAAATTTTCCAAATGACTGCTGACTGAGGGGGAAAATTCAAAGTTTCAAGTGTGAATTTTATAGTATCATATTATTTTCTGTTTCAGTATCATGATGTATGGTACATAGAAAGCAATGCTACTTATCTTCTATCCCTGTCAGTTTAATTTTGTAGCAGGTGTTATCTAGCTAGTATTTATTCATCTTATGTACATGTGTACTCAATTTCTCTATGAAAGCAGAAATATTAAGTTTTACCACTTGGCACTTGGGCTGCAGTTATTACTTCCTGTCTTTGTTTTTCTCCCTTTCTTGTTAATCTGTTTTATTTATACAATTTTCCTAAAATGCCATGTTCATTAGGTCATTTCTCTGATTGAAATCCTTGTTATTCATTCTATATGTCACTTTCATTTGGTTTCTTAGTTGACATAAAAACCCTCTATTATTTGTCCATACTGGGCACCCTCCAACCTTAAGATTTGCTTAATGATGTTAGTTCTTCCTACCTATGAACACAGTATATGCTTCCATATATTTATATCTTCTGTTTCTTTCTTCAGTGTCTATAATTTTCCAGGTAGTTTTCTTACATCCTTGGTTACATATATTCCTACATATTTAAAAAATGCAATTGTAAATGGAACTGTTTTCTGTTTCCATTTCTGATAGTTAAATGCAACTGATTCCTGGATATATCCTGCTACTTTACTGAATTCATTGATTGGTTCTCATAGCTTTTTGGTGGAATCTATAGAGTTCACTATATACAGTGTCATGTCATCTGCAAATAAAGACAGCTTTACTTCTTCCTTTCAAATTATGATATGTTTTATTTCTTCTTGTCTGATTGCCGTGGCTAAGACTTCCAGTAATATATTGAATAAAAGTGGCAAAGCAGACTTGTTTTGTCTTCTTATCTTAAGGGAAATGCTTTTAGTTTTTGCCCGTTGGATATGATGTTGGATGTGGGTTTTTTGTGTAAGGCTTTTCTTATGTTGAGGTTGTTCCCTATTCCAACTTTGCCGAGAGTTCTTATCAAATATGTGCTGGATTTTATACATTTTTTGCATCTGTTGATATGATCATGTGATTTTTAATCTTTATTTTTTCTCTATCTCATGTATTGATTAGTGGATATTATACCACCCTTGCATCCCCAGAATAAACCCCACTTGATCATGTTGTATTATCTTCTTAATGTATGGCTGAATCTGGGTTGCTATTATTTTGTTGAGGATATTAGCATCTATGTTAATTATGGTTTATTGGCCTGTAATTTTCTTTCTTACTAATTTCCTTATCTGGTTTGGAATTAGGATGAAACTGACCTCATAAAATGAGCTTGAGCATCTTCCCTTCTCTTGGACTTTTTGGAAAAGTTTGGGAAGGATAGGTGTTAGTTCTGCTTTGATGTTTGGTAAAATTCACCTGTGAAGCCAAAACAAAATGTTTAGGACTTTTGTTTGTTGGCAGCTTTTGAATTAGTACTTCAATTTCATTAATTGTAATTCATTTATACAGATTTTATGATTCTTCCTGATTCAGTTTTGGAAGATGGTATGTTTTTTAGGAGTTTATCCATTTTGTCCAGATTGCCCTATTTTTGGCATACAGTTGTTCTTAATATTTTTTTTACAATCTTTTGTTACATATTTTTGAGTATTTGCAAGACTTGATTATGTGAGTTATACCTGTTAATATTTACCTTATTAGAATTTAGACTTAGAAAATCACAATTATTTATTGATTTAAAAATAGTAATGGTAAATCCATTACATGTTAGCAGACTTTAATGAGTTACTTTATGAAGTTAGTGACAAGGTTGATATTGTGCATTTTAATAAATCTCTTTAATAGCTGGTTTCAATAGAATTCAGGTGGCTATTTGTATCTTTTTCTGCAATATTTCCAATCTGTTGTTTCAACTTACTGCAACATTTTTTTGTTGAACTATGAAAGAATATCTAGCTTCATACAGATATATAGTTGGAAAATGAAGGAATAATTTAGCAACATTTTCAGAGTATTGTAAATATTTTTCTTCACTCCAGAACTTGACATGTGATAATTTCTAAATGTTATTTGTAGTGAGGCATCTAATACCATTTCAGCGAACTTTTTGTCCTATGATACATCAGAGCTCATTAATGTATCTTCCAGTTTGAATGTAATTTTTACCCATGCCTAACTTTGTTATACACGTATTGGAAATACTGTTTCACTGAGTTATGCAAATATTTCAGATATTACCACAGTTTTAGAAAATGTTAAATCACATTTGTCAGAATTACTACTGATCTTATTTGCGAAGGCTGTAATTATTGGGAACTTGTCAAATGCATGGTAGTGGATAGGGTTCTAAAATCGGATCTTATGTTTGACAGAAAATCTTGCCATGTTCACTCTGTGCATTTTCTAGAAAGATTGCCAGATAGCTGATCTAAATAACTATTACTTATTTGTCAATTTTTCTTTTAAGGAAAATGCAATTCCATAAAATAAATGCTGCTTTGGCTAACTGAAACAATTGTACAAGTTATTTTCCTTGAAGCAAACATTATGAATTGCTGTGCAGCATAAGTCCTATTTATTTCATATCACTTAAGAGTTCATCAGTGGAAGGGTTTTTACTTCCTTAATATTCAGGAGTAAATGGATTTTTGTATATTATTTTATTCTTAGAGTTGCTGAATTTTAGTCAGAAACCATTATTTTAATACTTCTATTTTATGAAACTTACTCATGATTTCTGTGTGCCTAATGAATGGTAAGCTTGTGAATGTTTCATATGCACTTAAGATGAAGATATATTTTATAACCCATGAAAAGAAAAAGTTTGATATGTCCGCTTAAGGCAGCTTATTCATTATACAATATTTGTGGCTATACCTTTACTTAGTGTTTGTCCATTTAATTTGTCTATAAGTATAACTGAGAATGGTATGTTTTTTTTCTTTTAAAGATTTAAAAAAGTTTATTGTTGTTGTATTACATCCATCCCCTTTTTGCTCCCCTCTGTCCTCCTCCCCACCCACCCATTCCCCCCAAAGTCAGTCCCACCTGTTGAGAATGGTATGTTAAAGTCTGTTTTTATTGCATCTTTATTCTACTTTGAATATCTTTTTATTTCTGCTTTATGAAGGTGGTTACTCTATTATTGGTACATGAGTATTCATGCATGTGGTATCTTTATTATGAATTGTGGTATTTAGCTTTAAAAAGAGTTAATGATTTTTTATATTTGTTTCATATGTACAAATAGTGAAAGACAAGTGCCTTATGATTTCATTTATGCAGAGAATCTATGCAATGCTTTTTGCCTGAATTATACTTTATCTCATAATAAGATCACAACATTTCCTTCCTTATTGGCTCCATTTGCTTTAGATGTCTCATTCTTTCTGAATGAGATGTCACATTCTTTTGCTGTGTCTCTGCTTATTTAATATGTAGTTGGGTTTTATATATGAGTCATATTGAAAGTTTTGTCTGGTAATTGGTTTGGTAAGCCTATCCACATTTATTGACTGTTCTAGTTTATCTCAACTCTGTAATATTATATGAGTTGGGGCAAAAGTACATTTGCAGTTGTCAGTACATGAAATACAGTTTATTCTTGTATTATTATTTAGTAATTATTGAATTATTTTTCATACAACTGTAAGCATAATTTCCCCCACCCTGTGTATTTTTAACTTCTATGTGTATTATATTTTATTTACTGGTTTTCTCCACTCTGTGATTTTTCTTTGTTCTTTAATTTCTAAAATATACTTCAGTATTTAGAATGGTTTGTATTTTTTTCTATTAGTTACTTTTCTGCTTAAAATACATTTTGAAATGCTTTTAGACTTTTTATTTGACCTTTTTCTATCTAATTCCTCAGTTTAAAATTTTATTATTTGTCCTAACTGCTTTTAAAATAGTCATTGAGTTTCTTTCTGGTCTTTTGTGCCATGTTTCACTTGGACTGTTCATATCTTTTTAGAACATATTTTTTTTATGTCCTTGTTTTCATGTTTTTTCTCATATCTACAACTGAAGTACCTTCAGAAAAAAGGTTAGGTGATAACTCATTTGCTTGTAGAATGCTCAGCAAGAGTTCATGTGCACTGTATTCCGTAAGTGATTCCATATTTAAACCTTCTTTCCTATAGTTTTGATACTTGAGCTTGACAGCATATAAAAACCACATTCATATTTTCTTTGCTTTAGTTCTTGAAAATGCTATTCTCTTATTGCCTTGCTTTAAATATTGCTTTTGAGAAGTCTGAGGCCCATCTAATTCTCTTGGTCTTGTAAGTTATTTAAGCTGTTTCTTTGAGACCCTGAAGAATTTTCTTCATCTTTGTAACCTAATAGTTTTAATAAGATGTGTCTCAGAGTGGTCATTAAAGATTGATTTTCCTGGGTACCTGGTAGGTGCTTTTTATGTATAGAATAAAGTAGGGGTTCCAAACTTTCTCAATTCATAGTACCAGTAGAGCCCCAGCAATATTTTTCATGGAGGCCCCAGGCCAAAAGAAATGTACATATAACAGTTTTATTTACTAATTGTGCTGTTTCATACAACTTAGTAACTGTTTGTGTCCTAATAATTGGAGCCCACATAAAAACAAATTAAGGGGAAGAAAGTATTTTATTTTGTGCCTAACTCCAATCGCTGCTATTGGGATGTGTGAGTCTGTTGAGCCCTGCACAGTTCCTCAAGCCTCACAATGGAATTGCGCACTGCCTACCCCACAGTGATTCGCACATTGTACTCAACATATGGTTGCCTTTCACCTGCCTCAGATTTTCTTAAGTCTACATAAACATTCTGACCATACGGAATTGTTGTGGCACATAAAATGTCTTTTGCAGTGCCTGGGAAAGTTTGGACACCTATTAAGCACTTCCTGAATCGTCAGTATTGTCCTCATCATGATGGTACCAGGAAGAGGTCAGTTTGTGGAGGTGTAGTGGGCTGAAAAAGGAGAATGGAGAGCACTGCAGATAAATTTCACAGCATTCAGTCTTCCCTGGAGCTAATTATGCCCTAACTTCCTACTCTTTATTATTTTTACACACTTAAAATTCTTAATTATCCTCCTACACCACAATGTTCCTTTCAGCAAACAAAGGTTTGTTTAATCAACAACAAATCTGTTCTATTGAGTGCCTACTATATATGGGCAATAAGTGAAATATGTCTGATGATCATTAGCACTCAGGAGAGGCAGGTAGGAAGTGTGGCATGAGGCTGGGGTTCATTTTTATAATGTTTTTCATTCTTCTCTACAATTTCCATAGGTAAGTAGAGGAAAAGGCTAAAAGGAAAGGGATGGGGGCAAAGGGGAAAGAATTCAGGTGTAAAACCTTTTTATTCTTTCAAAAGTGTGAAATGAAGAAAAATCTCCCTAACCTACCTGCAATGCCAGTTTACCCTAGGCCCATGGACACATTTTTAAAAACCAGTGTCATGAAGCCTTGATTCATAGTTACCCAGGCAACCTCCTTTCGTTGACTTTAGTTTTTCCATGGCCCGAAGTATTTGCTAACGTAATGCCTCACAAATGCCTAATACATTGCTGCACTAAGCAGAATCTTTGCTGTCAGCAGTGCACCAGCAAATGAAGTACCCCACAAGGGATCCATTGAATTAAATGGAGCACACTGGACTGGCTCTGTTCTCTCCCATTTTGAAATGACTTCACCTTCTCAGTTCCCCAGTGAAATAAAACTCCTTCCATCTGTGCTAGACTTGCATTCTGAAGGGATTTTGGAATTTATGATTCTTTGGGATGGAAGGCAGGAGCAATGAAGCACTAACCAAATGTAAATTGCCACACTGGCTTTTGTAACTGCTACGATTGATGGGGGAGTTAATTGCCTGTGTTCTTTATTTTTAACTATTGGGCTTAACTTGAAACTGAAAAGTTGACAAAAATTACAAAGCTTAAGAGAACAAAAGAAAAGAAAGAAGAAAAAAGATAGAAATTCAAAATGATTTGACTGGGCATACCAAACAAATTTATAATTATTATTATTATTAAGGGAGATGATCAGAATCTTTAAAAGAAACTTTTTTAGAAGTTTGTATATATTATGTTATTGCAGTAAATCTATTAGTAGACATTTGTATTGAGTGTAATCCTCTATGGCAACTAATCGTTTGGTTGCTAGAGAAGCCATTTATGAAACTTAGGGTGAAATATTTAAAAAATGACAGTATTAACAGTGTGTTCTATAGATAATGCTAAAGAATATACAGTTTGTCCATGTAATTTGGTTAGGGGATTGAGTCTGAGAACTTATTTATTGGAAATGTTCCTGAATAAGAAGGCTTATTCCTGTCTTAATGAATGAAGAGAAATACATGCAGGGAGGGCTTGGTGTTAGATACCAAGGATTTCTCATGATTTGTAATCCTGAAATCCACTTGTGGCAATATTTGGAACTGTGATTGAATTGGAGATCTCATAGAGATTCAAAAGACTTAAGGCCTGTTGATAAACTTTTATTTTAGTAGGAAATTATTCAAAAATGTCAATAATAGTACCTTATTAAATATATATTCCACTATGTATAGCTTTGGTAGCTAATGTTTGTCTTGGAATATTTCCTAAGCCTCTGGAAAACCTGAAGAGTATATTGATAGCATAAAATAATCTTTAATGATTTAGAAGCCAACGGACCCAGTAAGTCAATACAAGCTATTATAAATGGTTCTTTTAGTCCGCAAAAATGAAACAATTAATGTAGCATGCTAAAAGTAAAAAATGGAATATGTTTTATACATCTCAATTTAGTAACAATTCCATTTATGATTACTTTCCTTTCACCCTTCCTAGCTCACTGAAAATCTAGAGTCATTCTGTCTAGTAGTCTCATCGAAATGCTTTTAATTTGGTTTGCTTTGTTGCAGGTAATGTGCATACTAAGATGCATTTTATTCCCATTATCCAGCCTATTGTACAAATCTTCAGTGGTTTTCAGATTTTACAATTTGAATTTATTAATCTGGTTCTTGGATCCCATAATGTCTCTCCCACAGCACTGCCCCAAAGGACAGGCTATTGCCTCTTACGTTATTATCCGGCCCGGCTTTTCTAACACATGTAGGGTCGTATGTCTTTTGTATCTGTTCCCTTTAACTTTTAAACTATTCTCTTCTAGCTATGTCAACCTTTTCCCTCTCTGTTATACTCCAAAGACTTCCCCTTTGTTTGTAATTGGCCCCTGCATTAGTGACTCATGTTTATTGAACTAGAATTTTTATGGTTGCTGAAAAAGCACAGAATTAAAGGGGTATATACTGAAATTTAGCATAAGGGTTCTCAAAATTGGGGAGGCATTTCAGTGTTTGTTTCTTTTCCTTGGACAGTTTCATAACTGGCTGTATAATAGAGATAGACCACAGTCAAAGAATACCAGGTTATACTAGGATACCATATAGGATTTTTAGTCTTGTGACATTGATCCTATTTTATCTCTGATATGATGATATTTAGACGTTAGAATCTGGGAACATTTAGGAAACAGTTTACGTCTGTGCTGTTGGGGTTGAATTTTACTTTCTGGCATCCTTCATTAAGACAATTTTTTTTCCTTCCTAGATGAAACCAAGCTGACTCAATAGTAAGTTGGCAATTTAAGTAATTGACATCTGAATAGTTAAGGCCTTCTCTCAGCTTTTGGAAAAACACCATTCTTTTAGCTACCAAAGAGAATTCAGTGAACGGAATACAGCAATTTACTTCTTATCAGAAGGACACCGTGACAGTAGCATTTCAAAGTTGGTCCTATGTCAAATGCCCAAATTATAATAAATACAGTACTATAATAATAAATGTATATTTTAATTTTAAAAAGGTACTTTTTCCCTACTGGATAAATACTGCTTTCAGATCTGCCATGAAAAGAGAGAAAAAGGAAAGGAATGCCATCATTATTTTTATGATGTAGAATGACACATTTAATGGTACTTCATATATATATATATATATATATATATATTTTTTTTTTTTTACTGACTTAACTGTAGTTTTCAAGTTAGACAGATATAACACTTTTCTACTAATTGTTGTTTTGGTGATCTGATTTGGATTTATGTAAGCTTTATTCTGATTACAGGTGAGGATGAATAGGAGAATTCTATCTATAAACCATAGCAAAAAATGATAGGCTTAAATATTACTCCCAGAAATGTGATCACATATCAAAGTGTGTAGGGAATAAAATAAACCTAAAGAAAGGCTAAAAGCAATGACTCCAAAGAGAAGGTGCCACCATTGTCTGTGACTTTTATCAACATACCTGTCCTGTTTCATCCCAAACTCTACATTCAGGTTAGAGACTTGGGTCATGCAATCCACATAGGCATCTTACATGCACGGTGGTTTGAATGCTCATATTTTTGTATGTAATCTTACTTTTGGTTAGTTTTTTAGGTATTCCAGAGGTTCTTAAGTTACTATGTAAAATATTTACCATGTAAATTATAAATATAATTTACCATATATATATATTTATAATAATTTTAAGGCCAATTTAAGGGATTTTTCTTATTTTTAATTATGTAACATTTGATTGTAAGTAACTTTGTAGCTCATTCCCACTGTAAGATGTGAGTGTTGTAGTAAAATACTTGTCCAGCTGTAACTGATTGGCCATGGTATAATGTAGAAGGGAGAATAAATGACTGAAAATGGATATTCATTCAAGTAGACAAGAATAGTTATTTACTAGTTTCTAAATTCCTTCCAAAATGGGAAGATACCAAAGCCATATTAACATATAAGCATAAGTTATGTATTAAATGTATTTTACTCTCAGAGGACAGGTGGTTGTTCTTTTTTGCTATGACAGTAGTACCAACCATCTAATTTCAGGGTGAATTCTTGGAGCTTTGATGAAAAGAAAATGACTGAGCAGCTCATTTGACATCATTTGGGTTTAATTTTAAGTGTCCTGGACCAAGTATAGATAGCTCACAGACACCCTCCTCCCTCTACTCTTGACAGGTTTTCTCAAGTGTTGCTTTATTTTTTAAGCTTTGACATTGTGTAGGTCAAGTATAATTGGGTTTCTGTGAAGGAAATGCATTAGTTCCATTTATGAAAACATTTAAATGAGAGGGGCTTCCTACTAGAACCAACCTTTCTTTTTATAAAAAGCTAAAAATAGAATTATTGAAAGATAATAGATAACTTATATACAATGACAGAAGTGAAAGTAAATTTAGTTCAAAACTTTGGCTTTAAGGGTGGTGGTGGCTCCTCCTATCTTGAGTGCCAGGCCTGGACACTCCCCTCCCCTCAGAAGACTGCCTTGGCCACCTGTTGCATGTCCTGGCCTGGGTTGCACCTGACTGCCACCCACATGGGGGCCTGATGGCTGCAGACTAGTGCAGGGTAGGATGGGACCAAGCCAAGGGGATAGGTGCATGTTCGTGGGGTTTGGCTGGGTAGAGGCCCCACATGCCTCTGTGAAAGGCTAGGTGGGACCCCGCAGCTCACGTGCCAGGGCCCCACTCAGTGCTGACCTCCACCCAGAGCAAGGACAAAGCAGAGAGCCCCTGGCTGGAGAGCAGCTGAGCTGGGCCTGTGTCGCTGCTGGAGAAGAACCTGGAGAAACTGGAGGGAGCGGGAGTACAGAAGACAGAGGAGCCTTAGGTCCAGAGGGACTCCGATGACAGGGTGGTCAGAGTGAGGTCAGGTCAAGACCTGGAGGGGCTGGGGTGTAAGGCCACCAGCAATACTGAGATCAGAAAGAATCCCAGAAACAAAGGGGTTTCCAGAGACAGAAGAAATCAAACTCGCAATGAGAGGGCCAGCCAAACACCATGAAGTAAGCCGGGCCAAGGATTAATGGCCAAAGGCTGAGAAATGACCAGTGAGGGAGGAATGAGAACAGAATTCTGACTGCACCAGGTGGTGACAGAGGAGTGACTACCAGGATTAATGTACTGTGACAGCCTTTGGAACAGACTGAGATCCATAGGGAGAAATGTGGTAACCTGAGGCTGAATCAGGGCTGTTAAGGAACAAAGAGAAGGATTCTGGGGCCTTAACTAGTCAGGGAAAAAGCAAGTGAAGAAAGGAGTGAGGGTTTATGCGTGGGGATTTATTTGGGACCATTTTGAGGACGTACTTTCCAGCATCATGTCAGCCTCCATTCCACTGCGGATCCTCAAACCCAACATTGAGGCTGTGCTGGGTCCCACAGCTATGAGTCAGGAACTGGGGTAAATGCAGGCAATTGCCCACAGCTACCCCAAGCCAGCCCTATCCCTTCCAGCTTCATCAGTCTGTTAAATTGATTTTTCAGGGGATGGAGAGATGATTGTGAGTAAAAAGTTAGTCTGGCTAATCTTACAATAACAGTACATTGGCAAGTAAAAATAAA
The DNA here is from genome assembly GCA_004026585.1 of Noctilio leporinus. Taxonomy (NCBI): domain Eukaryota; kingdom Metazoa; phylum Chordata; class Mammalia; order Chiroptera; family Noctilionidae; genus Noctilio; species Noctilio leporinus. The sequence goes on along the minus strand of PVIW01002553.1, from coordinate 115,676 downwards.
TAAATAAATAAATAAATAAATAAATTCATGAGACATTGAACAGCCTAAAGTGGGAGTTGGCTTCTATTCTAGTTCCCATTCTCAAAGTTTTAAAGAGCAGCTTCATACCCCTGGGGGCAAGGCCTGCATCTTTCTATGGGGTGACTAGTGCCAAGGATTTGGTCAATGCTCAGCAAATTAATGACAAGAAGAAGAAATGATGGTTTTCACTAATAGACGCATACTGGTGGTTTCCATGTCACACCATGATCAGAAACCAGGGGAGCAAGTCATTAATCATGTCTTTTTCCATCACATTTTGCTGACTTGTCCAAGTTCTAGGCTTAGGGACAATAGAGGAAAGGGCCTACTAGAGGACAGACAGGGAGGGGTATGTACAAATTCTAATTTCCTCCCAGTTTAATCCTTTGTACTTGAAAAACGTTAGTTTGCAGTTTGATGTTGGCTGCTAATGAGCTCAGTGTAAGAAAAGGAGATGAATAAGCTTGAGGCTTATTCTTTTTAAAATAAGTAAAAGGCTTTTAGTAGAAAAAAAACATTGGCATTAATAATAATGATAATCCCCAAAGTTCAGGTATTGAATTAGTCTCTTTGAAACTACTAAAACAATTTATGAATTTAAATAGGGAGTATATTATGAGTAGAATTTGTTAGAAATATTAAAATAACCTAAAATAAAATTGTCAACTTATTCAATTACTGCAATTTATCCAAAATCTATAATTATCAATTTTGTTCTACTAGAAACGTTGCCTCCCCATTTGTTTCTGTCTCTGTCATCTGGCAGATGCATCTGACCACAAAATTGATATCAGGAGTCCTGAGGAGTCCACAGCACTTGTGACAGGCCAGGTTCAGTTTTAAATAAGCAGTGCAGTTTCTTTTATACTATGTGACCAGAGACAAAAAGTATGGTGTCCAAAGGAAGCATGGCCTGAATGGGAAGAACTTGAGTGTGGGTTTCAGTGGTGATGGTTGCTGAATAGCTGGGTCACTTGAGGCATTCACCTTGTACATAACTCAGTTCTTATAAAGTAGTATAAGGATTACCTTCTTTACCCTACCATAAAGATCTTGTGAGAATAGATTGTGATTCTATATGTGAAAAGGAAGTACCAGACCAATATAAAATGAAGGTTTTTGGCTCAATGCTTTTTTTCCTTCAGGAATGTGAAATTTTAAAATATTACAGATGTCCTTCACTACTGCTTCTTTTTATGTATTGACTTTTCCATCCTAAACATTTTCCCCCTAAAATTTTGAAAAAGTTAAAATCCTTTCAAATATATCTTTATTACTGACTTGCAAATTAGGGTGGTAAGGAATCAATCTGAGGTTAAGGAAAGGTCAGGACAAAAGTATCTATCTGATGGTGAACAGCTGGCTAAGTGAGAAAGGTCAATGCAAACCTTTTATATTTTAAATAATTTTTCTCCACATTAATTCTAGGGGAAATATTGCACAAACCTCTAGAATACTAGGAGACCTCAAGCTTTGCAAATAAGTAAGATATTCAGGATATAAGTTGAATTGAAGTTCAATATAAAACTTCATTTTATATTGGTCTGGTACTTCCTTTTCACATATAGAATCACATTTTATTCTCATAAGATCTTTATGGTATGGTAAAGAAGGTAATCCTTATACTACTTTATAAGAACTGAGTTATATACAAGGTGAATGCATTAAGTGACCCAGCCATTTAGCCATCATCACGACTGAAACCCAGACTCAAGTTCTTCCCATTCAGGCCATGCTTCCTTTGGACACCATAATATCTTTACAATATTATGTTTCTAGAAAAATCCAACAAACTTTTGAGTTAGAATTGACCAGAGAAAGAGCAAATGAGAGCTGTCCATGGATTTTTTGGCATAAATACATGACTTACTAATGGCTTAAACTTGGTTAGATGCCAAAGATGCAACTACATTTTTTGCTATTAATATTTCATTACTCACTAATAGCTTTTTGCATAGGAAGAGAAATTTCTAGTGTTATGAGGTGATGTAATAACATTTTCTTTTGTTGATGTTAAATGATGGAATCTTATTTTTTATAAATAACTTGTTGACTTTTCAATTTTTTTATGAACCTGATCTAAAATATCTCAAATGGTAGCTGGAATATTTTCTGGTTTATATGTTATATAAACTATGCCACTGCTATTGTGTATGGTCCTGTGGAAGTTTCCTAACCTGGAGTTCAACCATGTTGATGTTGTTTTGTCTAGTAACTAAGACCTGTTCTCTAGAAAATTACTTCATCTCTCTATACAGAGTTTGAAGGAAGGTTATTCTAATAAGGTCTTTTGTTCTTTTCTTGAAACTTTTAGATCAATGTTATTTTGTTTATAGTTTATTGGTAACCCAGTACCTTGGTTGTATTGAGTTTGCTTCTCTGAGAGTAAGTTACTGAATTGTATTAAAAAAATCTTAATTTTGGGTTGGGAATTACTTTATTGGGTGTCCTCTTAATAATCTTTCAAAGTTGCCAATCACAAATATGGCTAAATGTCTCCCCTATTTATTAGGTAAATGACCTTGGGAAAGTTAAAGAACTTTTTTGTGATTCTGTTCTATAACAGTAGTACATAAAAGACTTTATATGAAAATACAATTGGAGTTCCTTATCACACACAGTAAACACCTGATAAAAATTTGCTGTTATTATTATCAAAAGTGAAGATTGATAATTGTTATAATACTATGATTGGAAAATATATGCCATAAAAATGATTAGAATCAATAAACAAGCACAGGCAGACAGCTCTGCAGGGGAGGAACCATTTAGAAGGGTGAAAGGACAGAGCAAAAAGGGAAAAGGACTCATGGACATGGACAACCGTGCTGATTGAAGGAGGGAGGAGATTATAATGGGACAATGATAGTGGGAAAATGCAATAAAAATAAATAATTGAAAAGGAAATGCTAGGGAAAAAAATCAATGTACAAAAATCCATTGCATTCCTATACACTACAATGACATTTCAGAAAAAAATTCAGGAAAATCTATTCCTTTTGCATGCAACAAAAGAGTAAAATACATAGGAATAAACTTAACAAAAGATGTGAAGGATTTATATGCTGAGAACTTCAAAGCATTATTGAAAGATTGAAAAAGACACAAATAAATGAAAAGATATTCATTCCATATTCATGGGCTGAAAGAGTCAACACATTTTAAATGAACATATTACCCAAAGTAATATGCAGATTTAATGTAATGCTCACCAAAATCCCAATGGCATTTAAAAAACAATAGAACCAAAAAAAATCATCGAATTTGTATGGAACTACGAAAGATTCCAAAAGGCCAAAGCCATCCTGAGAAAAAAAGAATGATGCAGGAGATGTTATACTCCCTGACTTCAAATTATACTGCAAATTGACAATAATCAAAACATCATGGTAATGTCAGAACATACAGACCAATGGAATAGAACTGAGAGCCCAGAAATAAACCCATGACATGGAAACAACTAAAATGTCCTTCAATAGGTAACTAAATGCAGGTCTGGGTGCCTACCACTATGGAATTCAGTACTAGAGAGGCAGGTGCAAAGGAAAGTGGTTTCACTTGGTGCCTGCAACCTGGAAAATGAGGGATTCTTGTTTCAGAGCCCATCTTAACATCTCAATGTGGGCAGGGGGTTTTATAAGGAGGGAGAGGAACAAAAAGATCAGGTGGAGAGACTGTGGATATGCAGGCAGTGTCTTTGCTGGTCCCAATCTGGATCTTTAATGTCAGTGTCCTGAAACTGTCCATGCCAGCTGAATTCCTGCAGTTGGGTGATCTGCGTCATCCAAAATTGTGGTATAGGCCATTTCTTGTACAAGCAGGAAACGGAACTGCTGGTGCTTGCAATATGCTTACAAAGAAACTGTCAGTATGTGAATTCTTTTGTTAAATTTGTTAGTTCATCTTATTCTAATTCCATTTCATGGTAAGTCGGAGCAGTATAATTTTTTTATTCCCTATTACAAAATAGATGATTAGATAAAGAAGATGTGGTACTTACATATAATGGAATACTACTCAGCTGTAACAAAAGATGAAATGCTGCTGTTTGTGATAACATGGATGGATCTTTAGAATATTATGTAAAGTGAAATAAGTCATAGAGAAAAAGTCAAGAACCATATGATTTCACTCATGTATGGGATATAAAACTGAAAGCAATAAATGAACAAACAAAGCAAACCTACAAGAACTCATAGACACAGAAAACAGTGGTTGTTACCAGAGAGAATTAGGGTGGGTGGTAGTAAAGGATAAAGGTGGTCAAATATATGACAGTGGAAGAATGTTTAACTTCAGGTGGTGGGTACACAATCCAATGTACAGATGATGTATCATAGAATTGTATACTTGAAACCTATATAATTTTATTAACCAATGTCACTTCAGTAAATTTAATTAAAAAAGAAAGAGATATGGATGGTGGAGCTATATGTGAATTTATTTAAATATTAGACTGGGCGAATGTTTTAAAAACTATATATTTAGCTTGTCTACCGGTCCATAAAAATAAGACACAATATGTGGAATTTTTGTTTTAAGCCTGTATAATTCTTGCAAGATAAAAACACATAGAAAATAGAACCACAGAGAACATGTAAAAATTAATGGCATTACAAATATTTTCAATGATACCAAAACCATTTACAATGTGCTTTCTTTGCTGTTCAGTCAGCTGTTACAGTAGATATAACAACCATCTCCTCTTCTCTTTCCTTTTCTTTGTGAACAGAGTTCTGATTCCGTGCAGGTTTCTGCTTTTCCCTCGATAGCTCAGTGTTAGCGCCTGATAGATCTTACCCAATCTGGTGTCAGTAATTGGTTTAAGCCAGGGCTGTATGTTATAAGGTTATAACTCATGAGACATGAAGGAAAGAATGTTAGCTGAAGGGATTCTGAAAAATGTTTTATGTGTTCTAAATAGAAAAAGGTTTTCTTTTCTGTCTCTGGACACTGTGATGCTTGGAACTGTTGTAGACATTTTGTGATCATGAGGTCACAAGCTATGTGACAGAACTGATAACATGGAAATGGCAAATCCGTAATATGAAGCAAACTTGGGTCCTTGAAGATGATGTTAAGGTATTGAATTAACCAACACTGGAATTGCCAACCTCTGGGGTCTTTTGTAGGGTAATGAATTCCTTAATGGTGTCATTTAGTTGAGTTGGGGTTTTCTGATACAGCTAAAATCATTCTAAATAAAGAAGCATTCTAAATCATGTTAGCTAAAAACCATCCTAATATTATTTATCTCATACTTTTATTTTATTATAATAAAATGTTAAATTTATGTAAATGAAAATAGAAGTAATTTATAATTATATGGGATTTTGTAGGTGCTTAAATTATTACACAGAGTATTTTCTGAAAATACAGAAGCTTTTGACATCTCTTTCTCAAATGAAAGTTGGAGCACTGCCTTAGCAATTCACGACAAGTTGTTTAACTCTTAAGAGTTAAGTTAAAATTTTTAATTTTTATTTTTCAACTTTTAAAATTATTTTACTATGTATGTGCCATATATAGTAAACATCACAAATCTTACTTGGTAATCAATTTTTGTAAACTTTTTACCAGTTTTAATAAAGTAAACACACCTGTGTAAACCACCACCCAGATCGAGATATAGAATATAATTTCTCAGAAGTCTTACTGTGGTTTCCCCTCTCTCTTCTCCCCACTAACATCATTCCTCTAGAGTTTCTTGTTCTTAAATGTTGCATATTTAAGTAATGCAGTAGGCAGCCTTGTGTGTCTGGCTTCTTGTGCTTAACAGTTTGGAATGTGAGATTCATCTATGTTATGCATAGCAATTACAGTTTATTTTAATTTCTATTTAGTATGTTAATGCATGGATATAAAATAACCTATCCATTCTATTATAGTGGACATTGGATTTTTGGCTACTATGAACGATGTATCTATGAATATTCTCATGTACATTTTTTGGTTTATATGCATTCATACACATCTATTGAGTTAACAATTTAGTATGGGAGTGCTAAGTCATAGGATAGACAAATGATCCTCTTTTGTAAATACTGTTAATGAATTTTCTGAAGTGATTGTATCAATATGTACTTCTATCATCTATATATCAATGTAAAATTTGCTACACAACTTGTCAGTATATATTATTGTCAGTTTAATTTAACCTTTCTGGTGTTCTATAGTGTTGCCTTGTTTTCATTTTAATTATCATTTCTCTGATAATGAGGGTGAATACCTTTTTATAGGTTCACTGAACATTTGAAGTGCTCTTTATTGAAGTTTGTATTTGCCTTTTATATTTTTCCCAAAATGTGTTTTCATTAGTGATTTATAGGCATTTTGTATGCTAGATACACATCCTTTGTCAAATTATAGGTATTGAAATATTTTCTCTCCTTACGTAGCTTGTCTTTTCACTCTGCTAATGACGGTTCTGCTGAAAAACAAGGTTTTTATTTCATTAAAGTCCAATTCATCAGCCTTTCCTTTTATAGTTACTGGCTTTTTTGTGTATTGTGACTAGAATTTTTTGCCTAGTCTAAGGTCATAAAAACACTCTTTTCTGTTATTTTTAGAAGACATTAGTTCTTTGATTCATCTGGAATTGATTTTTGTATAGGTATGAGATACTTTATTTTCATATGTATATTCATTTGATCCTAGAGTTTTCAAAGGCAGTTTTGATAAAAATCAGATGGAAATAGATATTGAATATACTACTATGTTCATTTATTTGTTTTCTATTCATTTACTAATATATCATAATTTTAATAGTGTGTTCTATAATTTCTTCAACTTTGTTCTTTCTTCAAATTGCTTTTTATTCTTAAAGCTCTTTAATTCTATATAAATTTTTAAGTGAGCTTGTTCATTTATACCAAGGAAACAACCCTGTTGGAATTTCAATTTCATTGAATTTTTAGGTTGGTGAATCAATTTGATTGGTGTTGAATCTACTGTATATATCAATGTGGAGAGAACTAATATCTTTACAATATAAGGCCTTCTAACCCACTAATATGTATTTAGGTATTTATTGTCTTTCAATGATGTACTATGATTTTCTGTTAGAGTTATTACACCTATTTTGTTTGATTTATTTCTAAGTTTTCAAAGTTTGGATGCTATTTTAATAATGCTTAAAAACTTATTTCTAGGTGCTTATTGGTAGTATACAGAAATAAAATTGATTATTAATTTTAATGTTTATGCTTCTTTTAGAATTCCTGTGTACACAATTTTATCATCTCTGAATAATAAGTTTATTTCTTCCTTTTTGATTCTCACAGGTTCAATTTGTTTTTATTCCTGGTTGCACTAGTTAGGGATTCAAGTATAATATTGAATAGAAGTATTCATACAAAAGTAGCAGACATCCTTTTATACATTTCAGTGGAAAAGCCTTTAATATTTCATCATTAAAATGGTGTTTGCTGTAAGTTTTTGTAGGTAAATTTATCATATTAAGGAAGTTTCCTTCTCCTCCTTATTTGCTTAAGCTTTTGTAATGAAAGAGTTAAATTTTTAAAAATTGATTTTAGAGAGGGGAGGAAGGGAGGATGGGAAGAAGGAGGGAAGGAGAGAGAAACATTGATTTATTGTCCCACTTATTTATTCATTGGTTGATTCATATGTGCCTTGATGAATATCAAACCCTAACCTTGGCATATAGGGACAATGCTGTAACTATGAAATAATAAAAATATGAATGCAAAAGAAGGGGATCAAGGAAATGAGAAAGAACAAAGGTATATTTTATTCTCTTGTAGTGGGAGTGTCCAACAAAATATATGAGCCATCATATTATCAGCAGTGGAAATTTCTCTCTCTTTCTCTTTCTCTCTGTTCTCTGTCTCTCTCTGTCTCTGTCTCTCTCTCAGCATAAGTAAACCAGTAATATCCCCCTCTCTTTTATAAAATGTTCTACCAAGTTTTATTTGTTCTAGATTTTATCCTGACACTATCTTACAGATCTGTGCCAATTTTTTGCACCATTTTTCCAAAGTTCAGTCCATTTTTAACATGTACTTTGAAAAAAAGCAAACAAATGAAAATTAAGCATATGAAGGACTCACTTTCTGATCCTTTTCCCTTAAATTCCTCCAGTTTTCTCTCCATAGCCAGCTATGTAATTGACAGAGTTCTTGGTACTTGGTGCTCTTGAATTATTTTCTCTTCTAGAATCTTTTGTGATACAAATATGCTATACTTCCAGATTTTCTTGAAATATGCAAAAATGCACCCATCTGAGCATAATTTATTGTATTCCATGGGTAATAGCCCTCTAAAAATAGTGTGCTAATTTACTCATAAAGTTTTTATTTCTTCCACTTTCCCTTCAGCAGTAAGCCCTGATGTATATGTACCATTCTCTGGCCCTTTGAATACAAGGGAGCATCAAAATGCCTACAATGCTAACATGGACGTTTGTGTGCTGTTAGCCTCCATTGCCCTGATCACTTTCTATCTTGTTCCTGATTGCTGTTTATTCAGCTCTGCAGTCATTTACCTTCTTTGGATCCCGGTACTTAACCTGATATTCTTTTTCTTTTTTAATAACTCACAGAGATGATTTTTTCTACATAACTGACCATCTTTTCAACTTATTTTTAACAGCTTTATTTTTTAAATAAGAAAAGTTGTTTAGCTTTGTTGTGAAATTTGGGAAGGCACAGAAAATTGCAACAAAGAAAATAAAAATCACTTATCTTACCATCCCAAGACAATCACTGTTAAAAATTTAATGCATATTCTTGGAGGTAAAAAAAAAAAAAAAAAAAAAAAAAAAAAAAACAGCATAATTCTTGTTGTTTCAGACAGTTATTCTCAGTATCTCTGGAATCTCTTTTTCCTGAATATCATATAGGAACAGAGATTAGTACCCTTTTTCTTTTAGCCTGAGGGAGTAAGCACAGAAAATCACCTAGACAGGTAGGTAACATGGTGCCTGTTGTATATAAATTATTTAAGAATGAGGACTAAGTTATTTTTTCAAATCAAATTATCTGTCATAGGGCTCATGATTTTGCATACATGTTGGTTTGAATACCCTGTGCGCCTGCTTCAGACCCATGGGGAGTATGCTAAGGATAAGTGGGTCTCTACCTTTCTTCACATAAGCATGGCCTTCTTAGGTTTTTGAATGGATAAACTACTCATCAAGTCAAAGAAAGTTTCAGTGAAAGGCTTTAAGCAGACTTTGTGCAGATGTCTAACAGAGCTACTGTTTTCTAGGAGAGCAAGATTTAGATCTTGGTCATATGGATGCCTTGGGAGCCTCTTTTAATCTCCACAGGCATTAGAAATGATTATTCCTTGCCTCTACAAGCAATCACTAGATACCTAGAATTTTAAAATTGATGTTTAGGTATTTTTAAAGATAAAGAAAACCATGACTCTGGCTTCTAAATTTTGACTTAAATGGAAGAGAGTAAACAGGTGAATAAAATAAAACCTGAGAAGGTTCCTGATTCATTTAATTTTGCTCAATCCTCTTAAAACTGAATATAAAAGACCTGCTTTGACTGCCTCTGTACTATCTGTATGTTTTATGGAGATAGTAATATATTAGCATATTTTAATTACTCTGCTTTCAAAGAGAATACTAATTTAATACCACATGACTTATTTAGTGTATGGCTCTATATCTAGTTTGTTCATAAAATCCTAGAATCTTACAACTCCTCCTTGATTTATCAAAATCTTGTTTAGTAGCTTCTAAACCTTAGAATGCATAAAGATCATCTAAGGTGCTTTAAAATAGTTAAGATGTCTGGACTTCCGAAATTATTTTGAATGAATAGATCTAGATGGGTCCCAGAAAGTTTCATAAGAACTCTTGACAATTCTGAGGCAGGTGTTCCATGGACCATTTTTTGAAAATGATTGTTTAACTTATATAACACCTAATACGTAGTTATTTACCTTCTTAGAAGAAACACAAGCATTGTGAATGTTGGATCATTAAATGTTTTAAACACGTTCTCAAAAAATAGAAAAACAATCACTTTATTTCATAAAAATGTGAGGTACTGTTAAAGTAGATATTTTACTTAAGATCATTGTACATATTAAAGAAAATCAGTAATATTGGCTAGAGGGTAGCTCAGACCTCCTACACTAATCTGGAGCCACTGGGCAATATTTGCTTTAATTGTATCTGTATTTACATTAGTGCTCTGTGCTTGGCAGTCTTCTCAGAAAGGTATTCATCAGATCGTTGCTTTAAAGATTTAACCAGCTGGAAACACTCTTTATATTTTGCATCACTAAATTGAATATAGATCTCAAAATAAAAAATGTAGAGAATTCTCAGGCATTTATGTTATTTTGTTTGGGCCTAGAGATCAAATTAAGAGCTAATTATTTTTATGTTTTAAAGAGTTTGAAGAATCTCAGATTCTACCAGCTTTCTAGTGTGATTCATTTCTGGATAAAATATTTCAAGTGCTCTATAATAAAAAATCAAATGTCTAAACATGAAGCATTTATACCACCATTAAGCATTGAAATGCTGGTTTTATTCATAGTTATTATATTCAAGTAATGCAGATGCTTTCTCCAAAATGAATGCTATTTGCTCCACTTGACCATGTCTTGAGGTGGAAGCTAGTGTTTGTTATGTAACCAAGGACACACTCCATCTGTCCTGCATGTCACAGCAGAACATCTAACCTATTCTCCAGTGGTCCCTCAGGCAATATTCTGGAAACAGACAAAAGGCACTCTCTTGCTAGGGGTAGCCCAGTGGGAACTCTACTAAGCTGCTTTCTGTATGGCAAGGCTCTTGACAAGAGTTCTGACTTTTGTCACTGAACAAAAGATAAAGACATCTTTGTAGTCCTTTGATCTCTTAGAGGATCAGGCAACAAGAGTACCTCATCTAAATTCTAAACCTACGTCTGAAAACTATATTTCTAGTAATCCCATCATGTAGCTACTTGTATTTTTGTGAATAAAATATTTAAACATAAGTCAGATTAAAATAATCGCAAAGGAAAGGATTAAAGGAATAAAAAAATTATTATCAAACATAGATAGCAGCTCCATTTTCAAAATCCTTAAAATTTATGGCCATTAATAATGCAAATGTTCAAAAGGTGTTTAACTCTACTTATTTTTAAAAGGTTATTCAAATTAGCTAAATTTTTCTTGTAAAAATTGAGATCTGCTGGCTCATATTGGTTTCACCAGAGTTTATACTTCAGCTATATGAATGTCTTAATAAAGGATTTTCTTATTTTACAAATCGGAAAACCAAAGCAGAAATAGCCCAAATTCTATTCCAGAAAGCTTCCAAAGGGGATGTACAGGGGTATCATAATCCATTTTAACTATGCTAGGGTATTGAGCCTCAAGACATTTGAATGGGGGGAGCCTGGATGGAGGAGCAAGTGACATGGAAAACTGTTGCATTGCAATCATTGTGAGCAATTAATGCTGTTTCTGGAGCATACTGAGCAGTAGGCACCTAAGATAATGAGGAAACTGGAATTTAAATAAAGCTTATTTAAGTCGTAGGCCTGGAGCTGAGCTACTAACCCAGGAATCTCCTAATTGGATTTATCAAGGCTATGCTTAAATACATACCTTATAAACTTTTTTTTTTGAATGTCTGAAAATTCCTAATTTTAAGAATCTTTTTATTATTATTTTTAAATATTTTATTTATTATTTTTAGAGAGAGGGGAAAGGAGAGAGGCAGAGAGGGAGAGAGACATCAATGTATGGTTGCCTTTCACCTGCCACCAGCTACAGAGCTGGCTGGAGACCTGACTTGCAACCTGGTCATGTGCCCTGGCTGGGAATCGAACCTGCTACCTTTGGGTTTGCAGGCCAGTGCCTTATCCACTGTGCTACCAGCCAGGGCTAAGAATATTTTTTTGTTTGTTTGTTTTTCAATGTATGGTTGCCTTTCACCTGCCTCCAGCTATGCACATGGCTGGAGACCTGGCTTGCAACCTGATTATGTGCCCTGGCTGGGAATTGAAGCAGCAACCTTTGGGTTCGCAGGCCAGCACCTTAACCACTGTGCTACCAGCCAGGGCAAGAATATTTTTAAATGGTGAAATCATGCAGACAAGATTGCACATTTCATTTTGTCAGTGTCCTTAGGTGCATATTCAACTTGCTCATTTTTTTCAAGGCATATGCACTGCTCAGATTTCCTGCAGCTTTTCTAAGGAATTCTCTTCTTCCTGTGGGACATGTAGGTAAGAAATAAAAATGCAGCTTGTGATAAATATATTAAGGTATTGCAAGGTTGAAATAATCCTTGTTTTGTTTCCTATGAGGACTTCATGTTGGAGAAAATTCCTGCAAAAATGAAGAAAATATATCAAGAGATTTGAGCTACAGAACTGGAACCTACTCATTACAACAGATAATGAAAGACCTAGATTTTGTTCTCTGGTCTCCTCCAAAGTACTGGGTAGGAGAGAAAAATTCTGGAGCAATCAGGTTAAGAACACAAAAGTGGAGTCACATATTCCCAAATTCAAATTCTGGTTTGATTTTTTACAAGTTGTATAACTTTAGAAAAGTTCTATAACCTGCATAACTCCTACTAATCTCATATTTAAATTAATAACAATTATAATTTCTACCTCATAGGATTGTATTAAGGATTAACTGAATTGTCTCCAAAGCACCAAGTATAGTGCTTATATTAGTTCTCGGCTGGTGTTCTAAAACATTGCAATTAAGTTAGTTGTTTAAGACAACACAAGTTTATAATCTTATGGTCTCAACAAACTAGGCACATTCTTTTTTTGAGGCTCTAGGAGAGAATGTTTCCTCATCTTTTCCACTTTCTAGAGGCCTCCACATTTCTTAGTTCATGGCTGTCTTCCTCCATCTTCAGAGCCAGTGATGTAGCATCTCTCTGATTCTTTGTTTGTAGTACACCTCCCTCTGACCACATCCAGGAAAGGCTCTTTACCTTTAAGGACCATGTGATTTGATTTAACCTACTCTGATAATTCAGGATAATCTCCCCATCTCAGGTGTCTTAATTTAGTTACATGTGCCAAGTCCCTTTAATATGAGGCCTGTCCAGAAAGTACACAGCCATATACTATGAAAAATAGAGACATTTATTAAAGAAAAGACAAGATACAAAAAACATGGACATAGGACAGTGAAGCCTTAGTCCCTTTCAATGTAGGCACCTTGAAACCTCACACAGTTCTCCTAGTCACCCCCATTGCTGCCCCCATTGTGTTTTCCTGAATCTCATCAATGGTCTCAGATTTCTTCCCTTTCAAAGGTGCTTTAGTTTTGGAAAATCCAGATGTTGCAGGGCACCAAATCTTGGCTGCAGGGAGTGGAATCACCTGGGTGATTTGATGTTTTGCCAAAAACTTTGCATAAGACATGATGCATTAGTGGACGTGTTGTCATGATGAAGCTTCCAGTCACCAGTTGCCCATAGCTGTGACCTTCTGAATCATCCGAGTAGTTTCCACTCAGGAATGTTTAAGCTTAACTCAAAATTTGATGCATATTCCTTGCTCTTCTCACTCAGTAATTTTGAATGCAATGGCTACACAGTACACATGCTCACTCAAGGGCACCAACTACCCACATTGACCAGTACAGTGAAGTCCTCGTTGTTCGTGCATGAGCATTCTAGCCCACTCTTCTTAGCTGCCAGGTTACATCAATGTTATACAAACTATTTTCATACTAACAATATGTCATATCACTATTTTTATTTATTGGATTGTTTGTTTTTAAATTGTGAATAAACAGCTACCATTGCCCAGAACTACTCAGATACCTCCTTCACCCTCATCCCCTCCAGTCCTGGCCCCTCTGTCAGGGTCAGAATTTTTTCCCAACTAAAAGAGGACTCCTGGCACTACAGAGGAGCTCCAGGACCATGCTCTAGTACTATGTCCAGCATTTGTTCTGATTGTTTGGTATTGTTTAATAACCATTGTAGTCATTAAATAGTTTGAATATTATTCCAGTGATCAAGTTGAGGCTATCAGTTTAGTTAATGAAAAACTAACACAGCCAGCTTCTCGGCAAGCTCAGCAACGTCCTTCTGCTGAGTAGGGCAGTCCTTGAATTGTTTCAAGTATAAAGTGAATCTTTGAGGAAGCAATTAAAATAAACAGACAAAGGAATTCTTGCAAAATTCTAGGGTATTTCGTGGCACTCATTCTTATTTTAAAATGGTATCTCAATTTTTAGAACCATTTTTTTTTTTTTTTTTTTTTCATCAATGTATAGTTGCATTTTACCTGCCTCCAGCCACAGACCTGACTGGAGACCTGGTTTGTAACCTTGTTATGTGCCCTGGCTGGGGAATCAAACCTGCAACCTTTGGGTTCACAGGCCAACACCTTATCCACTGTGCTACCAGCCAGGGCTATAGAACCATTTTTATAAAGAAGCCTTTTATATGTTTATGCTAATATTTTAATAAGTTTATAGTATTAAAATAAAAGACATGATTTCTTTTATGGCTTTGCCGATTAGTTGTTTATGCCTTTTCTATCATCAGAGCCTACCTGAATATCAAAGGCTCAAATTATATGCTTCCTTATAAACCTACCCTGCCATTACTGATGTTTATGTCAGATTAAAGGCACAAGTTCAAGCAATCTCTTCCTTTTCTACAGAGATAAATCTGACTAATGACATAATTTCACACTGTAGTACGGGCCATTAAATTTGGTTTATTGGTATCTATGTATCTCATTCATGTTTGTGTTACTTAAGAAAGCAGACTATGCATTGTATAGCTACTTTATATATTACTTTCCCGATTCTTCCTGTAGTTATTGAACATGGGTATTGTAAGACTATAACAATTAAATATGTGCTCAAAGAAATAGATAAAAATGTACAATATTACATATCCAAGGCTAGAAAGAAGATAAGAGGTAATTTGAAGTGGGTGTTTCTATGCTAATATTCTGCAACTTTGCTTATATTTCTTTGTATTCTTATTCTGACAGTGTTGCTATTATAATATCTATTAGTTCTACAGTTAAACAACCTTGCTAAAATTCTGCCAGAGCAGTAATGACTACAAAGTATCTACAATTTAGGGGAAATAGATTTATGCTGTTGAGCACTTTGTTCTCCAAGAAAGTTAAATTTTTATTTAATAAATTTTGTAGTACTTAAGCTTATTTTTCAACATCAGTGTAGCACTTAGTATTTTAAAAAGTGCTTTACAATGATTAATTATGTCATATACCTCACTTTTGTAGGATGGATTGACCCTAACTGAAACAGTCAAATCTAGCACAAAACAGAAACCAAGTTTTCAGTTTCAAATCACTTAAGGCCTCCATTGGGGTTTTATAATTAAAGTTGGTACCATAGTCTAAAAATTAAATGTAAGATTAAGAGCTTTGAATGTCCACCTCTACATGAAATCATAGAATTTTCCTCTGCAGCAAGGCTCAAAAATGCTAAAGTGATGGTTACCAATATCCAGTTAATCTTTTGAGGTCTATGAAGTAATAAATTTTACTTTAGTAAAAATGCTTACTACTAAAATCCCTGAATATATTGCTTCATATTCCTACACTGACCTAGGCTCTATTTGGGAAATTAAGTAAATGTTTTTATATAAGTAATTGGATATTTTCTTTATCTTTTTATTCTCATGTTAAAATATATAGTGAGTACTTAATAGTTATTTTACTTAAAAGTTATCACAACCATCTTTGCTTTCTGTTTCAAACTCCAAATATAAATGTTTTAATCCTCACCTGAGTGTATATATTTATTGATTTTAGAGAGAGAGAGAAAGGAAGAGAGGTGGGTGGGAGAGAGAGAGGAACATCAATTGGTTGCCTTCTGTACATGCTCCAACCTGGGGTGGAACCCACAACCTAGGTATGTGCCTTGACCAGGAATCAAACATGCAACATTTTGGTTTACAGGATGATGCTTTAATTGGGTGAGCCTCCTGACCAGGGTAAATTTTTTTATATAAGAAAAAAATTGGTGTAATTAACTAACATTGGTAGCTGATTATTGTGTGTTTAATAGGCTCATAATATTTATTTACACTTAACTAAACTCATGAAGGGAACTCATATGCTAACGAGTTGTTAGAAATCACCAATGTGTTCTCTCCATAAAGTTTAGCATTATTAATACAAACTTGTAATAGTAATTGGTGAATAGTACTTTGTTATTTTTCAAATATTGGATCTTTCTAATTTCCTAGTAGGAAACTTAGTTGTTGACTAAAGTTAAATTTTATTATTTGGTATACCAGCCCACTCCAAACTGGAAAATACTTTAGTCATGAATTATTTTCTAGCATTAAATAATCAGGTTGGGAGTTATTCCAACATTTTTCTAGTTCAAACCATTTATCTAGTTGCTGTTTCTTTTTTTGGAGTATCGTTGATAAGTAGTCATCCACCAAAGCATGAATACTTATTAGGATAGACAAGTCACTACATATTTGTATTTGACCACTATTTACTATTAGATGTTCTTTTATATTGAGCCAAAACCTGGTTTCAGTCAAAGGATGTAACCCCTTTGTGGTGAGTTGAAGGATTTGACAACAGATCAAGTTAAAAACATGGATATGCTTTATTTGGGTAGCTCTTGGGCAGGTTGCATGAGAGGGAAAGTCCCTCACAGCTGACCTTCTAGAGTCTGGTGGGGGCAGGATCAGCACTCGGCAGGGGAAGGAAAGAGAACTCCTGGGAGAAAGGGGAATTGGAGAGGGATTATGAGTCTAGGTGATGTCACTCAGTAGTAGCAAGATGGGGAGTTTCTGGGTCAAAGTTTCAAAGGGTAGTAGAAGCTTAAGATTTTTTAAATAGCACTGAGCTTTGTGTTCACTATGGCCAAAAAGTGTTAGGTGCAGTTTTGCAGGGTCTGACTAAAAATATGCTAATGTGATCAGTGTTTGAAGTGTTTGGATGGATAGAAATTTGAGTTTGGTGCTGGTGGATTTTGAGCGGTTAATGAGCCTCTATAAAGAAGTATAACATGGAGTGCATGTACAGGAGGTATCGTTGGCTCGTTTATGTAACACCTTTGAAGGTGATTAGAAAATATATTAATATATCTACACAATGATTTTAGAGTATTTTAGACAGTGTTCATGTCTTCAATGAGGCTTTACTTTTTTTTTTTGAATGAAATATTTCTGGTTTCTCTAAACCTAACTCATAATATCACCCTGGTCATTCTTTTATTTTTTCTTTAAAGTTTATTTTAATTTTCCTAAAAGTACAATCCACTTAATTTTAGTATAGTCACAAAGTTGTAAAACTATCACTACTATCTAATTCTGGAGCATTTTTGTCACTCTAAAAAGAAGTCCTATACTTATTGGCAGTTGTACCCATTCCCCTCTCTTCCCAGCCTTTGAAACTACTAATTTACTTTCTATCTCTATGTATTTTTCACTTCTCTTGGGTATATACTTAGGAGTGGAACTGCTAGATCATATGTAACTCTATTTTTAACTTTTTGAGAGACCCCAAACTTTTCCCCACAGTGACTGCACCATTTTACATTCCCTCAAGCTAGGTATGAAGGTTCCAATTCTCCACATTCTTGCCAACATTTGTTACTGTCTTTTAGATTATAGGTTTTCTAATGGGTGTGAAGAGAGTAAGTACCTCATTGTGATTTTGATTTCTTTAATGACTAATGAGGTTGAGCATAATTTCATGGTTTATTGGCCATTTCTTTGGAGAAATAGCTATTTAAAGTTTTTGATCATATTTTTTAGGTTATTTTCTCTTATTGTTGAGTTGTTAGAGTTTTTATGTTTTCTGGGTACAATTGCCTCATCAGATATATGATTTGCAAATGTTTCATCCCATTCCATGAGTTGTCTTTGTACTTTCTTGATATCTTTTGAAGCATAAGAAATTTTGATTTTGATGAAATCAAATTTAATTTTTCTTCTGTTTTTCATCTTTTTGGTGTCATACTAAGATTTGACATAATACCCAAATCCAAGGACATGAAGATTTACTCCTATATTTCTTTTAAGATATTTATAGTTTCAGGTATTATATTTAGGTGTTTGCTTCATTTCTGTTAATTTTTGTACATGATGTAAGGTAGGAATGTAACTTTATTCTTTTGCATGTAACTAATCAGTTATTACAGCACCATGTATTAAAAAGACTTTCCCTCTGTGAGATGTTTTGGCAGCCTATTAAAAATTAGTATGAATGTAATACTTTATTTTTTGACCCTTCAGTTCTATTCCACTGATCTGTGTGTTTATCCTTATGACAGTAGCTTCCTATTAATTTTGAAATTAGGAAGTGTGGGTCTTCCAACTTTGTTCTATTTCAAGGTTGTCTTGACTATTCTGGGACCCTTGCATTTTTCTATGAATTTTAGAAACAACTTGTCAATTCTGTAAAATAAAAAAAAAGCAGTTGAGATTTTGGGAGGGAGTATTCCAGATATAAATATGAATTGCATTTTTTAAAATGAAGGTCTTTAATATTTTGTCAACAATGGTTTTTTATTTTCAGAATACAAGTTTTGTACTTCATTATATTTATGTGTATTTTATTTTATATACTATTATAATTGATTTAAAAATAATTTTGTATCTTTGCTGAATTTGCTTATTAGTTTACTAGGGTTTTTTGTTTATTTCCTTAGGATTTAAAAAAAAAAATGTATTATTGTTGTATTACATCCATCCCCTTTTTGCTCCCCTCTGTCCCTCTCCCCACCCACCTATTCCCCCCAAACTCAATCCCACCTGTTGTCCATGTCCATGGTTCCTTTATACTAGGTTCTTGTCTAAACTGATCCCCTTCCTTGCCTCTGCCTCCTCCCTCCCCCAAACCCCTTTTCCCCTGATCACTGAAGGCCTATTCACTGTATTCATATATTTGGTTCTGTTTTGCTTGTTAGTTTTGCTCATTATTGTCCTGTAATGGGTGAGATCATATGGTATTTGTCCTTCACTGACTGGCTTATTTCACTAAGCATAATACTTTCTAGTTCCATCATGTTGTTGCAAAGGGTAGGAGTTTCTTCCTTCTTTCTGCTGTATAGTATTCCATTGTGTAAATGTACCAAAGTTTTTTGATCCAATCATCCACCGATGGGCACTTAGGCTGTTTCCAGCACTTGGCTATTGTAAATAGTGCTGCTATGAACATAGGTGTACATAGGTGCTTATGAATTGGTGTTTCAGGATTCTTTGGGTATAGTCCAAGTAGTGGAATTGCTGGATCAAAAGGCAGTTCCATTTTTAGTTTTTTTGAGGAAACCCCATACTGTTTTCCACAGTGGCTGCACCAGCCTACATTCCCACCAACAGTGTATGAGGGTTCTCTTTGCCCTGCATCCTCGCCAACACTTGTTGTTTGCTGATTTGCCGATGATTGCCATTCTGACAGGTGTGAGGTGGTATCTTATTGTGTGTGTTTTTTTTTTTTTTTAAGATTTTATTTATTATCTCCAGAGGGAGATGGGGAGAGAGGCAGGGAGGGAGAGAAACATCAATGTACAGTTGCCTTTCACCTGCCTCCAGCCATGGACCTGGCTGGAGAGGTGGCTTACAACCTGGTTATGTGCCCTGGCTGGGGATTTGAACCAGTGACCTTTGGGTTTGCAGGCCAGCACCTTATCCACTGTGCTTCCAGCCAGGGGTCCTTATTGTGGTTTTAACTTGCATCTCTCTGATGACTAGTGATGTTGAGCATTCTTTCATATGCCTCTGGGCCCTTTGTATATCTTCCTTAGTGAGTTGTCTGTTCAGGTCCTTTGCCCATTTTTTAATTGGGCTGTCTGTCTCCCTGGTGTTGAGTCACATTAGTTCTTTATATATTTTGGAGATCAAACCCTTGTCTGAGGTATCATTGGAGGATTTTTTTATGTACAAAATTATATCTACTGCAAATAGAAATTATTTGACCTCTTCCTTTTCAGTCAGGATGTCTTTATTTTAATTTAATTTAACTTAATT
Source organism: Noctilio leporinus (assembly GCA_004026585.1). Taxonomy (NCBI): domain Eukaryota; kingdom Metazoa; phylum Chordata; class Mammalia; order Chiroptera; family Noctilionidae; genus Noctilio; species Noctilio leporinus. Next base: position 95,716 of record PVIW01002553.1, on the reverse strand, counting down.
TAATTTAATTTTATATTTTATTTTATTCTCACCTAATTATGCTGGCTAGAACTTCTAGTACAATGTCGATGAATGTGGTATATTTTTGATCTAGGCGGAAAGCTTTCAGGCTCTCACCATTTAAAATGATGTGAATTTTAAATAGGTATCATTTATCAGCTTAATGGAGTTCCTTTATAGTCCTAGTTTGTTTGTTTGTTTTTGTTTTTATTTAGACATTAAATTTTGCCAAATGTCTTATCTACATTTATTGACATGAACTTATGGTCTTTGTCTTATTTTATTAATATGGTAGATTACATTGATTTTCATAAATCAAACCAACCTTGCAGTCCTAGAATAAAGCACACCTACTCATGGTGTACACTCCTTTTTATATGTTGCTGGATTTAATTTGGTATTATTTTCTGGAAGATTGCTGTGTCTGTTTACTGAGATATTCTTACATGTTTTTCTTTCCTTGTGTTGTCTGATCTTGTTATGAAGATAATACTAGTTTAATAAAATGAGCTTGGGAATATCTTTTCAATTTCAATTTTTATCTTATCTGATGTATTTACTATCACTCCACTGATGATGATTGCAATATATGATAACATTTAATGGGTATGACTGGGCATTCTGTGTATCCAATATAAAATTTGTTAGATGTGTGACATGACACAAGTTATTTAACCTCTCTTCTGCCTTAGCCTACTCATCTGTAAAATGAGGATGAGGATAATAAACCACATCTAGCTCACTGGGGTGCTATGAAGATTAAATGAATTAATATTTGTGAAGTATTTAAAAATATTACCTAGCATATAAAAATACTGTGTAAACATTTATAAAATAAAATAATCAATTCTAATAAGTAAGAAGCATTATAGGATTTAAAGAGATTAAGTAATATGCCCAAGGTTCTATTGCTATTAAGTAGTGAATCTGGGACTTGAACTAAGGTAGAGTTCATTCCAAAGTCCATATTCTTGACCACTGAGTCTGCAATATCCTACTCTCAATGCTTTATGCAAACCATTGTTAAACACTTTAAAGAAAAGAGTGCCAAGAGCACTCTTATAATCCACTATGTAAATTATCCTCTATTAATCAGCCCTTTTAAAAATGATTATTCAATAATATCTTAATTTTTCCCATTTCTCCATGAATTTTAAAACATTTTAAGTAGCATCATGGTAAATTCTACGGTGAAGTCCTTAGTCATACCTTTAATGTGTATTCCTGGTTGGCCATTGCAGAGTCCCCAAAAAAGCAATCAGGTACTTAAATGTTTAAACTCCTAGTGCTAATACTTGTTACCTCTTGGTGTTTCTTTAACTGACTTTTTTTTCCCAATTCTGTAGTCAAAATGGTACTTTTGAGAGCTTCTCAGTGTTCCTGAATACCTTTCTTTTTTAGTGTGTTTAATTGTATAATTTTGTATGCTTTATTGTATAATTATTTTTTGTTTTAAAATATCTGTTCTTTTAAAGTCTAGAGTGCATATCAATTATGTTTGACATTCCCACTCACAGATGTTAAATGAAATGCTAAATGAAAATGTTACATCACATTGCCATCCAAATGTTTTTGTTAGTCAGAAATAGGTGTACAGTAACAGCTAAGATGACAGATCTATGATTTTAAAGAATGTGTGCAGGAGTTTGAATGTTATGCCACAGAGATTATGTGGAGGGGTCTATTCTAATGATGAAGTAAAGGTCTATAATCAATGTTTAACTGTTTGTGTAAAACTTACATTCCTAAAGTACTTGAAAATTTTTGTGTTATGTATTTACTCAAAAATTGTCCTATTTTTTAAAATACTTTTTTGTAGTACAGTGATTGACTAACATTTATGCACTTTGAAATCATTTTTAGAATAAGATAAATTGTTTTAAAGTTCTTGCATGTTTCCAGCTGAAAATGATAGCAATTATACCAATTAAAATGATTTTATTTGTGAGTAATAAATATTTTATTTTCTACATAATAAAAGAAAAGCTCAGTGCCACTTGAGAATATAACATTTAGTTTTAAGTTAGCATTTAATAGGCATGTAGTTCTTGGCTTTTGGTTTAGCCCTCTGCCCTTTATTCTTTAGTTGATTTGCTAATTACTACTGAAAATCCCTCTAACGTTTCCCTGGGGAAATGCAAATGAACATTCAGATTCTAAATACTTGAGAGGCAGCCAAGTACTGAGTGCATGCAAACACATTCTGAATTTTACATAATTTTTAATATGATTATTTTGATGTCTAGAGACTTTCTCCTTTAAAATTAGTGCATAGTTCCCCTTTCTATCAACAAAATGGAATGACTCTTTCAAATAGTTCAAAATAATGGAAAATAGAGTTTCTATAATAGGTGAAAGAAAAAGCTAAAAGTTTTATTTTTTAGGGGGAGGTAAAATTGTGGCATATTCATTTAATTTTTTTATTTAAATAAAAACATGACATAAAAGTATAGACTTGCAAGTGTATAATACAATAATACGTTGTATTCATTGTATCATATAATACAATGAATTGTCACAAAGGGAATACACATGTATAACTACCACTCAGCCCAAGAGGAGAAACATTACCAGAACTCCAGAGGGCATTCTTGTACCACTCCCCATCACTTCTTTCTCATTTTCCTGCAAGTTAACAAATACTATTTTCCAACACTACCTATTATCATATTTCCATGTTTTTAAACATTATATAAGTAGAATAATGCAGCATACATGACTTACTTTGCTCAATGCAACATATATGACATTTTGCTCAACATTGTTTGAGAGATTGAGAGATTCACCCATGGTTGTTGCATATAGCATCAATTTATTTATTTTCATTGTTGTAGAGTAAGCTATTATATAAATAGGACATAATTTAATTTCCCATTTTATTTTAGATGAACAGTTGCCTTTTTCACAGTTTGGGACTATTGCAAACAGTGTAGCTATTTTTGCATATTTGTTGGAATGTGTTTGAATATCTTTCAATTGGATATGTACCTGGGACTTAAATTGTTGCATTATAGGCTGTTATTTTTAAATTTAGTAAATAATGCCAAACTTCTTTCCAAAGAGATTGTATCCATTTATATGTCTGCTAGCACTGTAAGAATGTACAACTTAGTCCATATCCTCACTAACAATTAGATTGTCATTTAGTAAAAGTTTTAGCTATTTTGGTGGGTATGTATTAATTATTTTAAATTTGCTCTTCTCTGATGACTAATGAGGTTAGAAACTTTTCATATGTTTAATTAACCATTGTATTTTGTCAAAACTTTTGCTTGGTTTTACATTGGAACATTTATCCTTTCCTTGTTGATGTATAAAAGTTATTTTATATTTAAGATATGAACTCATCTTTTTTAATTATGTGAGTTAAAATACCTTACATTTTTGACATTTTGACTTTTTAGTTTATAGATTGTATCTATTGATCAAAGTGATTTTTATTTTTAATGTGTTTCTTTATACTTAATATATTGTCAATGTGAAGATGTTCTCTTATGCTCTGTAGATTCTAGAACTTTGTTTTATAATATATATATATATTTTACATATATATTATATATATAGTAGATCTAAAATCAAGCCAAAATTTATTTGATATATGTTGGGAAGTTGGAGGAAATATCATATTTTCTGTATAAATGGCCAGAGAACCTGAAACCATTTTTTGAAAAGAATTTTCAAGATTAATTTTCCACCTGTTGCTCTGCAAATACTCCTTCATCACAGATCATATGTTCTTGGATTTGTTTCTATATTTACTGTTTTGTATCATTGTACAACTATTTTTGACTTGTGCAATACCACATTGTTATAATGACTGTTGCTCTACAAAAAGTCTTAATACTGTAAGAGTAATTTTTAGAATTTTGTTGTTCTTTAAGTTCTTTTGCTGTTCTTGCAGTTTTGCATATTTCTTTGCATATTTTTGCATTTTCATATAAATTTCCATATAAAATTTGGAGTCAGATTGTCCATTTGGAAGTGCATTATATCCACAGATGACTTTGTGGAGATTGAACATTTTGACTATAATTAGGCTGTCAATCATGAACATCAGTGTATCCTTTTATTTGTTTATATTGTTTTTACTCTCAATAAGGGGTAAGCATTTTCTGTATGAAGAGAGCTCTCATTCATCTTTCATTTATTACTTTATTTTGAAACAGACAAATTTAGATTGTGATATACTTCTGAGCAATTGACATCTTTATTATTATGAATGTCCTTTTTCCTCTCTGGTAATGCTTGTCTAATACTAGTATGGTTACACAGCTTTCTTTGGTATATGTTTGCATGGTGTATTCTTTGCCTATATACCAAGGACCTTACTGTATTCCTTAAGATCTTCCTGTTTTTTTTTTTTTTTTTGTGTGTGTGTCCCTGCTTTTGTATAAAGTGTGAGGTTAGGTCAAGGGTATTTTTTTGATTTTGGTTTTATTTTTAGTTTATTTTTCATTTATAGTTGATGTGCAATATTATTTTATATACAGGTGCACAGTATAGCGATTAGACAATTTTGTAATTTATGACCTGATTGCCTGAGTTTTCAAATACTACTTGATACTCTAAATAGTTATTAAAATATTATTGATTATATTCTGTATGATGTATTTCACATCCCCATGACTATTCTGTAACCACCAATTTGTACTTCTTGATCCCTTCACATTTTTTTACCCAGCAGCTCATCCCCCCTCCCACCTGGCAACTATTAGTTTGTTCTCTGCATCTGTGAACCTGTTATTGTTTTGTTCACTTATTTTGCTCTTTAGATTCGTATGTGGTCATATGGTATTTGTGTTTCTCTGATCGACTTACATCACTTAGCATAATACTCTCTACCTCCAACAATATTTTCATAAAGGAAAGATTTCATACTTTTGTGTTTTCTCCTAAACTATGGAAGTTTCCAAAACTGATTTACCTGAAGAGAACAATTCAAAAAAATCACTACATATAATAGCAAAAGCCCGTTCATCCAAACTATGAGTTTCATATTAGAGCTGTTCCTATTTTTTAAAGAAAGTTTTAGAATTCAGTATGGTGAATGCTTTTTCTCAAACAGAAAATAGTAAGGAAATCTGTCAGCAAAACCAGAAATGAATCATGCCACAAGAAATATCTATCTCTTGAAAAAAAGGAGAGTATTGACCATATTGTTATCCTTTTTGGTCTAAAATGATTCTGCTGTTACTAACTTCCTAGTGGCTCCAGATGGAGTTAAAGTGATCTTTCTAAGACAAGCAACTTTTTCATCCTTTTCTACCAGGCCTTTTATAGCTTCTGGAGAAAAATAACTTAAATAGCAGGTGTGCTCACTCCCCATGTTCTATTTTTGAAAATCATTTCTTAAGAATTTTGATTTTTTTCTCTCATTATAATCTAATGAATAAAAAGCATGACAAGATTTTTAATTTGTTAATTTTTTATTGAATTTATTGGGGTGATGCTGGTTAATAAGATTATACAGGTTTCAGTTGCACAATTCTACAACACACCATCTGTATACTATAGTGTGTCTCCATCATCACCATTTACCTCCCGTGTACCTTCCTACACCTACCTCCACCTGCCCTCCCCTCCCCAGCAATCACTACTCTGTTCTCAGAGTCCAAAAGCTTTTCCTGTCATCCATCACTATTTATCCCTCCTCTACCCTCCTCAAATCCACCCCACCCCCGGAGTCAGACTGCTCTCTTATCTGTGAGTCTGTCTCTATTTTGCTTATTAGTTCATTAGATTCCACATATAAGTGAAATAACATGGCATTTGTCTTTCTCTGACTGGCTTATTTCATTCAGCATAGAGCTCTCAAGGGCTATTCATGCTGTTGCAAAGGGTAAGATTTCCTTTTGTCCTTTTTAAGCCATAGTAGTATTCCATTGTGTCAATGTGCTCAGCTTTTTGTCTACTCATCTGCTGATGGACACTGGGTATGCTTCCAAATCTTGGCTGTTGTAAATAACATTGCAATGAACATAGGGGTGCATATATTCTTTCAAATTAGTGTTTTGGTTTCTTTAGATAAATTCCCAGAAGTGGAATTGCTGAATGATGAGGCAATTTCAGTTTTAATACTTTGAGGTAATGCTACACTGCTTTCCCTAGTGGCTGCACCAATCTACATTCCCATCAATGGTGCATGATAGTTTGCTTTTTTTCACATACTCACCAACACTTATTGTTTGATGATGCCATTAATGATTGCCATTTTGACAGGTAGGAGCTGATATCTCATCGTAGTTTTAATTTGCATTTCTTTGATGAATAGTAACATTGAGCATCTTTTCATATGTCTATTGGCTGTATGTATGTCCTTTTAGAAAAAGTGTCCATTTAGGTCCTTTACCCATTTTTAGATTGTTTGTTTTATTAGTGTTGAGTTGTATAAACTCTTAATAAATTTTGGATATTAACCACTTATCAGATGTATTGGTAAATATGTTCTCCCATTCTGTGTGTTGTCATTTTATTTTGTTGATGGTCATTTTTGCTGTGCCTGAACTTTTTATTTTACTTTTTCATTTCTTTATTGAAAAATATAGCTTTACAAATTTGCATGTCATTCTTGCACAGGGACCATGCTAATCTCTGTATTGTTCCAATTTCAGTATATGTGCTGCCAAAGCGAGCACTAAACTTTTTAGTTTAATGTAGTCCTATTTGTCTGTTTATTTTTTCTTTTGTTTCCCTTGCCTGAGAACATATATCAGAAAAAAATATTGCTATGAGAAATGTCTGAGATTTTTACTGCTTATGTTTTCCTCTAAGATTTTTATGGTTTCAATTCCAACATTTAAATCTTAATCCATTTTGAGTTTATTCTTGTATATGGTGTAAGAAAGTGGTCTAGTTCCATTTTTTATACATATAGGTCCAATATTCCCCAAAACTTTTACTGAATAGACAATCTTGACCACATTGTGTGTTTTTGCTTTCTTTGTCAATAGTAATTGACTAAAGGTATGGCTTTATTTCTGGCCTCTCTGTTCTGTTCTATTGAACTATAGGTGTGTTCTTCCTTCCTTTCTTTCTTTTTTTTTAAACTAGGTCTGTTCTTATGCCAGTACCGTGCTGCTTTGTTCTGGTTGTGGCTCTGTAGTATAGTTTCATATCAGGTTCATGCTTCCTCCAACTTTGTTTTTCTTTTTCAGATCATGCTGTTAATTAGGAGTCTCTTGTGGTTCCATATAAATTTTTGGAATGTTTGTTTTAGTTCTGTGATATTATGCCATTGATATCTTGGTTAAAATTTAATTGAATTTATAGATTGCCTTGGGTATTATGAACATTTTAATGATGTTACTTTTTCTTATCCATCCAGATAGTATATGCTTCTACTCATTTGTATCTTCTTCAATTTCTTTCTTCAGCATCTTATAATTTTATGAATACAACTCTTTTATATCTTTGGTTAATTTATTCCTAGGTATTTTATTCTTTTTGAAACAATTGTAAATCGGATTGTTTTCTTAGTTTCCCTTTCTGATAGTTCATTATTGGTGTATAAAAATGCAACTGAAAAACAATGCAATTGTATATATTTTGTATACTACTACTTTAATGAATTTATTTATCAGTCCTAGTATTTTTTTGATGGAATCTTTAAGGGTTCTGTATAACAGTATCATGTCATCTGCAAATAATGACAGTTTTATTTTTTCCTTTCCAGTTTGGATGCTTTTTACTTCTCATTTTTGCCTGATATTGTGGCTAGGACTTCTAGTACTATGATTAAAATGAGTGGTGTAAGAGGACATCCCTGTCTTATTTCAAATTCTAAGGGAAATGGTTATAGCTTTTGCCCATTGAGTATGATGTTGGGTGCAGGTTTGTTATATATATCTTTTATTATGTTGTGTTGTGTTACCTCTCTTCCCACATTGCTGAAAGTTTTGTTGTTGTTTGTTTTTTATTTTATCATAGATGGGTGCTGGATTTTATCAAATGCTTTTTATGTGTCTATTGATATGATCATGTGACTTTAACTTTTATTTTACATGATGTATCATATTTGTTGATTTTTGGATGTTGTACTAACCTTGCCTTCCCAGAATAAATCCCACTTGATCATGGTGCATGATCTTATTCATGTATCGTTGTATTCAATTTGCTAATATTTTGTTGATGATTTTAGCATTTATGTTCATTAGGGATACTGGCCTATAATTTTCTTTGTTTTGGCGTGTCTTTATTTGGTTTTGGAATTAGGCTAATGCTGGCCCCATAAAATGAACTTGAATTTTTTGGATTAATTTGAGAAACATAGGTGTTAGTTCTTTAAACAGTTGCTAAAATACATTTGTGAAACCATGTGGACTAAGACTTTCATTTGTTGGGAGTTTTATAATTACTGCTTCAATTTCACTACTAGTAAACTTTTTATTCAGATTTTCTAATTCCTCCTGACTCCATTTTGGAAGATTGTATGTTTCTAGGAATTTATTAATTTCATCCAGATTGTCTAATGTTTTGGCATATAGTTGTTGGTAATATTTTCTTAAAATCCTTTGTATTTTTTTTGGTGTCAGTTGTTACTTCTCCTCTTTCACTGAGTCCCAAAGATTTTGGGTGATTGTGTTCTCATTTCATTTTTCAAGGTATCTTTTATTTCTTTTCTGACCTCATTGTTAATCCATTCATTGTTTAGTAAGATGTTTTATAGTTTTTTCTTGTTTGCTTCCTAGATTCATACCACTGTGATCAGGGAAGGTGCTTGGTATTATTTTAAGCTTCTTAAATATATTGAGTTGTTTTTGTATCCTAACATGTTTGATTTTAGAAAAGGTTCTTTGTACACTTGAAAAGAATGTATATTCTGCTGCTTTGTAGTGAAATGCTCTGAACATAATTAAATTCATCTGATCTAGTGTATCAGTTAAAGCTGCTGTGCCCTTGTTGATCATCTGCCTGAAAGATCTATCCATTGAAATCAATTGGGGTGTTAAAATCTCCTACTGTGACTATATTACTATTGATCTCTCTTGTTATGTCAGGATTTGCTTTACATATTTAATTGCTTCTATGTTGTGTGCATAAATGTTTACAAGGATTATATCCTCTTGTTGGATAGCTTCCTTTATAAGTGTCCTTGTCTTTAACCATAACCTGCTTTAAAGTTACTTTGTCAGAGGAAAGTATTACTACCTCAGTTTTTTTTTCATTTCCATTTGCATGAAATATCTTTTTCTGTCCTTTTAAAGTCTGTGTCTTTCTTCATTGTGAGGTGTGTCTCTTGTAGACAGCACAAATGTCAAGCCAATGTCAATATAATTAAAACAGTTTGCATGGCTGATACTTTTGAGACAGATCTTGTATATAAGTCTTCTTTTCTTATCCATTCAGCTACTCTATGTCTTTTGATTGGAGCATTTAAACGAATATTGTTAGGTACATATAAATTGCCATTTTATTCTTTTTTTTTTAAATTTTATTGTTGTTGTATTACATCCATTCCCTTTTTGCTCCCATCTGTCCCCCTTCCCACCCACCCATTCCCCCCAAAGTCAATCCCACCTGTTGTCCATGTCCATGGTTCCTTTATACTAGGTTCTTGTCTAAGCTGCTCCCCTACTTTGCCTCTGGCCATTTTATTCTTTTAACTATGTTCCTCTGTTCCTTCACCTCCTTTTTTTCCTTCTTTTTTTTTTTTTCTGTTTTACCAGCACCTTTATTGATATATGTCTATATACCATACAATTTGCCCTTTTAAAATGTCCAATTCAGTGGTTTTAAACTACCACCTCTGTCTAATGCCAGAACATTTTCATCACCTACAACACCATTAGCAATCACTCTTGATCATCTTCCTCCAGCACTTGTCAACTAGTAATACATTTCCTGTCTCTGTGGGTTTTCTGGACAGTTCACATAAATGGAATCATACTCAATTGGCCTTTAAATTTTTTTAATGAAAAACAATTTGTTTTTATTTATTTATTTGTATATATTTTTTATTATGCTATTACAGTTGTCCCAAATTATTTTCCTTTGCTCCCCTCCACCCAATTCTCCTATTCTCTTCCTTAGTCCCAGTCCCCTTAGTTCATGTCCGTGGGTTGTGCATATAAGTGCTCTGATTTCACCCTTTCTTCTATTAGTCTTATTTCCCCTTTCTATCTTGTACCTACCAACTATGTTTCCTAATATCTGTTTTGTCCCCTTTCCCCTCCCAGCTAATACCCCGCCCCTGCAATGATCCCCATACCTATGTTTCTGGTCCTATTCTGGTTGTTTGCTTGTTTTGTTTTTATTTTCATTTTTATTTTTTAGGTTCTGTTGTTGATAGTTCAGGGTTTGTTATCTTTTTAATGACCATAATTTTGATCCTCTTTTTCTTAAATAAGTCCCTTTAAGATTTCATATAATAATGGCTTGGTGATGATGAACTTCTTTAGCTTCACCCTGTCTAGGAAGCACTTCATCTGCCCTTCCATTCTGAATGATGGCTTTGTTGGATAGAGTAGTCTTGGTTGTAGGTCCTTGTTTTCATCACTTTGAACAATTCTTGCCAGTTCCTTCTTGCCTGCAAAGTTTCTTTTGAGAAGAAAACAGTTGATAGTGTTAAAGGAATCCCTTTGTAGGTAACTGTCTTCTTTTCTCTTGCTGCTTTTTAAGATTTTCTCTTTAATCTTTGGCATTTTAGTAATGATATGTCTTGGTGTGGTTCAATTTGGATCTAGCTTGTTTGAGACTCTCTGTGCTTCCTGAACTTGTATGTCTTTTTCTTTCACCAGATTTGAAAAATGTTCCTTCATTATTTTTTTCACACAAGTTTTCAGTTTCTTGGCTCTTCTAATTCTCCTTCTGACACCTCTATGATTCAGATATTGGCATGCTTAAAGTTGTTCCAGAGGCTTCTAAGCCTCTCCTCATTTTTTTTCAACTCTTGTTTCCACTTTATGTGCTGGTTTACTGTTTATTTCTTCCTTATGTTCCAAATCATTGATTTGAACCCCTGTTGCCTTTCCTTTATCATTGGTTTTGTCTTTATTTTTTGTTTGTTTGTTTCACTTAACCTAGCCTTCACTTCTTCCCCTACATATTTACCATCTTTAACCATATCTGTTATATCTGTGAGCATCTTTATTACTTGCATTTTAAACTGCATCTGTCAGGCTGTCAGTCTGTTCATTTGTTAGGCTGGCTATTTCATTGTTGCTTAGTTCAGCTATTGGAACCTTGATTTGTTCCCTTTTTTTTGAGTCATATTTCTCTGTCTCTGCATCTTGGCAGGCTTCTATGTGCCTGTCTCTTTGGTAGAGCTGTTGCACCTGTTACGATGTAGGGAGTGGAGCCTTGGATATTTGTCAGTGTGGGATGACCTGTTTTACCATGTTGTGGCACTGTGTGTGTGGGGAGGGGTCTGAGAGGGAACTATACCACTTGTTCAGCACTCACCCCTTTTCTAGGCACTTCTCCCACTTCTGTATGGGACTAGCTCCTCTCTAGTTGTTGTCCAGTTTGTGGTTTCCAGAGTGGGTAGGTCTATGGAAGTTTTAGGACTATGTGGGCCTCTAAACAACTGGATGACTTCTGTGGATGTATCTTTCTAGTTGGCTTATTCTTTATTCTCCAGTGTCTAATCCTGGTTTTGTTAGTTCTAGAATATCTATTTTATTCTTTTTCTAAAAAACATATTTTTTGTTTGCTGAGGGGAAATTTTATATTATTGTCCTCTACTTTCTTGGATTTTTATTGATTGGGGTTATTTAAAAATCTCTGTCAATAACTTGAGTACTTGATAATTTGTGGATGTTCATATTGTCAGTTTTTTTCATAGCACATTAAGTAATTTAAGATTGTGTATCAGATACTGTGTTATTATAGTGGTTCTGGATGCATTACCCCCTTCCGGAGAGATTTTATCCTGTCTCTGATGAAGAACCTAATAGAGACAGATCATAGCAATCCAACCAACTTGAGTTGTCTGAAAGATGGACAGTAGTCTATAAAAGGCTCAAACTACTCCTTATTTAGCCTTACTTATAGAGAATAGCTCTCTAGGGAGCTCATTGAGAACCTTAGATGTTTATTAGGATCCCTCATCCTTGGGAGAGTCTAAACTCCAATTTGGGAGATTAACATTGTAATAGTGTCAAAAACTCACCTAAATTTCTCTTCAGTTTCCACTTTGCTTCTTTGACTTTTGCCTTAGAACTTGAGAAATCAACAAAAATTTTTGAGGCTTAACCTCATTTTGTTTATTGTTTATGTTATTATAGTTGTTCCTGCTTTCTCCCCCTTTTCTTACTTCCATCTAGCTTCACCCTCTCCCTGTCCTTAGTCAATTCCCATTTCATTGTCCATGTTCATGGGTCATACATAAATGTTCTTTGGTTAATCCCTTCACCATATTTCATCCAGTCCACCCCTCCCTTCCAGCAGTTGTCAGTATATTCCATGTATCTATGCTTCTGTTTCTATTTTGTTTGATAGTATTATGTTGATTAGATTTCACATGTAAGTGAGATCATGTGATATTTGTCTTTCACTAACTGGTTTATTTCACTTAGCATAATATTCTCTAAGTCCATACAAGCTGTCTCAAAGGGTAAGAGTTCCTTCTTTTTTTCTGCTGTGTATTATTGTATTGTGTAAATATGTCACAGCTTTTTTATCCATTCATCTGCTGATGAGCACTTAGTCTGCCTCCAGTTCTTGGCTGTTCAAAATACCGCTGCTATGAACATAGGGGTGCATATATTTTTTTGTATTGGTGTTTCAGGATTCTTAGGACGTATTCCCAGAAGGTCAGAAGGGAGTCCCATGTTTAATTTTTAAAGAATATTCCATATTTGTTTTTCACAGTGGCTATACCAGACTGCACTCCCACCAACAGTGCATTAAGTTCCCCTTATCTCCACATCCTTGCCAACACTTGTTGTTTGTTGATATATTGATGGTATTCATTCTGACAGGTATGAAGTGATATAAGAGAACACTTTTGCCAATGATACATCTAATAAGGGTTTAATGCCTAAAATATAGAAGAAACCACTACAATTCAGCACTAGGAAGACAAACATTTCAATTTAAAAATGAACAAAGGACCAGAATAGGCACTTCTCCTAAAAGGACATACAGATGGCCCATAGACATATGAAAAAAGTAATGCTCAACATCACTAGTCATCAAAGAGATGCAAATGAAAACCATAATGAGAAATTACCTCAGTCAGTCTCATTTCTTTGCACTTCTATTTTCTCTTGGATTTTTATCCTTAAGGCTTAAGTACTTTTCCAGCCCCAAACTTGGTTGTTCTTTTCCCTAAGTCTATATGATTACCAGAACTTTTTTGCCTCCTCTACCCATCTGTCTGTATTCTCAGTCTTCCCCTAGGACCTCATATCATAAAATACTCATTTTGGTACGGAAGTACAAAATGTAGAACTTCTATGCATTTCCCTTCTTTCTTGGATTTTTGACCTCTTAATTTGGCTCCATTGGCAGCTTTTTGATGCTTCCACATATGCAGGCCTTCCTTCCTTCCTTCCTCCTTTCCTTCCTTCCTTCCTCCCTTCCTCCCTCCCTCCCTTCCTCCCTTCCTTCTTTCCCCTTCTTCCTCTCTCTGTCTCTTCCTTCTTTTATTCATCATTTATTTATTTTTATCCACATGTTCTAATTATTATTTTTAAAGATTTTATTTATTATTTTCAGAGAGAGGGGAAGGGAGAGAGGCAGAGAGGGAGAGTGTATAGTTGCTTTTCACCTGCCTCCCTCCAACTATGGACCTGGCTGGAGACCTGGCTTACAACCTGGTTATGTGCCCTGGCTGGGAATCGAACCAACAGTCTTTGGGTTTGCATTTCTAATTATTTTGAGTGTGAACTTCAGCCTGCTTTAAGGTAATATGTTATAGCCAGAAATTAAAGTCAGTTGCTTTCCCTCCTTTCTTCCCTCATTTCTGTAATGTTTCTTGAGTAACTACTATAGGCCAAGTACTGTGCTGGGAGTTATGAATATTACAGTGAAGGAAATTGTACCTACTATCTAATTTGAAAAATAGATTGTTACCAATACCACAACCCTCCCATATGCTTTTTCTTCATCCTATGCTCATCTGCCTATCAAAAAGTAATCATTATCCTGAATTTTATGTTTATCAGTTTAATTTTTTATAGTTCCATATATGTATATATGCATATTCTTAAACAGCACTTTATAAAAGTTTTACATTTTTGAATTTTATAAAATCAAAATAATAATATATATATTCTATTGTCTGTTCTTAGTACAACAGTGTGTGTTTTAGCAAACAATTTGTTCTAGAAAAATAAAGATGAACTACTAAAAAAGCAAACATACATTTAGGAAGCCCTGTAGCTGTGAACATGGTAGAGCACCATATAACAGCCCTGACTTTGCTTGTGATTTATAAATTCTCTGAGAACTAGACCATGGCTCTGTTCCTCTTTGTTGCTGCAGCAGATAGTATATGATGGGGTTCAGTAAGCAGGAATTTAATTAAGAAAAGAATGAACAGGAAGTCCCCAGTGCTTATGAGCTGTGACCACAAAAAGCATAGGGTGTCAAAAGTAGAGCATAGGTGCATCATAGTGAGTTTGTGGTTTAGTGAAAGACAGTTTCATTTTAAAAAAGTTTTCATCATATTAAGCACTTAGATTTATCATGCATTTGGGGCTATTTCTATAAGGGGACCTAGAAACATGGGTGTGCTCAGTCGATGAAATATAATCCATGTATTTTCCTTAGTCAATTTCAGATTCTCGCAAAACATCTTGTTCTGTATCGGTGTGAATGTAGACTTGTAATGTGTCGGTGTCAGATGCTGTGTTGTCATCCTTTAGCCCTGTGTTGTGAGAGCTGGTTTCACTGCCTATAATAAAAACATTAAAAAAATTAGTAATAAAAAACAAGTTCATTTAAAATTTTAACTATACTATAAAAGAAAACATCTTCTCATTCCCCTTTCCCCCCACTCCCACCTTTCTTCAGTCTATAATGCTTTTAAAACCAGGTTCTGGAAGCTAACGACACAATGTAGTTCTTTTTCCCCTAGTGAAATACTACATTATTTGTTATTCATGAGTTCTTGTTTTCCTGAAACATTGTTTGATAAAATATGTGGGTGATATATACCCACCCCATCAGTGCTTGGAAGCCTTTTAGATTTCCACTGTTTGAATGTTTTCTTTTGTTTTAATAAACTTGCAAATAGTTTTGGAGAAGAGACACTGCATATTAGTGTAATTAACCTGTTTTAGTACCAAGTCCCCCAAATTTCACACCTAAATTAACAGGTTCACTATTTCAGTGTTTATCCTTAATTTCATAAGAAAAGTAAAAGAAAGATAGAAAGTGATGGCTTTTAAAAATATTCTAATAGATCCAGTTATGACTTCGTCTTGCTAGTATCAAGCCTTTCATCTTTCCTTATGCTGCTGTGATGTTACCATAAGCTTTTTGAATTAAGGCTCAATAAATTCAATATAACAGGAAATCCTTTCTGCAATTAAGTCAGTCTTCCATCAGAGCAGAGCTGTGTTTTTGCAAAGAGAAAAAAGTGACAATCTGAACTGTCATGAAAGCCTCTGGTTCCACTTGGCTATGCTTGTGAATTTAATTTGGGAAAAAGCAACTGTTAACTGGCCTCATGATTCTCTGTAGACACAAATGGGTTCGTGTTCTCAGGAATTCAGGTAAACAAGAAATATTCCACTTGTATGCCCTGAAATGAAGATTCATTTTCTAAGATTTAAGCTAACTCTTTGTTGAGAAGTGAGAGGCTTATTTTTAAAATTTGTAACAGGTATAGGAATTAAATGTTTCTTATAATAGATTTTGTATATGCATTTTAAAATTAATAACTTTCATTTACTTGTACCTTAATGGTGCAGCAAACTGATCCATTTGGAATATTGCCTGAAATGAAGAATGGAAAAATAAAGTTGTTAGAACAATAAAAATAGATTCCAAGTGACCAATACAACATCTGCTCCTGCATGTGCAATTCTACAATGTAGCTATACTTTGTGCAGAGTGGCCATTACTCTCTTAGGAGCCAGGAAACTGGAGTTGAACACAAGCAGCTGCCAGTTACTAGCTGTGTGACTTTGGGCCAGTTATGTTAGCAGTCTGTACCTAAATTTTTCATCTTTAACATGGAGATAATAGAACTGGTTTAGGGGTAAATTTGTTAATAGTTGTACAGTTCTTTTTAAAAATTTATTAATTTTGAGAGTGAGAGAGGAAGAGAGTTCAATTTGTTTCCCTTATTTATGCATTCAGTGGTTGTTTCTTGTGTGTGCCCTTCTCAGAGACTGAACCTACAACCTTGACATCAGGACAACGCTATAACCAAACAACTACCCAGCCAGGCAATGCTTGTACAGTTCTTAGAACAGTACCTGGCATATTAAACACCCAGTAAATATGAACTTTTTAATTCTTATTTTGTTATTTAAATCTCACATACTGTTTTTATTTGTGTTTTGGTGATATAGTTTCCACATATACAAGATAATTATAGCTCTAAATTAAATGGGAAAAGATACTTCTAGAAGAAAGTTCATATTTTATAATTAAATATGATAATGAGTAGCTCAAAATAAAGAAGGAAAAGAAGGTAAAACATAAAAACAAAGCATAAGAGCTTAAATAGTACAGTGTATAAGAAAATAGCCATAAACATTCAATAGCTCCTGAGAGCATTAGTGTATTTCAGCACAGATCAGTACCTGTTGTTCAAAGTAAAGGTTGTGAATTGTGAAGAAATGTTAAATTCTTTTTATGGTGTACAGTTAAGAGAAGCCAGGAAGTTGTTTTATATTTCAGGAAGAGTTCATAACAGAGTTAAAAAAAAGAAAAAGAAAAAGAAAAGGTATTTAAACGTCAATTTCTAGAGTATTTGGAATTATATGAATCTTAATGGATTTGCATTTTTACCTCCTCCTTTCAGATCAAATTAGTTTTTTAAAGAATTATATGGAAATGTGACCCTTAGGCACAAGTACTGTTTCCATCAAATGCCAAATAATATTTCCCCTACCACGTATCTTATTTTAGCCATTCCACTGTTCAATAGTAGTACCTCCATACAAAATATTCATGACTATTAAGCTGGCCAGGTTTTGTTCTGCAATTACATTTACCAGGAGTTAACATAAATTGCAGGTCATGTCAATTATGTATTGCGAATATAACCTGTAGTGTTTATACACACATGAGTGAGAAAGAAAGACCATCTTTCTGTAAATGCTTTTAAAATACTTTTACTGTGGTAAAAAATACATAACATAAAATTTAAGTTTTCAAGTTTGGTGTAGCCTCATTTACTTATTTTATGTATTTGTAGCCTCTACTTAAAGTGAGAACTTCTTTTTCAATTCAGGGTAATGAATTATTTCTCCTGTGTTTTCTTCTGAGTTTTATGGTTTTAGGCATTGTGTTTAGACTTACATTCCATTTTGAGTAAACTTTTATATATGGTATAAAATATGTCCAACTTCATTCTTTTGCATATTGATATTCCATTTTCTCAACACCATTTGTTGAAGAGACTGTTCTTACCCCCATTTCTTGGTCTTGGCATCCTTGCAAACATTCAACCGTCATAATATGAAGGTTTATTTCTGGGCTCTCTATTCTGTACCAGTAGTCTTTATGTCTGCTTTTATGCTAGTACCATAGCCTTTTGATTACCATAGCTTTGTAGTATGTTTGAAATTAGGAAGTGTGATAGCTGCAATTGTTCTTTTTAGAGATTGTTTTGACTATTTGTGTCCCTGATATTCTGTATGAATCATAAAATGGTTATTTTCCTATTTCTGCAAAAATTGTCTTTGGGAAATTTTAGGGATTTTGATGGAAATTGTATTGGGTAGTATGGGCATTTTTAAAAATATTACATCTTCCAGTTCATAAACACAGATATTTCATTTGTTTGTGTTTTATTTAATTTCTTTCAGCAATATGTAGTTGTCAATTTATAAATTTTTCACTTCCTTGGTTAAGTTTATAATGATTTTATTCCTTTTGAAGTTATCATAAATGAAATTTTAAAAAATTTATATCCTGGGTTGTTTATTGTTAGTGTGTAAAGAAACTCAACAAGATTTTATATCTTAGAACTTAGATGAATATATTTATTAGTTCTAATAGTTTATGTTTTTATGTGTAAAATTTTTAGGATTTTGTACATATAAGATCATAAGATCATGTCATCGGCAAACAGAGATAACTGTGCTTCTTCCTGTCCTTTTTGGACCTTTTATATCTTTTTTTGCTGATTGCTATGGTCAGGACTGCTAGTGCAATGCTGAATAGAAGTGGTGACAGTGGGAATCCTTGCCTTATTTCTGATCTTAGAAGAAAATCTTTGTTTAGCCATTGAGTATGATGCTAGCTATTGGCTTTTCATATTGGCCATTATGTTCCAGTAGCTTCCTTCTTCCTAGTTTTTACAGGATTTGAGTTATGAAAGGGTGTAGAATTTTTCAAATGCTTTTCATGCATCAATTGAAATGATCATGTGGTTTTGTCTTTCATTCTGTCAATGTACAATAACACATTTTTTGGAAGAGCCTGTCTTTTTACTTACATATTCAATAGCTCAGAAATATGATCTGTCCTATTGTATAACAGGATATTGATGAATAGTATCTGTTATTTCAATTGGGTTCTATAGGAATTTTCTAGGCACATAGAGGCTATTTCATAAATACTTGCAAACACAGTTGAATTGATCAGTTCTTATCTACCCTCATATTTTGCTCTGTTTACATTTCTAATTGCAGGATATAATTGGATATAAGTGTATAGGATGAAAAAAGGGAGATGTTAATAAAATAAAATACTCAAGAAGGTCTTTTATAAAGCTCTTTTTCTTGCTATAGCTCTGTGTAGAACATATATTAGCTCTTACTATTTATATATAAATACTTTTCTATTTGCTAGAGTTTTCTTGATGTGTAATGTTGATCTTGGTAATAATCATTTAAACTTAGATTGTGGAATTATTTAAATTATTTATTTTTAAAATTTCATCTTTATTTTATTTTTCCCATTACCATTTATTCCCTTTTACCCCTTCCCCCCAACAATCACCACACTGTTGTCCATGTCCATGGGTGCTTTTTCCTTTTTGCACAATCCCTCCACTCTCTTAACTTTCAAGGGCTTTATATCAGAGGTATATTTTATAACTAAATTCCACTAGATTCTAGGCCCCTCTAATAGATTATAATGGCAAAAGGGAAACAAATTTCAGTGCTGATATGATTCTTGAAGCACCCCTTTCCCCCCCTGAAGTACTGCTTGTATTTTAATGGGAGTTATTCATATTTATGTATTATAATTTAATGTAGCACAAATGAAGTATGTTAAGTTGAATTTTCTGAGGTTGACTGAAATTCTTGAAAAAGCTGAGATTAAGCTTTTGGGAGATGTTCATTATGTCTGTTGATGTGATATATTTGGAAAGCTGATCATTGCTTTTCTTCTTTTTATGTACATGTGGAATATTTATTTGTGTAACAGATTTTAGTTAAAGAGTACTTGGAATCATTAATTCATCTTTATTTCCCCTCTCCTAAATTTGTGTTATATGTTTTTGTTCTAGCAATTTGTATTGTTTTGTCCCAAGGATGAAAAGCAATTTCATATCTCAAATTTTATGTATCTGTTCATTTACCTACCTACCTTTGCTCTGATAAAAAATATTTAGCACTGAATAATTTTCAAAATATTCTTATAGGCTTTGGAGATATTTCTTAAAGCAGTAAGTTGATATGTGAGGCTCTGAAAATAAAAACTGTGTCTAGTAATTACTCCCTGTGATGACTGAACAAGTTAAAGATGTATGGTAACTGCAGCTGTAATGTTACATATTTAGAAAGGAAATTTAATTTGCTGCTTTTAAGAAATGTATGTTGGCAAACATACATAAAATAAAAATTCAAAAAAGAGATATTTCTAGAACATGTGTTAGTTCTGTTACCATTTGCAATGATAGCTATCTGGATCTTTACACTGTGCAATAAACTGATCAACTAACTATATTACTGTGTTTTTTTTATAGTGTATGCCAATTAAAGGCCTTGGATTTGTGCTTGGAGCCTATCAGTGTATTTGCAAAGCAGGATTCTATCATCCTCGAGTCTTCTCTGTGAATAAGTTTCAGAGTAAGTGTTCTTTGCTTTTGTCCATATATCTGATAATATCTACCATTATTAACCATTCATATTTTCTTTTAACTTTGTTGCAGTTATATGATTAAATTCCCACTGGGTTGGAATTCTTTTATCATTTAAGGGATTTTTACTTTGGTTTATTATCCACAATACCTTGGAATGCTACAAAAATACAAGCATGGGCAAAAGGAGGTTTACAGTTGAGGATACATGAAACAGTTAATAAAGCTATTTTAATAACTTTATTAAAGAAGATAACATGGACCCTGGCTCAGTGGATAAGGTGCTGACCTGCGAACCCAAAAGTCTCTGGTTCAATTCCCACCCAGGGCACATAACCAGCTTGCAAGCCAGATCTCCAGCCAGCTCTGTGCTGGAGGCAGGTGAAAAGCAACCATACATTGATGTCTCTGTCTTTCTCTGCCTCTCTTCCTTACCCTCTCTCTAAAAATAATAAAATCTTTAAAAAAAAGAAGATAACATAGATATCTTCTTCATGTGAACAACTTTAAACCTACTTTTGCCCACCTTATATGTTTATTTTTGCTACACTTTAGTATTCAGTACATATTAAAGGTCTAAACAATTCTGTAATTACTTGGTAAGACCATTTGGGGTTCTGTATTAAGGGTTATTGCTGCAGAAGGTTTCTAAAACTAATTTTGCTGATTTATTTTATTTATCAATTTTAAAAATATATTAGTGTTCTAGGCTGCATAATAAATTATAACAATATTAACAGCTTCTATCAATTTGTGACATTTTGTTCAAAGGATGAAATTTGATGAATATTTAATCCATAATATCTACATAAAAAGCAATTTTATATCTCAAGTTCTACATATCTGCTCATTAATTTACTTACCTATTTTTGCTCTGATAAAAAATATTTATCATTGAATCATTTTCAAAATATTCTTATAGGCTTTAGAGACATCTATTAAAGCAATAAAATGATATATGAGGCTTTGAAAACAAAAAATGTGTCTTGTAATTACTCCCTATGGTGACATCATTAGAGTTGCTAAAATGAGGTACAGGTATTTTTTAAAAGATTTTTTAAAATTAATTTTAGAGAGAGGGGAAGGGAGAGAGGCAGAGAGGGAGAGAGACATCAATGTATGGTTGCCTTTCACCTGTGTCCAGCTAGGGACCTGACTTGCAACCTGATTATGTGCCCTGGCTAGGAATCGAACCAGCAACCTTTGGGTTCACAGGCTGGCACCTTATCCATTGTGCCACCAGCCAGGATGAGGTATAGGTATTTTTTAGATAGTGTTCTATAAGTCTCTGCCAGTCTTATTATTGTCTTCGTAGGAACTTGCATCTCTACTCGGTATAGTTTAAAAGGTATATTGAGATTAATGAGATCTGAGTATCTTGGCAGACATTTATAAGTTTTTTTTCTCTCTTGAAAAACACTGTTCTTGGCCTTGAGATGTTTACATTTAACTTTCAGATTCTGGAAGTGAGTAATATTTTGTTCTTTCCTTAGTCATATAGTTAATGGAGTTCAGAGTTCAGATTGTGTTCTGAGTGATAATTGTAGGCATGATTCTAACATGACTTTCAAGATTCTGCTCCCATACACACTGGACAGTCCCTTCTTGTAAGTGTAGGTGGGACCTATTAATGCAGTGGGCAGTCACTCCCTTATTTAGGCCATACTGTATAGCAAAGCTGATGGTATAGTTACTCCTGTGATTACATTGTATTAAATAAGACTCCTTTCCATAGCAGCAAAGGGTAGAGCGATTCTAGTGCTGGCTTTGAAGAAGCAAACGATCTTGTGGTGAGAGGGTTGCATGGCTAGGACCAGAGCGGGGTCCTTAAGAGATAAATGCTAATGGCAGCCAGCAAGAAAACAGGAACATAAGTTCACCTGTAAGGAACTACATTCTTCCAACAATCTGAACACTTGGAAAAAGATCCTGAACTCCAGATGAGAATATGACCTGGCCAAAACCTTAATTTTTAGTCTATAGAAACTGAGCAAAGAACCCAGTTTCACTGTGCCCAGACTTCTGATCAATAGGAACTGGGAAATAATAAATAGGCCTTAACTCTCCAGTAACTTATTATTGTATTAGAAAACTAATACAATAGCAATGATGATAACATGCTTTTAGGGTAGATATGCTTTTTCCTTGAGTGTGTGTGTGTGTGTGTTTAGCAAACCATCACAAAACCAGAGTTACTTTGGCATTTTTCACATTTATGGCCCAGACGTAATGTATGATTCAACACTGAAGGATTAAAGGACTAGGTTTTAGCTTATGTTCTGTGAAGGTATTTTGTATCTGGTTTACCCACATTTGTTCTCAGCTCCCACTGTGTGACTGAAATAAAACATTTAAATGTTGTAGAACCAGAGAATGACTATACCATTTGCTTATAACACCACCAAGAGAAACTAGTTAACCTTTAACAATTTATCTCTATTTAATTTGCACACTCCTACTTTCTTCCTTATTTTAAAGCCATGTTTTTCACTGGACCTACTCTCACTAAGGAGAGACTGCTTGTCTGCATAAGTCTAACTCTCACATTGTACACATTGCAGCCATTGAAAGGGACCAGTTCTCAGAAGGAAGATGTTTATTTGAGCAAAGATGTGACTCAGCTTTCACCTCAGCACATACTCAACCGGAACTAACCCTCCTCAATGACAGAGCAGAAAGCTACCTACAGGTTACAATTTGAAGTCAGTAAAGTGCTCTTTGACCAAAATATCTTTCCTAAATGTCTTGTCAGGTTTCATGAAAAGCTGACTTTACTCATTCCTTGTCCTAATGACAGAATATGAAAATCTGACCAAAATTATGAGTTATAACTCACCAGCATCACCTATCAAGGACTATTTTAACATTACTTATATATTTTATTAGTATAAAATTTACTCTGTGTTTTAATACACTAAATTTTTAAATTATAGTATCAGGAAATTCACATAGGCAGTTATTTTTATTGTTCTTGAGGGGGTACCCATGAAGTAAGAAGTGGCCAAAAGTAAAGGAAGCATTGAAGACCCTAAAAATGAGATAGCACATATAAAACTGTTAGCATAGTCCCTGGCATATGATAAGTATCCATAGATGTAGTTAAATAATACAACAACAATAAAATAAAATAAAATAATTAAAAAATATAAGTAAATAAGTAAACATAAAACCCACATCACAGATATATAAATGAAAATCAGTGATATATGTAAACAGATAATCTTTAAGCAGCATTGGTCAATAGCACTGTGCCAAACATATTGTATGATATTAAAATAACAAATTTTTAAACCTAGAGCTTTTTTATTGATTTATTATTATTGTATTACAATTGTTTCATTTTTCCTCCATTGCTCTCCCCAGTCTCCCTTCCCCTCCCCCACAGTCAATCCCCACCTCCTTATGCATGTCCATGGATCCTTCACCTTAGCTCCCCATCTAAACCCTACCCCTTCTCTCCCTTTGGAGAATGAATTGGATATGGGTCAGAAAGAAGGAAGAAAGATGGGACACAAAAGTCTGTAACAGCCAGTGCTGCGATGAGAAGCATAAGAGGAGGAGTACTTGGGGCTGCAAAGCTACAGGGGGAAATAGTTACCAGAGAGGGAAAATGGGATATAGAAAACAGAAAAAGATGTGCTTCAAAGATCAAGTTTACTTATTTTGTAGTTGTAAATCTAGAAAAAGACCTGAAAGTCTCACATCTATTATAGTCCTGTATCCCATTTGGACAGAGGAGCTCAAATGTGGTGCTGATCTGTTAGAGAAAATGTAACTGTGACTGTTAAAAATTCTGTTAAAATATGAGGTGATTTAAATTCTTTATTTAGATCCAGGCCCCCAGGAAACAAGGAGTTTGTAAAGACCAACAAAGATTTGTTCAAATGACATGATTTAAAATTGTGCTGACAACCCAGAAACTGTGTTCTTGGCGTCTCTCTTGAAATTGGGGGTCATAGGATCTGGCATCTGGAGAGTAGTGGGATTTCAGAATAACTAAGTGCTGATGTATAACTCTTTTCAAATCCAGGTTGTTCACTTTCAGGTTGGTGAAATACAAGCGATGGCAAGCTCATCTTCCTTACATCCATCTATTTTAGTATAAATTCTGCCTTCAGTGAAATGTATTCACTTTTACATGGATGCATTACTAGCCTTTCAGGCATGCCTCTCTTTGGGATTGACTTCTGCTCATGTACATTTCCCAATAGACCCAATTTAAAAGTGACTCATACCTGAAATTGACCACTCCTACTTCGCCAACTCCAGTGCTATTGATAGTGGTGAAAAAATACAAAAATTCATAGACTTTAAAAATGTATAGTCTTTGAATGAAAGGAAGGAAAACTTTTTGAAAGCAGGTACACTATAGGGACACTGAGCTCTATATAAACTTTTTTTAATTTTTAAGATTTTGTTGATTAATTTTAGAGAGAGGGGAAGGGATAGAGGCAGAGAGGGAGAGAGACATCAATGTATGGTTGCCTTTCACCTGCCTCCAGCTACAGACCTGGCTTGCGACCTGGTTATGTGCCCTGACTGGGAATTGAAACAGTGACCTTTGGGTTCACAGGCTGGTGCCTTATCCACTGAGCCACCAGCCAGGGTTCTATGCAAACTGTTTAGTGAAGCTCACCTATCTCTGCAATGAGTGTCTTTTTGTTGTGCTTGGGTCTCTTGCTCTCCCTATCTTCTTTCTGTTTCATGGCAGGAAATTTTGAGATACTTGACTTTCAGATGAAAAGTGCCTGAACATCTTATTTTCACAGCATAATCACTTTTGCTATTGATTCTATGCCTTGTGATCTGGGTCGCTTTTGCTATATTGCAGAAACCTAGTCCTTACCAGTTTTACTCTAGATGTAGTAGCAAAATTCTTTTATCTAATTTCTGGGTTTATGTTTTTGTCTCCATCATTTCCCTAATTTTCCATTGTAATAACTGCTTTCATTTTCCCTATTTGTAAGGATTGGGGCCCAGCCAGGGAGTATATCTGGCAGATGAAGTTAGTGGCCAGTGGAAGAGTGTTGCCAATCTTGTTGGACTATTGAATGTTGCATTTTCCTTGTTTATCTTTGATTATGTTCTTTTCAGTTATTGGAATATACTTCATACCACATCAGACTTCCATAGTTGGTAATCTCAGAGCTAAATTTCTACCATATTTTAACAAAATGATTAAGAACATGGTCTTTTTTTTTTTTTTTTTTTTAAGATTTTATTTCATTATTTTTAGAAGGAGGGGAAGGGAGAAAGGCAGAGAGGGAGAGAGACAGACATCAATGTATGGTTGTGTTTCACCTGCCTCCAGCCACAGACCTGACTGGAGACCTGGCTTGCAACCTGGTTATGTGCCCTGGCTGGGGAATCGAACCTGCGACCTTTGGGTTCGCAGACTGGCGCCTTGTCCACTGTGCTACCAGCCAGAGTAAGAACATGGTCTTAATCCTGGCTCTGTAAATTAGTTGCACTGTGCTAAATTATCTTTCTTAAATTTTATTTACAATGTAATAAGTTGGTATAATATCACTTTATATAGTTGTTATAAGGAATAAGCAAAGTAATGAATGTAAAGTTCTAATCATAGTAGTTGTTATGTATCATATGCTCAAAAATAGTTATTTTTATGATCATTATTTAAAACCTTGTGATTATTCTGCTTAACCCCTTTCTCAAATGTTCTTCCCATTTTTGTCTTTTCATCTAATATCTGCTCCACTTCCCAGCAGAGGAACATATTTCCAGGGGCCCAATTGTTTCAGTTTAGTTTGTTCTTAGAACAAGCCCTGTTCTAAGATATAATACTCACTACTCCAAAAATCTTTCTTCTTCCTTACTAGCTAAAATTTTACTTTATTAGATTTATTCCTTATTTGCTTCATTATTTTCTATTTATTTACATTATTTTAGTACATTATTAGACTGCTAATTAGAGATTCACATATGATAACAATCATCTTCTGCCAGACATTTAAAAATTTCCAGCAGGGAAATTTGACTATTAGTCATTCACACATTTGCTCATTGTGGTAGGCAGGCTTGTGGGCCACCCCAAAGATGTGCATATCCTAGTTTTCACAATCTGTGGATATGTTACCTCACATAGCAGAAAGGGACTTTGCAGATATGATCAAATTATGAACCTTGAGATGGAGGATTATCCTGGATTAGCCAGGTGGACCCAGTCTAGTCACTGGAGTCCTGAAAAGTAGAGAACATTTTTTTTGACTGTGGTCAGAGACAGAGCTGAGGACATAAGAAGGGCCAGAGAACTGCTGTATTTCTTGTTTTTAAGATGAAAGAATGGGTCCACAACCCAAAGAATGTGATAGCCTTAAGCAGCTGGAAAAGACAAGGAGATGAGGTCCCTGTAGACCCTCCAGAAAAAGTGCAGTGCTGCTGACACCTCAGTTTGAGTACTGTGAGGTCCATGTCAGACATTCGAGCTTCTAGGATGAATAGAACTGTATTATAAGTTAGGAAAGAAGTAATTTAAATTTGTGTCACTTGCATGCTGTATTCCTGGTAATTTTTTACAGCGGTAAGAGAAAGCTAGTACAACTCAGTAAATTTGTTTCTATTCAATGTTCATTCCAGTGTTTACAGTAGGTCATCATACTTTTTCTAGAGGACATTGTTTACAACTCCAAGTAATTGACTTAGAAGAAATTATATTCTGGTGGGCTTTGTGTATGAGACTGGTGTTTAAGTCAACCAGATGGATTTGAATCTTGTCTCTACTTAAGAGTAGGAGATTTGGGCAAGTTTTTCACATGTTCTGATTTAAAAGCAGAAATACCGAAATCTAGTCCATTGGTAATTGTGAGTAGTAAATGAGATAATAACAGATGACATCCACTGAATTTTAATGATTATTATAATAATGTGAATGTGGGAAATTTAGTCCTTTTATTTATGTATTAGGTTTCATGGTGATTGAATGAATAAATTGTCTATAGGCAAAAGTCCATATGTGTTTAATAATTTTATAATTCATATCAGCATCTTTCCAAGATCTATCTAAGGTTGCATTTTTGTTAAGAATGCCACTAAAGTCATTTGTAAAACATAGAAACTTAGGAGTCCATTGAAAAGTGAATGTAACATATATAGGTATACCTGTAGGAATACAGGGAAAGATTGAGCTCTTAACTGTGCTCATAGTGAAGGTTAAATTTTTTAAAATTTTGCACTGGGCCTTATTTTGAATCTATTTTCATAGCTAGCCATTCATAATACAAATATATAAAAGTATATTAGCTAATCCTGATTTTAATATATGCAAATATATATTCATGTCTTACCAGTCGGAATCTTTTTGTGTAGCAGCCTAAGTAAACCCACAATCTGTTAATTGTTCTCTCCTCATGGATATTGTAAATATTGAAGCAAATATACACAGAAATCTCCTAAATGTGTTGGAGCTATTCATGTGCATGTATCTCTTCTGCTTAATTTTTGGCTGTGATTTTTATCTGTCTGAAGACTAGAGGGAAGATTATTTCATCATCCTAACCAAATGAAAGAACAAATAATCATCTTCCCATGGTTAGTTCATTGTAGAATTTTAACTCCAAACTTTTATTGATGAATATGTTCCTTTCAATCCTAATGAAAAGCAAATATGCACATAGAAAGGAAGGAAAGGTTGACCCTAATAATGACTGCAGATGAGTATTATTTGTGCCTAGAGCTAACGCTGGACTCTTAATGTCTGACTCAATTCTTCCAGCTGAACTATTTTCATTACCTGTGACTCATCTTTTTTCCCGTATGCCTGTGGAATGGAAGGAAGAGGGCTCATGATAGGTTAGGCACATGGGTCTGGTCTTGCAGAGGTCTGGGCTATATTTTCCTCTGCCAGAACCAGTTCTTATCACTGAGGACCAGAATATCCCCAAGACGGGACCTCTGATCAACTAGTTTGGTCATTAATTTATAGGTCTGAATTTTCATCTGTCAAAAATATTACTGAGCACTATGCACCATATATATATATATATTTATAGGAACTGGAGAAAAGAAGTGATTTTAAAAAGTGAGTTCTAAGATTCCAGGGCAGACCTATAGCTTCCAAAAATATACGTCAATACTCACAAACAACAAATGAGGGCAGCCTTGAGTTAAATATAACTCACTTGTAAGTTTTAAAATTTAACTGGCCTTAAAGGGTAGACTTCTATCCCGATACTCAAATGTCCAAATGTTGTGTTTTTGCTCTTGTGAAAATATAATTTTGTACTATTGGCATGTAAGAAAATTAATCAGCAAATCACTTAATATTATGGTGGTGTTTCTATATAAACTTTATACTATGAAGACCTGAATTATATAATCTGCTTCAATTCACCCTACCCACTTCAACTCATTCTCTTCTAAATCAGACACTCAGTATTTTTCTTCCATAAAAACATGAAAAAAACATTCCTGGGGTATATTTTGAAAATATGTACCTCAAGTCATAAAATTGTGGCTAGATTTTGATCTACTAGTTTGATACTCAGAAAAAATATGTTTTTAATGAAAAAATGGAGGAGTAGGGGAAAAGTGCCCCTTTATTTTATTCATTAGTTATATCTTCAGAAAACCAAAACAAACAAACAAACAAAAAACCTCTGATATTTAAGAACATTTTTGGAAAGTTCTGGTGTTTCATTTATCGCTAAAGACTGAAATTGTCACTTGGGTTTTTATCATGGATGACAAAATTTCTCAATGTATGCAAATGTAATTATTATTAATTTTGAAGCAGACATTTAAATAGAATTTTTCTATTGTTACCTATTAGTTTTCTAACACCTTTTAAATCCATTTGTAATTCTCGGCAAAGGAAAAGGATATAATGCTTAATATTAATTAATGGATAATACAGTTTATTGTTTACTGTTTCTTTTGTGGAAATAGGGGTGGCTTGATAGGAATGACAACACTATTAACTAAGATTCAGAATAAAAAAAGAAAAAAGTTCTAGGATGTCTAAGAAAATTATTTAAAGCAGTATCTGCATTTTTTTGGTTATTTTGAATTGTCAGTAGATTTTTTAAAAATACCCCAATGGAGTGAAATGTTTAGAAAGGCATTGCTAATAGTGTTAACTGTTCTAACCCTATTAGAATATCAATAAGCAAATCAGAGTTTAGAATAACAACATAAAAATGAAGAAGTCTACTCTGGCTGGTGTGACTCAGTGGACTGGCACTGGCCTGTGAACCCAAAGGTCACTGATTCGACTTCCCAGCCAGGGCACATAACCAGGTTACAAGCCAGGTCTCCAGCTAGGTGCCCAGCTGGAGGCAGGTGAAAGGCAACCATACATTGATCTCTCTCTCCCTTTCTTTCTTCCTCCCTGCCCTTCTCTCTGAAAATAATAAATAAAATCTTTAAAAAAATGAAAATGTCATTAGGAATTATCAGAATTTCCTAGTTTAATGATGGAGGGTAAAGATGGAAAAGGATGTAGTCTCCAATTGTGTAACATACAGGTACACAGTTTAATATTTATTATATGCATTTAATACACATTTTTCAACAACTGTGTTTGCTATGTGATACAGTCTTAAAATATTGCTCATTCATAGTTTATAAAATAAAAACCTTACAAAACTCATCAAAACTCACAAACTGATCAGAAAAGTTTTGAGGAAGACAAGAAAAAATACTTTATTGTCTTATTCATGTTCCAGATCAGACCAGATCATGCCTAAATGCAAGGCACGATCCTGGATGTCCTCCTGGATGGATAAAAATAGCTGCAAAGCACATTATCATGAGAACTGATGAAATTTTAATATGGTCAATTAAAATATTGTATTAACATTAAATTTACCAACATTGATACTCATCATGTGGTTTTGTATGAGAATGCTCTTTTCTTAGGATAGACAAACTGAAGTGTTTATGAATAACGGGACATAGTATCTCTAACTTCACTCTCAATTGGTTACACAAATAGTATACATATAAATTTATAAACATCTTTATCAAAAGAATGTGATGAGAAAGTAAATCAAGTGGGATGTAACTAATTAATAAATCTGACCCTAGCTGGGTGGCCCAGTTGGATGGAGAGTTGTTCCATGTACCGAAGGATCGCTGATTCAACCTTGGTCAGAGTGTATTGTAACCTAGGTTGAGAGTTCAATTCCTGGTTGGGGCATATGTGGGAGGCTGCTGATGGATGATTTTCTCACACATCAATATGTCTGTCCATTTCTCTCTCTCTCTGTGTCTCACTCTTGGATCAATAAACATACCCTTAGGTGAGGATTAAGAAAATCAATAAATCTGGGTGAAGAATATATGGGATTTGTTGATTTAATAAATTTGATCTGTAACATTTCAAAAATTTAAGGTATATGTATACAGTGTGTTACTTTGATACATTTACATTTTGTAATGTAATTGCCATTGAAGCAATATTTATCACATTATGCCATTAGATATAATATTGTCTCTATTTATTACACTGTACTTTAGCTCTCTGTGGCTTATTTACTACTCATTACCAGTTTGTATCCTCAAACACCATCAATCTTATTATTCCCCCCATCTCCTATTACCTGGTAGTACCCACTCTTTTACTCTGTTTATTTTTATTTTTTTTACAGGTTTGACATTTTTAGATTCCATATATAAGTGCAGTACTTGTCTTTCTCAGTCTGATTTATCCCCTGTTGTATTATGTGTTTAAGATTCATCCATGTTGTCCAAGTGGCAGGACATCTTTTTTCATAGCTAAATAATATTGCATAGTATGTGATATATAATATATATAGGGGACCCCAAAACCTGAAATTTATTTATTAAAAATTATGAATTTAATCCTACATGTTTAAACTTAAGTCATCTTCAAACAACTCTCCATTTGATGGAATACACTTATTGAGACATTTTCTTCACTGCTCAAAAACAGTTTTGAACTCATTATTTTTCATGCCTTTCCATGCTTCTGTTGTTATTTTGTTTCACTTCTTCCACATGGCAAAATGTTTCCCTTAGAGGACTTTTTTCACCTGGAGAAACAAAATAAAAGGTCACTCGGGGGGAGATCCGGTGAATAGGAAGGGTGGGGCATGGGGGTCATGCTGTTTTGATCAAAAATTGCTGAATACCCAGCAGTCTGTGGGCAGGTGCACTTGAAAATCACACACCTTGAAAAGGGCAAACGTGTTGAAAGAGTCTTAAAAAAATTTGCTGAAGCTGAATGCAGCCTCTCACAATAATGCCACCTGGTACATGGTATATGTAGATGGGTCCTAGAAAACTCACCTGTACTAAGGAGCCTGCCCTTCAGAAAATTCTAGTTTTTTGGGTCCACCTTGAATATTATATATCATGGAATATTTTGTACACACACACACACACACACACACACATATATATATATATATATATATATATATATAAAATCTTACATCTTTTTATCCGTATTTGAGATTTTTTGTAATATTCTTGCAGTTTTCTGTACATTTCAAATTATGTCAAAATTAAAAGCTGCAGCAACCTGATTTTATTCATGAATTTTATATATATATATATGTATGTATATATATAATTTATATTCAGGGGTCTGAAACATTTCAATAATTGTAGCATTGATGAGTTAATTAGGTCTTCAAGTATTGGAGCAAAAATTCACTTTGTTATTCATTACTATCTGTAGGGTCATGGTTTTAAAATATTTATGTTTTTATTATAGAAATGATATACACTTATTAAAGAAACTTTGCAAGGTATACAAAAGTAGAATTTTTAAAAACACTTGAAAAATTAAACTTTTTTATTTTTTATTTTATTAACTTTATTTATTTTTAAAGATTTTATTTATCATTTGCAGAGAGAAGGGCAGGGAAGGAGGAAGGGAGAGAAGGATTAATGTATGGTTGCCTTTCACCTGCTTCAGGCTAAGGACCTGGCTGGAGACTTGGCTGGAGACCTGGCTTGCAACCTGGTTATGTGCCCTGAGTGGGAATTGAACCAGCGATCCTTGGGTTCATAGGCCAGTGCCAATCCACTGAGCCACACCAGCCAGGGCAAATTTAAACTTTTTAAATATAAATATCTGTGTATATGATCTTTCTAAAAACTTGGTATTATATTAATTTTAAATACTATACATAGTTTTCTTAAACATAATTTTAATAGTTACAAAGAAGTACATCGAGTAAATATACTATGCTTTACTTATTTTAAAGTTTATAATTTTACTAATTTATATAAATATAAAACTACAGGGTGAGGCAAAAGTAGGTTTACAGTTGCAAGTATGCAAAACACATTTTATTCTTGTACTATTATTTATTACTATATTATCATCCATATGAACAACTATACGCCTACATTTTATCTACCTGTGAACTTATCATACATTATGTAAAAAAATGTTCAAAGATTTCATGTTTTTCTAATGTCAATGTGGTAAAGTTAAGGTAAGCAAATAGGTTAAATATTGTTTACGAATTGTCACAATTTATCTTAACAGGCTCATGTTTCCAGGTGAATATTTGTTTCCTCAGATATCTTGTGGTGCTACTATATCTCTGGAGGTTCTTCTGTACATTTTTCCTCTAAGCTACATAGTTGATCACCCAGAGAGTGACCTGAAAGCTGCTGTTACCAAAGCAAATAGTTTTTCATATTTGCCATTTACAATCAGGAACTATTTGTTTTATCTTCAAGTTCCAAGTATCATCTACAGTTTTAAACTTTAGCAAAGCAAATCGGGGTTCTGTGGATGGGAGATAGTTCAAGTTCCTTAGAACTGAAATTTCCAAATCAAAATTATGTCCAAGATGATTTCTAAACAGAGTTTCCATGGATTTCAAAGATACCTGTAATAACTTATATTCTTAATATGTATTTTAAATATTTTCTTAATAAATGTTTCTATTCTTAGTTTATTTTTTCCAGTTTGTTTCTAGCATCTTAAAAAATATCATTTTGAATGAATTTTAAGCATAAGCCATTTAAGCATGAGTTGAATGCTATTTTTACCTATACATTTGTATTTCAGATCAGTTAATGTATTCTTTTAGGAGAATACTGTCATTATTAGCAATTATTTGCTGAAAATCAAGTATAGATAGAATACTATGTGCCATTATATATATTTACCACATATAATATGGCCCCTGTCCTCTAGGCTCTTAATATTTTAAACCATCATATTTAATGTCTCATTTAGTAGATTAACAAAAAGCCCATTATTATTATTTAGTAGTAGTAGTATTTTTACTAGCTGAATATATTTCCTTGTCCTAAATTGAGATATAATTTATCAGCATAAATTGACAAAATATTTTTGGAAGCAGATTATTTAATCATGTTTTGAGTCCTATAGGATACAATGACTGTAGAAAACTTTGTCCTTAATTTTAGCTTTTTTGAAACATTAGAAATCAGGTCTCTGTCCTGGCCCAGGTGGCTCAGATGATAGGAGCATTGTTCCACAAACTGAAAAATCGTGATTTTGATTCCCAGTCAGGGCACAGGCCTAGAGTCGCAGGTTTGGTCTCAGTCAGGGTACTAGTTGATGTTTTTCTCTCACATCAGTGATTTTCTCTCTCCTTCCCCTTCTCTCTAGAATCGGTAAAGAAAAAATAATTAAAAACTAAAATAAAAAGAAAGAAATCAAGTCTTTAAATTTTGATTTTGTTTTCTCTCTTTTACCACTTTTTATCCCTTACAGAACCTAATTATTTCTCATAGTCAAAAAATGTTAAGGCAAGTGGATAAGGCACCAGCCTGCAAACGCAAAGGTCGCTGGTTCAGTTCCCAACTAGGGCACATAATAAGGTTGGAAGCCAGGTCTGTAGCTGGAGGCAGGTGAAAGGCAAGCATACATTAAAAAAAAAAAATGTTAAGGCAAAGTTAAAGAGGGAGTTTCTCATTTTAGCACATTACTATTTGACATTTGTGAGTTGATATAGTGATACTTTTAAGCAAAAGGAATAAAATGAGATCATAATTTATTTTCTAACAAATTGCCTTTTATACACAAATATTGAAACATTCATCTAATCAACATAATTTAGTTGTACCCACATCAGAAAATATAGAATGGTTTGGAATTATGTCAGTTTCCTATCTTATATCTAACTGCTATTATTTTGATAGATATAATACCTATTAACTATTATTTCTGTCATATCTGAAAAGATAATGGAGTATACAGCCATTTTCCACTGTATATCCTGCAATCATGATTTTATTTTATGGCCCACTGTGTCTTTTGTAATTTTAATCTAAGTTGCAAAATAAAGATATAATGGTTTTATTCTTAGGGAGCACACAGTTTACTTCTGTATAGCAGATAGGTCAGTGGAACTCCAGCAGTAAGCGTAGCAGAGGAACACAGCCAAATAAAGATAGTCACAAGGGCTTGGAGCATCAAGAAGAGAAGTGAACAGAGAGTGATCATTCATGACGAGTTCTCTGTGTTGGTGTGGATCTGTGGGTAACAGGTTGGTGAAGAAAATAATGGGTCAGAGGAGGTGCATATTAAGTCCAGTCTTGCACAATATGAATGGACTCTGCAATAGGATTGTTTGAAATTATTGTGCTTCTGCATTCCACCTTCCATTCTCTGCTTCAATGGGTTGCCTCTAGACAAATAACTCAATGTCTGTAGTAAGTCAAAAATAGGACATTGCAATCAAAATGAAAGAACCTTGGTTTACAGAGTAACAAAAGATAGCAACGTAGAGGGAGCCATAATCAGGAGATAAGGATGAGCAGCAAAACTGAATTAGTGAAGCAAATTATATCTTTCTTTCATAATGAAGAAGTGACATCTAAGTTTAACTTAGAAAAAAAGATTTTTGTAGTAAGAGAAAATTACTCTTAAAATAAAATTAGTTATATAATTGTTAATTATATAACTTTAATGCATTACATTTCAGAAAGAATGTACTCTTAAATTTCTTTTGTTTTCTTATTTTTATATTTTTGGATATATCTTATGGAGAAGGAAGAAATTATTAATCTTAAAGCCAAACATTTAGACATTTTCAGAGTGTCTTATGGGTCTCTGACAATTCGCTACAAATACCAGCTATTGAATTTGGCAAAATATGAACAGAAAAATTGCTTTGCCATATTTTTGCTAACATTGAAATAAGTGTTTTGGTTTAGTGATTATTTAAGCTTATTGGATTTTCAAATATTATAAAACAGATTTGGGCAGTTTGATCAAATCAGCTTGATACTGAACAGAAAATGGGGTCACCTGCCTGCCACCATGAAAGCCAAACTTGTGAGGCAGGTGCTGATGCAAAAGAAACAAGGTTTTATTTGTGATCTTGGAGAATGGCATACTCCCTGTCTCAAAGCTCTTCTCTTCTGTAAATCCAAGACAAAGTCCAGCCATCCTCAGCAACACCAAAACAAAAGGCAGTGCCCACAGTGCCTTCTCCATTTTAAAGTACCATTTTTTGGAGTCTGTAGGAGGCTAATAAATGTTCATCCAAGTAGCTTAGCTTATTCTAGGCTGCTTCCTGTTTCAGGCTCTCTCTTGGAGGCTGTAGGCTAAGTGGCCACAAGGTTGCATGCCTGGGAATGCCAGGCTGATGAGAGAGAAGGGGAGGGGCACTCCCACTTGGGGGCCATGGGCACTAGGGTCCCGTGGCCCATGGAGAGAACAGGAGAACATACCATGTGAATGCAGGTTTCCAGCCAGAGAGCCAAGTCAGAGAGGACTTTTTTTTGTTACCTTCAGTTTATATTAGTTGTGGGTGTGGGATGGACCACGTACTTTCTCAAAGTGACCAATCAACCTCCCAAACTTGTGTGTGATTTGGGTGAGTCCACTTTCCAACCAATCTCTTCTTTCTTCAGGCCAGACTGACAGGCCTCTTTGGCCCTTCTTCTGTATTGCTTTGACTTCCAGCAAGCATGTGCCCACCTTCCTTTCATCCCACCCCCAGAAGGTGGAAAGCCTTTTTGCATGCTCAGTGTAAGAGCCTTGCCCTGCCACCATCTTGGTTAATAAACAGAGACTTTCTGGTCTCAGACCAACTATCCGCTGGTAACAAGTTTATTAGAGTATCTAATCATTCTGGGATTAATTTGGTTATAATCCACATAACAAAAAGCATACTGGAGAGGGTTCCACTCTAAATGGAATACTTTAAACTTGGAATAAGTCATTGTATTTTCTACACTCTAACAAATCAACTGATACATCATACTATAAAAAAAAAAATACTGCAGGCAATAATAAACTACTTCTAACCAACTAAATTCTTTCTGAATGCATAGGAATGTATTTAATAACATAATTAGAATTATCTATGTGACTTACCAGGTCCTAAACTGTGTCCCTCTCTAAATCTACTATATAGCGAGCATGTTGCTCAGATCTAGGGGGCACCATTCGAACTGCATTCTATATGGGCAGTGGTGCCCGAGACTTAGAAGCTATCATGGTTTTTTGTTTGTTTTTTTTGACATTCTGTATCACATATCTTTACTCATTTCGGATTTTAGTTGTTATGATAGTTACTGAGCATGTTTCCATGATCTCACCTCAAGTGCATACAGGATTTCTTCTTTTCCTGCTTTAGACTTTTTCTGAAGCTCTCTAAGCTTGCTCAGCCATTGACAAGGATTGTGGAGAAAATGAAGCTCCCAGGGAACAACTCTTACCTGATGGGATTGATAGGTGGGGCATAAATACTCCAGCCTCCCATTCTTTGGATAGAGCAATCTGAGGGACATTGTGTACAGTTTTGAGAGAGTTCCCAGGAAGATTGTGCCCATTTTACCCACATACCAGTGATATTCAAATCCATAATATACTCTTCATTGCCTTTTCTTTCTTCCCTGTCTCACTCTATCTGATCCTTCACTCCTGTTTTGGGAAATCACCTCCCAAATCTGTTACTTAAAATCTGGGTCCTTATCTCAGGCTCTACTTTCAGGGGACCCTAACCAAGAGAGCAGCTTTAGCTTTTCGATGGTGCTGTCATGTTTTAATTCAGAGAAAATGTTTGATTGTTGTTTGTTTGTTTTTATTTTTTTGCATTTGCATTTGCAGCAGGCTTTAAAATGTGAATCAGAACCTGGGATATTGGTTCAGGGCCCTAGGAGTCTTCTGTCTATACACTTATTATCTTGGTGAACTGGTTCAGTTTCATAACTCTAAAAGCTATCTAAATGCAGTGACTTTCATATCTTTATCTTCGGTGCAGATCTTTCTTCCAAACTTCAGACTTATATATCCAGATGCCTAATCAACATCATCACTCAGGTCTCTAGTAGACATCCATAAACTGAACTGTTAAGTTTGAACTTATGATCCTGTCCCAAAATATCTCCACATATGTTTTTCTTCATCTTGGTTAGTATTCACTTCATTCATCCATTGTTCATTCCAAATACCTAGGAGTCACCCTGGACTCTTTCTTTCTCATTCCATAGCCGATTCATTAGAAAATTCTGTCTATTCCACCTTCAAATTATATCTGAATCTAGCATTTGTTACTATTATGCTGTGGTCCTACCCACCATCAAGTCTCTACTGGGTTACTGCAACAGTTTTCTACTAATCGCCTTGCTTCTACACTTACCCCTTAACAGTATATTCTCTGCTCAACCAAAGTATTCTTTTTACAGCACAAGACATGTCATGCCATTCCCCTATACAAAACCCTGCCATGACTATCTATTTTACTGAGGGTAGAATACAAGTCCTTCCAGTGGCCCACAGTGTCTTTTATGATCCGACCCCATTACTTCTCTGACTTTATCCATGGCAACACTGAGCCACACTCATCCCAGTCTAGCCACACAGCCCCTCTGCCAGGTATGCTCCCACTCAGCTGCTGGCTATCTCTTCTCCCTGGAGTTCTCTTCACTCTGAAGTCCTACCCCCAGCACCTCTGATGTCCCTGACCTTGCTCCACTAATTTTTCTTCTTGGTACTTCTTAGTTTTAACTTACAATATTATTTACCTATTATGTTCATTGGTTGTTGCCTGTTTCCCTAATAAATCATAAATTTCACAGGCACAGAGATGTTTCCCTATTTTGTTCACTATTTATCCCACTAAAACAGTGCCTAACACATAATTTGACACTCAGAAAAATAGTTGTTGAGTTGAATAATAATTTGTTTCTGTCAAATGCTATGTGGCTTGAAGTACTATTCTCCCAATTATTTTTTTCTCATATCTCATTCAAAAATAATTTTGAAAGATGAGAAAATTAGGCAAAAGTAAAATAACAGCACAAAAGTGAGTCAGGTTTAGTTTAGGTTTTCAACATATTTTAGAAGGGAAACATAAATTTGGTCTTAAGCAAAAAAAGAGCTTTCAAATTTTGATTGATTAAAAGTGATTGAAGATTTTACAGAGGACTTGTTAAATGTATTTAAAATGTAACTGAGATTGATTGCTATGGTCATATGTTACAAAAACCATACAACCGTACTCAGTTAATATACTGCAGTAAATATAAAAATTCAGGTTTGAGTGATTCAAGATGCTAACTAGGCTCTTCTTGTGATATCTAGGAGAATTATATCTTTGCAGGTAAAGATAAATTTTCAAGTTTAATTTGTATTGAAGTAAATAGTATATACTTCTTGGCTTATGGGCAACCAGGAGCTTCTTAACCCAATGAGAAAATATCCACCTATTTAACAAATGCAAGAAAGCAAAGGCTGGCCTAAAAAGGACTGTTTTACAAATTTTTCCATACTTTTTCTTTAGTATTATTGTGATTCTGATTATGGTAGTTAAGTTTCTTTTGAGAAGTGTTTGTTTATACTTATTAGACCACTGTTTATCATCAACAATGTCCAGAGTCTATAAGACTATCGCATTTTAATATTTGTCCATTTTTTAATTGTTTGTGATGGTAAGATAAAGTTAATCTCTGTTCTGCCATTTTGGGCAAAAAAGAAATCCTGACCTTTGCCTCTGAAATCTGATCTTAGAACTTTTGACACTTTAGTCATTTTTCTCAAACCATCTTAATCCTTGACAATGTTCTTTATCTTATTAAGAACAATGGCCCTTTCTAGGTTCATTCACTTACATGACTATTCAGTTTGTTCTCAAGAGTTAATTAATTCATTGTTTTCTTAATATCCCAGTCTTTCCTACTTTATAGTGTTTAACTTGCATGCCCTGTCAGTTCTTGATGTGTCCGTATTAGATACCTGTTTTTTGTATCTTCAAATACCACTTGGCCCTACGTCTTACTTTAGCCATTGCTATCACTATTTCTTGAAAGCATTGAACACTTTGCTTAAAAGCAGATGTGCTTTTGTTTTGCTTCAGACTGGAAATTCATGCCATGCATCTAACTTTCTTTTCTCTCTGGAATGCCACTGAAGTCATGGCGCAGGATGAAGGAAACTGCTCTGGACTCTGAGTGCTCAGAAAATGTATGGTATAGCTAATGACTCTGGAGGCCACCTTTGATCAATGAAAAAGGTTCATGGTGGACAAATGTTTTTATCTTTAATCCCTTATTATACTTAGATTCAGGAGGTAAGCAAATGCTGATGCTCCATTCCACTGCCCTTGCACTGGCTTTTCCTCCTCCCTGCAATGCCATTGTCATAGTCCTTTTGTTATGCTCTCTCAACTGCTCTATCCTCCCATTTGTTTCTAGGCTACTGATCATTGTAGAAAATTTAAAAACAATTAAAAAAATATTTTATTTATTATTTTTAGAGAGAGGAGAAGAGAGAGAGGTAGAAAGGGAGAAATATATCAATGTATGGTTGCCTTTCACCTGCCTCCAGCCACAGACCAGGCTGGAGACCTGGCTTGCAACCTGGTTATGTGCCCTGGCTGGGAATCATACCAGCAACCTTTGTGTTCTCAGGTTGGTGCCTTATCCACTGTGCCACCAGCCAGGGCCTAAAGACTATCTTGACTAAATCTCCTAGTAAATCATACTGTCTTATCCTAACTGGATTATTTTTCTACCAAGTGATCCAACTAGTCATGTTGAATTTATTCTGCTATCTTACTCTTTCATGTCTTTATTCCAGAACTGGCCTTCTTCATTCTCAACCCACATTCTTACCTGAGTTATTGAGAGATGTAAGACCTTATACAAGATTGCCTTTCACATTTTCTTTCTTCTCTACTTCAAAATGGTTTTCAACTCATCCCTCCTCACTATAAAAAATCCACTTTAAAACAATCTTTAATCCACATCCATTTCTATCCAGTGTTAGAAGAAAGGTCATCAATTATTTTTTGAGTTACTTTCTTCTACTATGCCTTTGATTACATCCAATCCTAACTTCTTAAGTCCTTTCTTAGTCTTCATATTGCCCCTCAGTTTCCAGTGCCTCCTTTTGTTGACTGCAGCTGTATTCAGCTCTTACCCATAATTCAAAAATACAGAACAAAGAAATCCAAATCCTTTTATTGATCTCATTGTTATTTCTATTAATCACGAGCTTTTCTAGCTTTTTTTCATTCAATGGAACATTTATTGAAATAATATTCTACTTTATCACATATTTACTCCTTAAGCTCTGACAACCTAATTTCATTCTACCACTCTTTGGAAATTACAGTGTTAAAGGTCAAGAAAGGATGAAATACTCATTAAACCTCATAGCCTTTACTCAGTTTTCATCTTTGTTCATATCCAGCATGTTCCAGTAAATCCAAGTTTTCTTTTATGGCATTGTTAAAGCTTCTGCCTGTCTAAACTTCTTCCTCTTTGCATTCCCTGATCAATACCTCACCCACTCCCAGGGCTCTCTGTAGCTTCCTTCACTCACACTGATCCTTTCCCCACATGCCAGTCTTATATTATTCTCACTTCCTACTGTGTATTTCTCTTGAACAATGAGTTGGACCTCAAATTTAATTTTTTGATAATGGACCTTATCTGTCCCACTCTCTCCCTCCTTATTCAGCTTTTCTTTCTAAAGTTCTTGTTTCTCTCTCTCTCTCTATCTCTCTCTCTTTTAATAAGTAGTGCCTTTCTTTAATCACCAATAGATTCCTAGTTCTTTGCACCTTCCATATTTGCAGAGGAAGAGAAAAGTAGGCACTGTGCTTTAAAGAATAGGGTAAAAAAGTAGGTTTATAGGTATAAGTACAAAAGCCAGAATTTAGCCTTGTATTAATTATTTTGTTACTTATCCATATGAACTATTGTAAGCCTACTTTTGCCCTACCTCACATAACATTATCTCACATAACAATTTACATTTCATACATTAGTAAACTAAGAACCAAAGCAGTCAAGTGACTTGCCTAATGCTGAAGAGCTGTCTATGGATGGGAACCACATCTGCTGGACACTGAACTTCATGTACTTTTCACTCTATAACAGAATGATGACTCTTAAAAAATATATCTGT
Organism: Noctilio leporinus; assembly: GCA_004026585.1. NCBI lineage: Eukaryota > Metazoa > Chordata > Mammalia > Chiroptera > Noctilionidae > Noctilio > Noctilio leporinus. The sequence continues at coordinate 54,221 of PVIW01002553.1, read as the reverse complement.
AATCATCAAAGAAATATTCAATTATGTTTTTGCTATTACTTTTATTAAGAAAGTAAAGCAAATGTATTTTAGAAGAATTGTGAGCCTTTAATAAGACTGGAAAATAATAAAGACTTTGTTAAATTTTGTGTTATTAAAGTGCTATCAACCAGAATAACCTTTTCCCCAAATCTCTCAATCAGTCAAGGTTGTATTATATACCAAACTATGTGCTTGTGTTATGTACTAAACTGGGGGTATATTCAATAATGACTTTCATATTGAGTTCAGAGTTGGAACTAGGTGTTTTTGTCTGTTTCTTTGTTTTAGTAGATGGTGTTAATTGGGTAATTGTCAATGCTCTACTCAACAATTAAGATACCTTTACCTGTGGGCCCCAGAGTTAAGTTTGATAATTGGGAACACTCTGACATTAAAGGGAAGGTCAATAGCAGCAGTTAGTTAACAGTGAGGAGATGTCCTATGGGTATGCAATTGAAAAATTATAGTTAATCTGCACATATGGACTGTACACTGGGCAAAGGATGAACATTATGCAAATGCACACTGAATAACGGTCTATTAAGACCATTTTATCCAATTTAGACCTAATGAACTTGGTAGATGAGATTCCTGCTGAATTAAGGAGTAATCGAAGCCTCATTTTGGATTTTGTGCCATCTAGGTCAAGTAGTATCTTTACTTGTTGCGGGAAAGACACAACTTTCTTATCTTGCCTGTGGTTAATTCTTTAACAAATGTTTATGAAATATGAGTTGTGTCAGAGGGGGTACCTGTTGGTGAGTAGTAGATAATGATATAAAAGGCTTGGAAAACCATTTCCTGCCTTTCAGGGGTTTTATTTTCATGTTTGCTAATTTTCCTCAGTTACTCCGAATGAAAAATCAAAGGGATAAAAAGAATTTTGTTTGAGAATACAGGTAAAATAACACTTTTCTAGCAGGATGGTGGACAAAGGTCTTTAAGGACAGGGAAAAGGGGTGAAAAGGTGAAGATGTGTTATGACCCTGTACTTAGACTCACCTTCCCCAGAGGTGCAATGACACTGTGGTTTTATTTGGAACTTTCAGGAAGGGGTCCGGATCACCATTTTGCAGAAAGAGCCAAAGATGTGTCAGAAGAAGCCCATGTCTGCCTACCCTGCAGGGAAGGCTGTCCCTACTGTGCCGATGACAGACCCTGCTTTGTCCAGGAGGATAAGTATTTGCGACTTGCTATCATCTCCTTCCAAGCCCTGTGTATGCTGCTGGACTTCGTTAGCATGCTGGTGGTCTACCACTTCCGCAAAGCAAAGGTAAACCCAGGTATCCTGGTTATGATCTTTCGTTCTTTTCTTTCTTTTTTTTTAAATTATGAAGTGGCCTCTTCCTTTTTTTTTAAGCAATTAAAGTTTTTCCAAATCACAGTGGCTTATCTATTAAACAGACATATTTACATACTAAGATAGAACTAGATAGAGTATGAAAGTTATGTTTTTAGCTCCCCAAAAGAAATAGGGGCTAAAAATATGAAACTTTATTATAACATTTTCATCTACAGAAAGTTTCCTTCTGTTTAGCCCAGAGCTTGAGTTCTTCATTGTCTTAAAGGACTCTCTTTTACATCATCTCTTTGACTTGAATAACTTACTCTGCTAGCATCCAATATATATATATTGTTAATTTTTTCACATACAGACAGCTTTGTGATGTTTATTATATTCCATTTTCATTTCTTCCAATCACATTGAAAGATGGCAAATAGACCAAACCATTTTCTTAGCACATTATACTTTGAAGAATGAATTTATTTATGACCTTATATTAGGTCTTACATTACTATTCCAGAATAATAGTGCTATAGCAAAGAGCTTGTCTAGCTTTTGACAGGGTCCATCCTTTGATTCAGTTCTGAGGGATCAAAGAATAGTAGAAGCATTTGTATGCTTCGCAGTCAGGGGTGGATGAATGCTTCAAAGTTCAGGGCAGATCTTTCTGGGGAGCTGTCTACAGTGGGTCATCTGGGTAATTCTGTAAAGCCAGTGTTGTGTCAGAATTTGTGGTTCTTTTGCTTTCAGAAATTCATTTTGCCATTGGAAAGAAAAACAAAATCTAAAGTTGCACTTTTTTTTTTTTTTTAATTTATTATTTCTAGAGAGAGGGTAAGGGAGAAAAGCAGAGGAAGAGTAACATCACTGTATGGTTGCCTTTCACCTGCCTCCAGCTACAGAGCTGGCTGGAGACGTGGCTTGCAACCTGGTTATGTGCCCTGGCTGGGAATTGAACCAGAAACCCACTGAGCCACCAGCCAGGGCAACTTTCTTAAATTCAAATGACCCTTTGTGTTAGTTGTACAGGTTAGTTTGGTACTCATTATAGAACTCATGGAAAGTTTAAATTGTTCTAATTAGAATTGTTTTTAAAAAGAAAGAAAACATCTTTCTGTGAATGGCACCTATTACAAAGCTTCAAGTAACATTTTAAAAAAGAAACCAACAAACCCCAATTGAGATTTGGGGAGAATGTACCCATTATGTTAATGTTATAAACTTTAATATAGTTGTTTTAAATTGTGTTTAACATAAGCATACAACACAAGTTAAAATCAGGCTTTCAGTCAGCAAGAAAGTGCAAATAGGAATGTTGCTCTTAATTTAACCAATACTTCTCTTTTTTTTGCAACAAAGTATATGCTAAATTGTACACACATAAAATAGCAGGTAAGTGGAATTGAGAAATATCTGACCACTGTTACCAAGTAAAGTTAATTGGTTTTTTATTTTACTTTATTTTATTTATTTATTTTTAAAGATTTTATTTATTATTTCCAGAGAGAGGGGAAGGGATAGAGGCAGAGAGGGAGAGAAACATCAATGTATGGTTGCCTTTCACCTACCTCTAGCTACAGATCTAGCTGGAGACCTGGCTTGCAACAGGTTATGTGCCGTCTGGGAATCAAAACAGCAACCTTAGGGTTTGTAGGCTGGCGTCTTACCCACTGTGCCACCAGCCAGGGCTATAGTTGGTTTTAAAAAGCCAACTTTTTAAAAGGTATAATTTATTCAATAAACTGCTCTAAAGTCTCTGTATAATGTAATTCATTTACACACTTAGTTCTTTTTATACTTTAATTGATTTGTTCATTAATGAGTGCTTTGCTAAATGGAGTTAGTGATGTATGATGGTAGAATGCTACATGGAATAATAAGAAAACTAAGATAATTCTTGCTAGTTGATATCTAAATCTATATTAATGTTACTTAATATTTCCAAAGTTATCAACTTGTGAATTTCTCTGCACCGTTGTATGAAATGCTACTTTTTTGGCACTGTCATGGGAATAGATATCTTTATATGTCATTTGGTTTGATTTTTTTAAGATATAAACTAGTTGGAACACATAAATTAGATATTATCTAGTTTAAGATGGTTACCTTTTGAAGAATCGGTGAGTTTTCACTGATTGTGACAAAATATAAAGGGGGATATTTTTAGGAATTAAGTGAACAAAGTCAGTGAACAATATAAATAAATTTGTGACTGATCTGGTTTTTATCTAGAAATATGCTAACATGTCAGAACTGCAGTGGAGCAGCCTCTTGCTTTATAGAAAAGAAAACCCTTATAGAAAAGAAAACCCAGCCTCTGAGAGATTTTAAGCTGCCCATGTAACACAGCTAGATCAGAATATTTGTATTTGGTCTTATTCCAGCACACAGAAGAAAGCTTCTAGAAGACTAAAAGTATAAATAAAGGCTAAGTGAAAATAATGATGTGAAAGTGTAGTTGAAAACAAAGGTGGGCTCTAGATATGAAATGGATTCCATGAGGGCTGGTGTACTGTTCTAGACTGTGCTAGAAGGAAGAGGTTTTGTTGTTGATACTGTTTCCTGGAAGCAGTATAAATGGAAGAAAAAAAATTAGTTGTTGCACACAAGATATGGATTGACCTGTCACTTACGTGGAACTTGAATATTCCTAGCACTAAGTCTTGAAAGAAATTTCTCCTGTGAATTCTTATACAGAGAATATTGTTAAATGTAGCAAATGCTAAACATTCTTACAGGCAATAGAATAAAAATGTTCATATCTTCCTTCTGTTAATTTTCCTGAATGCATAGTCAAGTTTTAATGCTTAAATATAGTTCGGTCAAATTAATTCTGTAGAGGTAACACAAAGGTGGTCCTGATACCCAGTTCTTTTCTGTTTAATGTTAACTCAGGGATACTTTTAGAATCTAGATGGGAGCTGGCCAGCATGCGAACACCCATGCCACCACCACAAGACCATAGGCACATATGGTCATTCTTCTCATCTCATCCAGAATCCCTCTCTTCAACTAGGACCCTAAACAGGTTCTGCACATGAAATCTCTTTGCCGTCCTGGATCGAGATAAAGGGACGACATAAATTCTTCATGTAAACTTTCTAAGTATAGGTGCTCTTTGCTGAGTTATCAAAAGGCATTCACTGAGTGATACCAAATTTGAGATCATAATCCCTGTCTAGATTGGATGGCTCCTTTTCCATATTTCTATTGAGTATGAATCTGTGTGATATAGCAATTTTATAATATAATATAAATAATACAATAATATACTGTAATACAGTCTAATATAGCATGTAGTGAACAAAGCTAGAGATACAATCGACTTGCACTACTGAAGGCCGAGGCACCTAGTTAGACATGCACCTAAAGAGAAGTTCTCTCTCCTGTCCTCATGGAGACATACGAGGGAGAGCCCTCCAGCGCCTGGTTAGAGAAGGAGGCTGGGCTAGCACCTGCAACTCATTCCCTCTTTCCTCTTATACAGCATGTGAGCCATATTCTTTAATCCAGTTACACCAGAGTCCATGGTATGTGATATCTTAAATACTGCTAGTTATGGGCTATATATATATATATATATATATATGTATATATATATATTCCATATATATATATATGATTTTATTTATTATTTTTTAGAGAGAGGAGAAGGGAGAGAGGCAGAGAGGGAGAGAAACATCAATGTATGGTTGCCTTTCACCTGCCTCCAGCTACGAACCTGGTTGGAGACCTGGCTTGCAACCTGGTTATGTGCCCTGGCTGGGGAATCGAACCAGTGACCTTTGGGTCCGCAGGCCAGCACCTTATCCACTGTGCCACCAGCCAGGGCTTGGACTATATTTTATTTAGGGCCCAATAGAAATGGACCATTTGGAAATTTAAGCCTCCTTTATTTATACTGGACTTTCTTGTGGCTTGACAGGAATAATCACGTTGGCAAATGAAAAATAGGAAAAGTGAAGGCAATGTCAAGCTTAGCTGTTGATCCCGTACATCTAGACATTCAAACATGCTGTAGTGGAATAGTTCCCTGATCCAAATGGAAATATTAACTGATCTGATCAAGAGATATAAGGTGAGGGGGACAGAGGGGAGCAAAAAGAGGATGGATGTAATACAACAATAAAATTTTTTTAAAAAGTAAAAAGTAAAAAAAAAAAAAGAGATATAAGATGATACAGGAAGTTATGTCTTTCAGTTATTCTACTCTTCCAGGGAGGTCTAATTATGAGTACCTTTAAATGAGGTTTAACCATGCCTAAAATATCAACTTCGTAGTTGTTAAGTACCAACAATCATTGGTCAAAGGTTATTTTAATATTTTATCATAAAAACAATAAAAACTAGATTCTGTTATATTTTTGGTGGAGACCTATGGTATGACCCCACAAAGGGAAAGTTAAAATATACTCTGCACAAACATTTAGGAAACTAATTACATATACATGTCATTGGGCCCTTAGTTAAAGATTAAATCTGTCAATAAGCTGTGAATGATCTTAAACTGAGTGAGTTCTAAAACAACGGCAATTTTAAAATAGTATTTTAAAGATCCTGAACATTAAATGTTTTGAAATTGTCTTACATTTTTCACCAAGTATGACAAGTATCATACTTTTCTGTTAGCTATTCTGAAGAGATTATGGTTTCTTACAGCTTAATAATGGCAAGTGTTAGTACAATTTATTTTCAAGTGATATTTCAAAGAGAAAAGATTCACTGGAAGGAAGGGATTAAGTACTTTCACATTGTTGTCCAATCATCATCACTATTCATGTCCAGAATTATTTTTTTAATCATTCTAAACCTAACTCTGTACCAATTTAGTTACTCCCCATTCCCTTAGTTCCTAATAACATTCTGTCTCTCTAAATTTGTCTTTTTGGAGTACCTCATATAAGTAGAATTATACACTATTTGTCCTTTCGTGTTGTTTTACTTAGTATAATGTTTTAAAAGTTTGTCCATGCTTTAATATGTAGCAGAACTTGACTTCTTTTAATTGCTGACTAAAATTCCATTGTATGCATTTGACACATATTGTTTATCATTCATCTATTGAAGGTGGTTAGTTTCACCTTTTTGCTATTGTGAATGACACTACCATGAACACCTGAATACAAATATCTGTTTGAGTCCCTGCTTTCAATTATTTGAATATAACCTAGGTGTGGAATTGCTGAATCATATGGTAAACCTGTGACTAACTTTTTGAGGAACCTCCAAACCTCCAAAACCTTTTTGTTTTCCATAGAGGCAGGACCATTTGATATTTTCACCAACAGTTCATGAGGATTCATATCCTATTATTATATTCAAAATCTTTTTATTCATTGTCTAGTGTTAGTGACCTGGGAGTTGAGAGATCAAATATTCTGCTGCTAACTGTCCTTTTTTTTTTAAATGATGAATTTGAAATGTTTGATTTTAATTGTGATGTTTGATAATATTTGTATAATTTTTCTTTACTTTTCCTTTTTATTGAATTTATTAGGATGACTCTAGTTAACAAAATTATATAGGTTTTAGGTGCACAATTCTACAACACATCAACTTCACACTGTATTGTGTGTTCACCACCCAAAGCCAAGACCAACCATCACCCTTTATCCTCCTGCACCCTCCATCTCCCCCAATGCCCCTCTATATTTTTTCCCATGAGGTACATTTAAACACATGTATGAAAAAAACCTAAAATGCTAAATTGGAAAGTTACAGAAGTATAATTATGCTTTCTGAATTAACTTTCAAATGATCTTCCTTAGGACAGCAGAAGTCCGATAGTGCCAGCCCCAGCATTGCATTAGGTGCAGGGCAGGGGTGTGATCAATGAAATGTGGGCTTAGCCTTCCTATTCCAGGCATCAATACCCTTACCCCTAAAGTGTTAAGGCATCATATATTTAGGCCTTGAAAGCTTTCCAGCCTTTAAGAGCTTCATATTTAAAATATAGATACTGTTTAAGTGGGATTAGCTGTCATTCTAATGAGAAGTGAACTTGAGCTAAAACACGATTGCCACCCCCTGTCAGTTTATTGGAGCACTATGTTATAAAAGATTCTGAGGCAGTAAGTAGATTTGTTCTGAAAGGGGACTGTTATTAGCTAAATTTAACAGGCATATGTATAGGCAAGCAAACTAAACTATGGATATGAAGGGCCTTGGTGGTAAGCATGGCTCTGAAACGATTTTATTTAGGGTTAGCCCACTTCTAAAAACATTACATTAAAATCAAGGGTTTCTACAAATGATATACTGCTATAGCCAGCCAGGATAGAATAGATTTACTAGGAGCTATCCCATTCCATAATTTACTAGCCAACTCTCAAGTATTTGGAGCTTGACAGAGTGTGAAATATATTTTGACAGGTGCTTTTCCCTAAATATATGAAGGTAAATGTATTTCAAATAAAATGTAATGCTTTCAATTCTTACTAATTTTTTTATTTTCTTCTGACAAATATATGTGGTGTATGTTAGTAATAAGTGCCAGAAGAAATTTGATCTTAAAAATTATGGCCTCCATTTTAGCACACAACATGCATTTCCCCAATGTATTTTGTCAATAAAAAAAGATTTTATGAGCTCTTAGTAGAGCTCAGTCCCCAGCAGCTCAGATTTAGAGTTTAAAAGCTTTCCTCTCTCTTGTTACTTTGGAAATTGTTCTACTCGTTTGTAGGTTACTTTTGGTTAAAGCTACTTTTATAAGCAATCAGAAATGTCTACTCTTTCTTGTCACGTCTTTTCACATTGTTAAGGGTAAGCTTTAGAACTAAATACTACAGTTAAATGATTGAAATATTAAAAGGCAAGCTGGAAAAAGTATTTTGATATGATGTAATAGTAAAGCATTAACATTTTAATCTAAAAACAAGCAGACCCTTTTAGGAAATCAGTATGAAATAGAAAAAAACCCAGTAGAAAAATAAGCAAAGAATATTCATCAGAAATTTGTAAAAAAATACTCATAAAAATGTATTCTATTTTTTTACATGTTTAACTTAAAATTTATTATACTGTTTTTCCAGAGTGGTTGCACCATTTTATGTTCCCACTACCAGTGTAGTTAGTCATTCCATTTTCTTGTCAACACTTGGTATGATCAGTTAAAAATTTTTTTTAGATTTAATTTTATTGCTGTTTTATTATATCCATCCCCCAGAATGTGTTCTTTAGATCATAAATAATTATAAAGTGAAAATTAAAACAAAGAGACATACTTTTTATAACAATAATTCTCTGTGTTGGTGAAGATGCTAGGAACGTAGATGCTCCTATCCAGTGCTGATTGTTGTGTAAATTGGTAGAAACTTCTGAATGAAATTTGGAATTATGTGTAATAAACTTAAAAATGCATGTAGTTTTACTTCTAAAAGTATACTGAAGAAATCACGTATGTGCACCAGGATTTACAAATATATTTATGTGTTTATAGTAGTACTGGTTATAGTGCAAACTAGAAACAATTAAATATTCAAAATTGTGTTGTCATTCATGGATTTAAATATGTAGCACAAAAAGTTGATCATGTAGAAAACTAAATAATGGAAGAAATGGTTTTAATATACATAGTTAATTATTACCCTCACCACCACATTTCCATCATTCATTGAAATTTTATTTTAGCTCTTCTCATTTTTTTTATCATTCGCTCTCACTTTTTCTTCTCATGCCATCCCCTTCTGCTTACTGCCTTCATCCATTCCTCCTTTTCATTCATCAGCCATTTGCTGAGCATTTACTGAGTGCTTGGCACAATAATGGACAAGGCAAACAAGATCAGTGCTTTTAAGGAGTTGATATTCTACTGTGGGACTGGTGGAGATAGATAATACAAAAATATAGAGAAATGTATCAGGTGGTAATAAGTGCTATGATCAAAATGAAGTAGAGTAACATGATACAGTGTAACTTTGGAGTTTTTGGAGTTATTCCATTTTTATAGTCCCCATGTAAAATGGTATTATCCTCATTTTCTATTTGAATAAACCAACGTGTAGAGAATTTAAGAAGCCAATCCACTGTTACTTGGGGAAAGCTAGGATTAATATTCAGGTCAGTTTGACTGTATAACTCTGTAGGTCTTAACTACTTTGCTGTACTATCTGTCATGGTTACAAGGCAAAAACTTATTCTATACTCTAAAAAGTAGACCCAGCCAAACCACCTTTATTTTAATAATCTAATTTTTAGGCCTGTATGCTTTCTTCTGACTTCATCATTTCCTATGCTTCATTGAAACTTAGATATTTTATGCTTCATTCTTGCTAGGTATTTTCTAGTTAACTGAATAAATTAAGTGCCTACATAGTACCATTTCAAAATTAATTTTGTATTTTTATTGATTTTTTTGAGGGCCATCTTTTAATAAAATTGCTATATTGACTTCAGGTGTACAACAACACCATTTTAATGGGTTTTTAATGGTCCTTGCCTCTGCTTAATATGTGACTACATTGTTTGCCATTTTAGTGGAATCTTTTAATGACTTTACCCAAGGAGCAACTCCTGTATGAGGTCTGTCCAGAAATAGTTTTACCACTGTTAATATAACAAGAGTAGTTTGCATGACATCCATGTAACCTGGCAGCCAAGGAGAGTGTGAACAATGCGCATGTGTGAACAATGATGACTTCACTGTACTAGTTGTTGAGTGAGCATGTGTACTGTGCGGCTGTCACATTCAAAATGACTGCATGAACAGAGTAACAAATCTGCATCATATTTTGAGTTGAGCTTGAATATTCCTCCATGGAAAATACTTGGATAATTTAGAAGGCCACAGCTATGAGCAGCTTCATCATAACAACACACCTGCTCATCCATCCCATCTCGTAAAATATCAGGTCACCAGTTTTTTGGTGAAATAGCAAATCACCCAGGTGACTCAGCCCCACTACAGCCCAGATTTGGCACCCATTGATTTCTGGTTTTCCCTAAAACTAAAATTACCTTTGAAAGGGAAGATATTTTGGACTGTTAGTGAGAATCAGGAAAATACTACAGGGCAATTGAGTGAACTGTGTTAGGTCCCAAGGTAACAACTTTGAAGGGGCCTGAGGCATCACTGTCCTGTGTACAGTGTTCCCTGTATCCTCAATAAATATCTGTTTTGCATAGTACATGGCTAGATACTTTCTGGACAGACTTTGTATATAATGGTTTAGGGGTATGTGTGTGGATGTGTATAGATGTATATGAATATCAGGTTGGCAATAAGAGTTCATTTGGGGAGAAACAGAGGAGTGCAGAAAATAGTTTAGCTGAAGGGTATCTTTCTTTCTGTGCTTCTTAAAAAATATCATTTAAATAACCTCCTACTCTTGCTGGTGGCAGCAGTACTAATTATGATTTAATGAAGAACAACTAAAGAGATTATAACATACTTGTATATGCCTTAAGAGACATAAAATGCTTAATGATTACCAAAGCTCTATTCTCCTTCTGAGGCACTTCCATTTACTTATGCTTATTTAAATGATAAGGCCATTTACATATCAAGTATACTAAAAATAACTTTTTAAAACTTAATGTACTTATATACTGAATTTCTTGCTACTTGAAAAATATTATGAGGCCAATCTGTTTTCTCAGATTTCTCAGATCTTCATTTGTAAAACCCACTCAAATATTGTGTAAGCAAAATACTTTGTACAATTACAAATTAATGTCTTTATTAACTAGTTATTCATGAATAGTTAGGTAGGTTGACAAAGATTTTTTGATACTGGGTGACCCAGGAGAGGCTCACAGTCTGATGAGGAAATGAATATAAGGAAATAGAAGATACATGAAAATATGTTCTGAGTGTGTTGTGTACTTGGTGCGGCAGTAGGCAATAGTGATTAAGGTCACAGGTTTTAAAGTTTGTCTGTCTTAATGCCTCTTTTGACTTTTCAATAAGAGCTCTTAAACTTTAGGTAAGTTACCAACCTCTCTTTATCTCAGTTTCCTTCTCTGTAATGTAGGGATAATAAATCTAATGTCACAGAGATATGGTGAAGATAGATGTATGTGGCATCTTTATAAATTTATTACTATTAATAATCTGTGAAAGGTTCTCAATAAGTTTTAGCTAGTAGTAAGTAGGGTGTATGTACAGAACATAATAGTAGCATAAAAACAAGAGTAGTGAAGGGGCGGTCTGAGAACACTCAAAGAAGAGGTGGTCCTTGAGAAGAATTTGGAAAAATTAATCTCATTGGTCAGACTGAAAGGAGATAAGAAAATAGGCAGAGAGACACATATGCAAAACTATTAGAATATTCATGACACATTGAGGGCGATTCAGATATTTCAACATGGATCTGGAAAAGCCTGGCTAAGCATTTGGACTTCATTCTACAGGGAATTGAGATAAATTGTCGAGGAGTTTCATTTCATGTGATGTGCAATAAGAATCTGCCAAAGGATTTGAAGCAAGATAAGCAATGATCCCATGTAGACATTAAACTAATTTCTATACTGCTTTGTGGAGAATGGATTAGTAAAGGATAAGTATAAAAGTGGGGGGAGTGCATTATTTTTTAGTTTAACACTTAATATTATTTGTATATTAAACTATTATGTAAATTTAAAAATTGTGACTATACTAGAGCAATGGGGTTCAGAACCTGCTTGAAATAATACCAATAAACCTGTTTAAATATGTGTGAAAAAAAAAAGTGGGAGGAAATGATAAGTATTGACTTAGTCTAGATTAGAGACAGTGGTGGTCATGGGGATGGAGAGCAAGGGGTGAATCTGATATGCACTTGGAGGTAGAACTGATGGGACTTCATGATGAATTTGATGTGAGAGGTGAGGAAGAGAGAAAAATTTAATTCCTTCAGGTTTATAGCTTGAGGAAGTAGGTGAAGAAAGAGTTGTGTTATCTACTAGAATTAAGAAAGTGTGAAATACTGCAAAGAGAATGGTTTTAACAGTGGGGGAAAGGAAAAGTTCTGGGCTCTGGCTCGGGGTAGCTCAGTTTGTTAGAGCATCATCCTGATACACCAAGGTTGTGAGTTTGATCTTCGTCAGGAAGCAGCAATGAATGCATAAGTAAGTGGAGCAACAAATTAGTGTCTCTCTCTCTCCCTTTCCTGTTTGTCAAATCAATTTTTTTAAAAAGTTGCATTCTGGATGTAAGTTTAAAAAGGGTTGTCAAATTTGGCACGTAACAAAAAAGGATGCCCAATTAAATTTGAATTTCAGATAAACAATGAATAATGTTTTAGTATAAATGTGACAAATATTGCATATTAATACTAAAACATTGTATGTGGTTTATATGCACTGTTTTGTCTAGCATCTATAATGTTTAACCTACTTTTAAGAAATAAAAGTGGAGATGCCAAGAGCAGGAAGTAAGGTAGAATGCAAGAATCTTTTTTGAATAATCAAGGAATGGTCAAAGAAAATAGAGAGAAGTCAGATCTGTGCCATATTACAGAATCCTAAAGAGGATAGTGTGGCCTGTGGGGAATACTAGAGAGTAAAAGGATAAAATGAGAGGAGAAAGTTATGCAGTGGATTTGGCAATACAGAGGTCACTGGCAGCCTGAACCATGCACTTTTATATAACTATTGAGGAGGGTGAGAAAGCATAGGTACCCTAAACTCTAGGAATCTTATTTGGGAATGGAATAGAGGAATAGTGTGGGCTAAATAATGATGGTTATAATCATGACAAATTCTGAGCTTTCCCAGGGGAGTGTTTAGAGTAAGGAAAGAAGATATTTGAAACAGAATCTTCGGTAGATAATGAAAAGAAAGGAGGGAAAGGGAAAGAAGAGTGAGCCAAACCCACCAAAAGGAATTTTACAGAAATGAGAGAGGAACTCAAAAGAGAGAGGGTTGTTAACAGTAGCAGATAATACGGAGTGATGGAAAATGAGGATTAAAATAGTTCATTATTGTACCTATGTCATATTGTTTTCATTACTGTAGTTTTGTTGGGACTTAAGTGGTTGGTCTTAACTCTCAAAATCTTCTGTATACTTTTAGTGTTTATTTTAAAATTTATTTTTAATAACAATTTTATTCATTATTTTTAGAGATAAGGGCAGAAGGGAGGAAGAAAGGGAGAGAAACATCAATGTATGGTTGCCTTTCACTTGCCTCCAGCTATGGACCTGGCTGGAGTCCTGGCTTGCAACCTGATTATGTGCCCTGGCTGGGAATTGAACCAGCAACCTTTGGGTTCGCAGGCTGGCGCCTATCCACTGAGCCACCAGCCAAAACTTATTGTTAGTGTTTAGTCTTTCATATTTAACATTTAGGAAAAGCTCGTCAAATTCAATACAAAACCTTATAAGGATTTTTATTGGGATTGCAATGAATAGTATAGTAAAAATGGTCTAATTATATAGAAAAACAGAGTATTAGATCACTCACTAATACCATTTGCAATAAATCCCAGATGAAAATGATTCTATGGATTTAGTTATTGTAAAGTTCTTGAAAACTTTGGCCTGAGTAGCTTCTGAACAGTGATAGTCATAGAAACCAGCTTGTGGTGGACTCAGAGGTGGGTTGAAGATAGAGAAGCAGAGAATGTAAATATATGGCATTCTTTCAAGAAGCTTGGTCTAAGGTAAGCAGAAAGAGGATCTGACCACATGACCAAAGAGATGACGTATGACTGAGGGAATTTCATTTTGCGAGATAGGAACATATTTATAAACTGTTAGAGAAAGGAGAAAAGAGCAGGTTGTAAATGCAGGGAAATGTGGAATAATTGATAAAATAGGGCCCATGAACTACTAAAGAGAATAGGATCCTGCGTATAGGTGGAGATATTTACTTTGGCCAGAAGAATATCAGAATTGTGTCAAAGACTAGAGAAATAGTGTACCAATGAGGCAGATATCAATAATTTTGGGTTGAGGCAACAAAGTTGAACAATTTTACCTTGAATCTTCTGTCTGAAATTTGGAATAAGGTCATTTACTGAGTGTTCTTTATTTCTTTTTATGACAGTTTACATTCAATTTTATTCTATATTAATTTAAGGTGTATAACATAGTGATTAGACATATATATTACAATGTGCCTCCCCCCAATATTTGATGTACCCACTTGGCTTCATAAATAATTATTACAATAGTATTGACTATATTCTCTGTGTTGTAATTTGCACCCCTGTGACTATTTTATAACTACCAATTTGTATTTCTTACCCCTTCACCTTTTCCACTCAATGCCTCACCTCTCTCACTTCTGGTATTCTTTAGCAGAATAAGGTAGAGACTTGAGAAAACTGCTAGAGGTTTGATATAGCCATTGTGAGGGAAGGAAAAGGCTAGTAGAAGTATCATAAAAGGATTGCTGAAAGCCCAGGTTGAGTTGGAAAGCACAGATATTTCTCTGAAGCTCATTTCAAAGGAAGAAAACCATGATGTTAAAAATAGTATTAGCATAGGTAGTGAGGTTTACTGAATGGTTATCATTCAAGGAACTACAAATATTTTGAAAGTGGAATTTTTATGTCCATTTGTTTTTCTTTTTTAAAATTGTTTACACTATTACAGATGCATTTTTCCTTAAAGTAGATTTACAAAAGGTTCACTCTCCAAGTTTCTTCATGCATTTACAACATTAATATATGTGACTATTAATTAATTTTAAAGAAATCCCAGGAGGGAGAGAAATAACATTAACAAGCGTCTTCAGTTTGCAAATGGAGAAAAAGATGCCTAGCGATACTCAAGGTCACAATGCAAACCACTGCTTACTCATAATTTTTAAATGTCCTTCAAATTCAATGAAAGGAGCATTAATTTAAGGACTTTAGTGGGTATATTACAGTTACATGGTATTTTGAGCATTTCTGTCATAGTTCAGTGTATAGTTACAGTTAGGCCTATTCCAGTTAAAACTGAGATCAGGGAGATTTATTTTGGGAGTTTTAATTCTTAATACAGAAAGAGTCAGCAAATTATGTCACCTGTTTTGAAAACTAAATCAAAATGATGAATTTTTTAAAAAAGATTTTATTTATTATTTAGAGAGAGGGGTAGGGAGAGAGGCAGGGAGGAAGAGAGACATCAATGTATGGTTGCCTTTCACCTGCCTCCAGCTATGGACCTGGCTGGAGACCTGGCTTGCAACCTGATTATGTGCCCTGGCTTGGGAGTTGAGCCAGTGACCTTTGGATTCACAGGCAGGCACCTTATCCACTGTGTCACCAGCCAGGGCTTAAAATGGTGAATATTTTATGACATGTGGGAATTGTATGGAATTCAAATTCCAGTGTCCATAAATAATTTTATTGGAATATAGCTACATTCACATGTCTTCATGTCCCTGGCTGACATCACACTACCATGGCAGAACTGAGTAGTTGGGATGAAGATGGCATGGCCTGGAAAGCCTAAAATATTTACTTTCTGTCCCTTTACTGAAAATGTTGGCTGTCACTTAAAACACAGCTCCCATCTACTCCAGTTTCCATCCCCATCTCTTTTTCTCCCAATGCCCTGCTCGTTGCACCAGGGTTATTCGTCTTTTCATGAGGAACTCTTAAACACTAAAAAGCCTGCACCCAAATAGTGTTGTGACTTTAGATTCAGGTCAGGATACCAGGATATATTTTGGCTACAAGGTCATTTTGGCATGCTGTAATTCTCCATGTAGTCACTCCTGGCAACTTCAAAGATCATTCTAATTTCAAGCATTTGCTGGTTTCTTGGCCCACTGTTTTCTTTATGACACACCAGACCCTTCAGATCCTGAACTTAAAATTTCAAAAATAGTTTTCGCAGGCAGAATGGTTCTGCAAGGAGGCAGGATAGTGAGGGCTCAATTTGTATTTCAAACGGAGATACTGGGAGTCCAAGTCCATTGCCTGGTTCTAAGTTTTGTTGGCCTAGAGAATCATGGCTTGGCTGCCTTGATCATAATTTTTAATTTTATTAAAGTTTTCACTTTGCTAAAATGAGGTTTCATGTGGGCCATGAGCTCTTGGTCTACTGCTTATTTACATTCAGTTCAGCTTTGTCAATGGTTTGGGGGGTGGATCTTGCTCAGCTGCAGTGCAGTGTGTCTCCTAAGCATTCTGAAGCCTCATGGGTCAGCATTTCTCCAACTAGAAGTTAAATGGCATCCCTGGCAGGGTTGGGGGAGGGGGAAGGAGGTGTTGCAGAGCTCCCTTCCCTTTGTTTGTATCTACAGTACTTTCTGTCCTATGGCTTCTCTCTTCACCCAGATGGAATCACAGGGCTCTAAGGCAACAGGAAGGACAACCATGACAAGGAGTAAATTCTTTTTTTTTTCCTGTTGGAGAATTTTAGAGATGAGCTGTCATGAAACCAAGGCTCTGTCTTTTCTTCCTCTTCCACTTCTTTAAAAATCATGCTCTCCTCCGCACACCTGTGAATAACC
Source organism: Noctilio leporinus (assembly GCA_004026585.1). NCBI lineage: Eukaryota > Metazoa > Chordata > Mammalia > Chiroptera > Noctilionidae > Noctilio > Noctilio leporinus. Next base: position 37,546 of record PVIW01002553.1, on the reverse strand, counting down.
TGGCTTCCTGAGGGTAAAAGGTGAGCTTGTTTTTGTTAGGTTTTCCCATCTGCAGTATTTCAAAATGATAAATTCCTCTGGGGCTTCACTTCAGCCCTTCAGATGTCCCCCCTTGTCTCTGCACCACAGATTGGAAAAGTGAAATGGATTAAATTCTAGCTGAGCACGTGAGTCGCGGCTGGTTTTCAGACAGAAACCGATTCTACTTAACCTTCAGAGGTAGGATCAGTCTGTTTCAAGAAAAGATGCTGTTGACTATGCCTTGATCTGGAATCCTTTGCAATAGCCATTAAGAGAGAAAACAAGGCCTCTCAAACAATACCTCCCTTCATTGGCTGCTTGCTAGTTAGTGTCTGTAGAAGCAAGGTTCCTTTTTCTCTTTAAAAATAGGGTTTCATTTTCTGTTAAATATCCATAACTGCATCCAACCAGTAGTGCCTGAGAAATCCATCTGACAGGGAGATGTTTGTTTCATTTGGGAGAAAGTTGAATAGGCTTGAGAAAAAGTGTAAGTTCAAGAGAAGTACAATTCTCTTTGACCCCTTTTCTTATTTGTTTTGCGAAGTCTGTGAGGCTTGAATTATCTTTGTAATGCTAATTAGCAAAGTGACAACTTATTTTTCACAGGTTCTAGAAGTGTGCAGGAATTTTGAGAAATTCAAATGTTTTTAAAGCTTATTTATTAATTTTCATGACTTCTCTGTTTATTTGATCATTTCTCCATAAACTTACTAAATTTAACTTTAATGCAGTTTTATAATACTGCTGAGGACTCTTGAGGGTATATGTTATTTTCTATTTCAGAATAGAATATTCAGATAGGATCATTTTTGACATTTCAGTAATGCAGTCAATTTTTAGCTCGGGGACCCAAATTTAAAATAGATTAGAGGTAGCATTCATAGTCTATTTCTAAAATATTTGCTCTCATTTTCCTTATGAAAAATAGGAAAGATAGGGAAGCAAGGCAAATAATAATAGCAGAGAAGCTTAGAATAAATGAAATAGGTCATAACCTTTAATGGCTTATAGAAGCCCAAAATTAATACATAATTATTATGGGAACCATTGTTATCCATATTTACTGTTTGCATACCTCTATCTTTGAGCCTCAGTACTCTTTTATCTCTAGAATACTTTCTTCCAAGTCAACTCTACCCACTTAACTAATCTACTAGTGCTTCACTAAGCTATGGTTCTGCTGCTCTGTCCTTCTATTTTCTTCTATTTAAAGGTGCCTATACACCTGATTCAGTTAGAGATTAGAATACCATGTGCTGGCAATGCCAGTATAACCACTTTGCCTACTTCTGGCCTTTGTGATTTGGGGTTTGCCCTTTCTGCCCTGGAATTCAGTCTATGATTCTTACTCTCCTGACTGCTAGGCCATAGCTGGCCTATTCAAACATCATTATTAGACACTCACTATTGGTTGGTGACTATTATTTCCAGTGAAGTCTCATGTGCTTAGGTTGGGTGGATGTCACTTACATCTATTAAGCAATCAATTGCTTAATAGAATCCTTTCTGCAGCTTTTAAAAATTTGAATTAGCAGACCCCTTCTCAGACCTTATAAATAACTTTCCTGGATTGGGGTCTTCATGCATATATACTTTTAAAAATTGTTATAGGTGTTTCTAATATACCCCTTGGGCTGGGCATTTTATAAGCTTAAAAATGATCCTTCATGCCCTCTTCTATAGCTGGAGATAGAACCTACAAACAGTTCCTCTCATCTGGGGAAGAGAAATGGGACTTTTCTTTATTAATCTTGTACTTTACACTATCACAAAGACCCTTAAACTTTTAGAAATCTTAGTTAATCTTTATTGCTTTCCTCAAAGAGAAATAAAACCAAGGGCTGATGTATTTTTTGAGAGCAGTGAATTTCAGAGACAATGGGCCCCAACGAAGAGAGAAGGGCTGTTTGAATTGTTCAGGATTCACTTACTGAAATTAAATCCCTGAGCTGTTTTACCCCAGACTATGAAATAGATTTTAAAAAATTCACTTTAAAATGTCTGTGAATTGTAAAGAGGATACAAACATGAAAGTTGCTCCTAAAAGAAATGAGCTATGAAGGAAAGCCCTCCTACATGAGTTAATCTACTTTGGGAGTTAGCAGCCTGAAGTGGCTAACAGAGACAAGAAAAGCTGCATTGGGAGACAAGAAAGGAGGCATTGGGTTTTGTTTGTTTGTTTGTTTGTTTGTTTGTTTGTTTTGTGTGTGTGTTTGACACAAATATGCCAACAGAGAAATGCTTGCCTGAAAGTAAAGGAACAGTTAGGGGTAACAGCAAATGAACCAACAATGCAGAAGGTAAACACTCGTGGCTCACCAGTGAGATAAATATGGAAAATAAGCTGAAAGACATGACTACATGAGACAGATGTAACAAAAACAGACAGCAGATGAGAATCACGTATAAATAACAGAGGCAGCTGGAGTTCAATTGAGCCCGAGATGTTCTATTCTCCTATTACCTCTGCCTAACAATCTCAGACACTTCCTCTACTCTCCAGACCCTTAATCTCATCTGCCTAATTTATATTTCGGCTTGTGTTGTAACACATCAGCAAGTTTAAAATGAACAAACCTAATCCCCTTTCACTCTTTTTCATCTCAGGCAGTGCCACCACCTCCTGTGAGAGTAAGAACCACAGCATCCTCTTTTGACACCTCTCTTTCCCTCTTTCTCCATGCCCAGTTCATCACATGTTCCTATCAAGTTTGCACCCTCAAATGGATTCACTTTTCTCCATTGCTGTTGCCATTGTCCTGGTTCATGATGCCATTCTCTCTTCCCTGAATTTTCATGGTATCCTCCTGCATTCAAGTTCTCCTTCAATATCTTCTCTACTCCGTAGCCCAAGGTATTTTCTAAATTCAGTTTTATCATTTTAAAACCAGTCCCTTTACTCAAAAACCCTGTGATAGCGTTTCACTGCTTTAGGATAGAGACCAAAATCCTGAACCACCCTTATAATACCAGTATGATTGATACTGTCTCTCTTTACAACTTCTACACTGATTCCTTTTCCCTTCCTTTTGGCACTTCAGTCATACCCTTCTGTCACTTGAAGAGACATGTACTCTAGGGACTTAATACCTGTGATTCCTCTCTTTAGAATATCCTTACTCCATTGCTATTGACACTTTATCTGTGGGAAAATGACATAAAATGTCTATCATTTTCACATATATTATTTTGAACTTTTATTTTTTTAATTATAGTTTATTGATTATGCTATTACAGTTATCCCAATAATTTCCCCTTTGCCCCCTCCACCCATTTCCCCCTCTTCCTCAGGCTATCCCTGTACCTTTGCTCATGTCCATGGGTCATGCATAAAAGTTCTTTGACTTCTCCATTTCCTATATGGTACTTTACATCCCCATGCCTAGTCTGTAACTACCAATTTGTACTTTTTAATCCCTTCACCTGTTCACCTCTCCCATCCCCTCCTCCTGTCTGGGTGCTGTCAACCCATTCTTGATATCCATGATTCTGTTTCTGTTCTGCTTATTTGCTTAGTTTTTTTTTTTTTTTTTTTAATTCAGTTGTTGATAGATATGTAGTTATTGCCATTTTATTGTTCATAGTTTTGACCTCTTTTTTCTTAAATAAGCCCTTTTACCATTTCATATAATAATGGTTTAGTGATAATGAACTCTTTTAGCTTTTTCTTGTCTAGGAAGCACTTTATCTGCCCTTCAATTCTAAATGATATCTGTACTAGGTAGAGCAATCTTAGCTTTAGGTTCCTACTTTTCATGACTTTGAATATTCCTTGCCAATCTCTTCTAGCCTGCAAAGTTTCTTTTGAGAAATCAACTGACAGTCTTATGGGAACTCCCCTGTAGGTAACTAACTTCTTTTCTCTTGCTGCTTTTAAGATTCTCTCTTTATGTTTAAACTTTCACATTTTAATTGTGATGTGTCTTGGTGTGGACTTACTTGTGTCCATCTTATTTGGGATTCTCCATAACTTCTAGACTTGCATGTCTATTTCCTCCACCAAATTAGGGAAGGTTTCTTTTATTATTTTTTCAAATAGATTTCAATTTCTTGTTCTTTTTCTTCTCCTTCTAGCACATCTATGATGCAAATGTTGATATGCTTGAAATTGTCCCAGAAGCTCCTATTACTATGCTCATTTCTTTTGTATTCTTTTTTTCTTCTTGCTATTCTTGTTATTTGCTTCCTTATGTCCCATATCATTCGTCTGATTCTCAGCTTCATCCACTTTATTGTTGATTTCCTGTAAATTGTTCTTTATTTTAATCAATGTATCCTTCATTTCTGACTGGATCTTTTTTATATGTGGGATCCTCACTAAGTTCCTTGAGCATCCTTATAACCAGTGTTTAGAACTCTGCCTTGAATATGTGTTTTATATCCATTTTGCTTAGTTCTTTTCCTGGAAATTTGATCTGATTTTTAATTTGGGCTATGTTTCTTTGTCTCCTCACTTGTATTTCTTTCTATGTACTAGGTAGAGCTGCTGTGACTCCCTGTCTTGGTAGCATGGCCTAATGTAGTAGGTATCCTTTGGGGTCCAGAGGCACATCTTCCCCTACCACCCAAATTGGGTACTCAAGGTGTGCCCTTTGTGTGGTCTCAGTATACCCTCCTCTTGTAGTTGAGCCTTGCTTGTTGTTGGCAGGTCAGTGGGAAATATTTACCCAGGCCAGTCAGCTGCAAGGACTAGCTGTGACCACTGACTGCTACCCTCCACCCTCCATGGATGATCGTCTGTGCAGGGCCCCATTCCACAGAGAAGGCTTACTAACTTCAGCAGGGCTCTAGCCCCAACTTCTGTTCTGTCTGGGGCCACTTGATATGAGCTATAAAGCAATCTACAGCTGGCTGCTACTTGTGCTGGGCTTGGCAGTGCCGTAGTGAGGCCAGGCTGTGGACCAGGGGCTCACTGAGGCCAGCTGCTGCTTGAGAGAATTTATGAAGATCAGAAGCATGTGCTAAGACAGATTATTGGTATGGAAAAGAAACTATTAACCACTTGGGTGGGTCTGTAAATTGAGGGGGGCAGAGTATCAGGGAGTCACCAGGCCAGGGCAAACAATGTGAGCCCAGTTGATGGAGTCTCATTTATGGTGCCCATCACCCTCTGTGGCTTGCGCAGGGAGGGCACAGAATCTGAGCAATGGCCTCTGCCAGTAGTTCTATCTTGGAGAAAGCTGTACTCCAATTCTCACCCTGATGCCAGGCACTTCAGTTCCTCCCTGTATATCACTGCTGCCCCAGTGCTGGAGCTCAGTGTAAGTCTGAGTAAGTCCGTGTGCAGGCCCTTTAAAAGGAACTGCCTGGGATTCCAGCAGTTCCTTCCACTGACTCAATCTCCACTGGTTTTTATAGCCAGAGGCCATGGGGACTTATCTTTCTGGCACTGGAACCTGGGGTAAGGGAGCTTGAGACCCCTCACCTTCAATATATCCCTCTTTTTATCTGCTACATATGGGTGTAAGCCGTTTCCACATCTCCACTTCTCCGCCAGTCCTACCAGTCTGGATGAATGTGGTTTCTTTTTTACTTCCATGGTCACAGGACCTTCATTCAACTTGATTTCTGCTAGTTTTAAGTGATGTTTTTTCTATAGTTTAGTTGTAATTTTTATATGGTTGTATGAGGAAGAAAGCTGTTTACCTAGGCCTCCATTTTAAAGGTACCCTCTTGGGTGAAATTACAACCCCCAGGTTTGGGAAGACAGTGGTGACACCAGCCTCTACATCATTCAGCTAAAGGGAGAATATTCCAGGTAGAGGCACCAGCAAGCAAAGATGTCCTGAGGAGGTGAGTGTGGAGGAGCAGAGGGTGTTTTTCTCACCTCCCCGGCCTCCTGTGCTCCATCTATTTCAAAACTTTTAATATTTTATCTGCGCATGGCCCATTTATGTTAATGGCTGGACATATGATTATGGTCATTTTAATTACATAAACCAAAACAATTCTATTTAATTATTTCCAAATTGACTTGCTCAAATCAAGTTCTAGACTATTTTTTATGGAAATGTTTTTATGTACACCATTTTATATATTTAATGTGTACAATATTTTAAGTTGATACATTTACATTTATATATAATATATAATTATATATTGCCATGGAAGTGATAATTAGTACCATTTTCACATTATATTAATTATCATTTTGTTTTAGTGGTTGGTAAATCAAGTTATAGTCTCTTAACAAGTTTGATGATTATAGTGCAATACTGTGGTCTATATTCTAGATGATTTTCTTTTTATATTTGGCTACTACAAAATGTGTTTGCCAAAAACCAGTTGTAACAATTAGGTAATATCAATAAACTCTGATATCAATTGATTTGAATATTCATAAGCAAATGCGTACAATTTTTTTTTTCTATATCAGCCATAAGACAATCAGAAACATTTTTGTAATTATAATGATATTTTACATTGGTAGATAATATAAGGATTTTTGTTACTTTACTTGTACTTATGGTGCCATTTGGGAAAAAGGCATTATCTGAGGCCAGAAAGAAGAGTCTTACCAGCTGAAATGTCATAAAAAGTGTTATTTCAAATTTAAACACAGTTGAAATATATTAGCAAAAAACTCATTCATATCAGAATTGAATGCAAGAACTCATTAAATGGCAAAATTGTTTATACAGGCAGAGAACACAATCAGGATTTAACAATAAATTTCTAGACAGTATTTTCAAAGTAATCTTATGTGTTTTGAGAAGTTAGCAGGCATATACTGTGTGTTTTATATAGTAAAGGTACATTTTTCTAAAAATAGAGCATTCTTGAAGAACTGAATGTTGGTAGCTTTTAAACTAAGCTAAAATTAACACGAATATAATGAAGTTTCCCCAAAGACACAGAGTCAGCAAGTGGCAGAATCAATAGCAAAACTCAAATAAAGACTGTGGAGCTTATATAATTAATTACCACCCCATGTGTGGTGTTTCTAGTCTTGCATTGAATGTGGGTAGCCTCTGTACTTCTGTCAGTTTCTCATTCCCCTGCTTGTAGGGCTTTTTTCCATTTTTGCAAAGGGATCTGATAGATGTAAATGAGTGAGAAGTATAGAAATGTCACTGACTTAAATGTAAGCTTACAGAATATGTAAATTGCATACAAATGATAGAAGTACCAGAAAATTAAGCAGTACAGTCACCTTTGCTAGTTTACCAGCTGTGTGGTGGTCTTACAAATTGGTGACACCAACTTCATAATATTTGTAGAGTAATAAAAGTTCTGTTGATTTTTATCTTTAACAACTTTAGTGTATTTTTCAAATCCTTCGTTATTTATTTTTATGAGGGTATAATTTACATACAGTGAAATACATTTATCTTTTTTTGATACTTTTATTTATTTATTCTTGTTTTATTTTTCCATTACCATTTAGTCACTTTATCCCCTTCTCCCCAGTAATCACCACACTGTTGTCCATGTCTATGAATCTCTTTCCCTTTTTATTCAATCCTTCCATCCCCTAACCCACCCCCTTTATGTATCCTGTCATCCTGCCCTTTATGTATGAGTCTATCTCTATTTTGCTTGTTAGTTCAGTTTGTTCTTTAGATTCCACATATGAGTAAAACCATACGGTATTTGTCTTTCTCTGACTAGCTTATTTCACTTAGAATAATGTTCCCCAGGTCCATTCATACTGATGCAAAGGATAAAACTTTCTTCTTTTTTTTTACAGCTGAGTAGTATTCCATTGTGTAAATATCCTATGGTGGTTTTATCCACTCATCTACTGATGGACACTTGGGCTGCTTCCCTATCTTGGCAATTGTAAATAATGCTGCAATGAACATAGGGGTGCTTATGTTCTTTTGAATTAGCATTGATCTTACTTTTACAGTGCAATGAGTTTGACAAATGCATACACACATGTAATCCACATCCTATCAAGAGGGAGAAGTTTCCATTAGTCCCAGAAATTTCTCTCATGTCACTTCCCAGTCAGTTCCCACACCTCTCTCCCCCATTAACTAGAGATGACCATTGTTTAGGTTTCTATCACCATAGATTAGTTTTGCCTGTTCTAGGACTTTGTATAAATGGTATCATTCAATATGTTCTCTTATGTGTCTGGCTTCTTTAGTATATATATATTTTTGGGATTCATCTTGGTCATGTGAGTCAGCTGTTTTCTCCCCCTATTTCTGATTTATGTTTTGTTTTATTTTTTAAAGATTTTATTTATTATTTTTAGAGAGAGGGGAAGGGAAAGAGGCAGAGAGGAAGAGAGACATCAATGTGTGGTTGCCTTTCACCTGCCTCCAGCCACGGAGCAATTTGTGTTTTATTGTATGAATATTATATAATTTGTTTATCCACTTTCCTGTTGGATGGAAACATTTTCCTGTTCCCCTTTTGGTTAAATTATAAATAAAGTTGCTGTGAACATTCTTTTATAAGCCTTTTTATGATCAAATGTTTCTCTTTCTTTTAAATAAATAACTACAAGAGGAATTGCGTGGTTACAGGGCAGGTGTATTTTTAACCTTATAAGAGGCCACCAAATGATTGTCCAAAATGTGTGTACACTTTTAAGTTCTCATTAGCAATGTATAGAAATTCCACCTGCTCTAAATCCTCTCTACATTTGATATTGCCAGTTTCCTTAACAGTTCTAGAAAGTATCTCTGTGACTTTAATCTTTTAAGAACCTTTGTGAGATTAGAGTTTTAAACTGTTCTGTATTGTGAAAGCAATACAAATACATTTTAGAGAGTTTGAAAAATACTAAAAATGTTATGTAATTATGTAAAAGTCATCTGTAAGTCCACAATTCAAAAATACTGGCTATAAATATACTTCTATATGTATCAAATTATAATCATACACTGTTTTGTCATTAAACTTACCCCCATTTCAAATTTTATGATATCATATTATTACACTATGGAGCATATAATAATTCATTCTACCATTTTTCCATTTTGGGGCATGTAGAGTGTTACTGACTTTCTCCAAATAGGAATAACACTGTGCATGAAACATTCTCATAACTAAGTCTTGTGAATGATTCAGATGATTTCCTTAGGGCAGCTCCCTGCCAGATCATTAATGTCTTATTTCCAGCCTTTGTACCTTTTCTTTCTTTTTCTTGTCTAAATGTATTTAAGAGAAATTCCAGAATAATGTAAGAACCCAATGTGAAGAGAAAATGTCCTTATCTTGTTCCTGGTTTTAAGGAGACTACCTACCTGATTACTAGACTTGGCACTTTGCTTATAGTAGATTTTTTTCTGGTAGGAAGTTATCCATCTGAATGTTGCCTTCAACATTAATTTCAGTTGTTGGGTAGTTCAGGAAAGTCTTCTTTGAAACTCCTGTGTCGATCACCTTGCCTGATACAGAATGCACTCAAAAAATTGTGTTACATGAAAAGTCAATGAAATTAAGACCTGAGAAATTAGTTGAAGTGAGTCAGGTGAGGGTAAGGGAGGGAGGTGGAAATAGGCCAGGGCAAAGGAACAGGGTGAGCTCTATGCATTTTTACCTTGAATTGCACAGACAGATATTAGCAACTTGATCCTTATTTTTTCTTTGCATGACAGATTTGTTTATTCCCTTTTTCCTTCAACTTTACTTTTTCTATCTTCCCTTTATTTTAACCTTCACTAATCTTACATTTTATCCCATAAATAAATGCATACTACCTCAGATGCTCTTGAAGCTATAATTCTCTTGTAGATAGGCTCTAATTTGACTATATATTTTTTTACCTACTCTTAAGTATCTGCCTGTCTCTCTCCATTCATTCCTCCTTTTCTTTATTCTTTTCTCCCTTTGTTGGGATTTAGGATTTTTCATTGATTATTGCTTAAGTGGGAAAGAAATGCATTGTTGTACAAAATTAACAGGTAAAGAAAAAGTAAGCAATAAACGAAAGTTCCCATTTTCTCCTACTTCTTTTTCTCTTCCCAGAAAAAATGTACCAGCAAGAGTTTGATACATGCATGTAGGCTCACATACCTTTTGTTAATAAAGAGATTTTTGTTATTTTCTTCTCCTAAAATGCCCTTGGAGCTCTTTCCCTGCCTTTGCATGTATCTTTTTCATTTTTTAAAATAACTGCATGATATCACACTTTATGGATGAACTATAGTTTTCTTCTGTGATATTAATAGGTATACCAATTGGTTCAACTTTTTCACCAGGTAGTAGGCTTTGGTAAACATTCTTGTGCATCTATTTTTGTGCAGACTTACAGCTAATACTTATGGGTAAACCCCCTAGAACTGGAGTTGCTGATCAAGTGTAGACACTTAAAATATCAAAAGACACTTTAAAACTGCTTATTCAAAGTCTTCATCAGTTTGTATTTCTATTATTATAGAAATGCCCATTTTCCGGCATTTTAACCAGTGATTGATATTATCATCTTTTTAAAAAACTTTTTCAATCTAATGGATTAAAACTGAAATAATGTTTAATTTAATTTTTCCAATTATTTGTGAGGATGGATACTTTTTCACATTTTTATTTCTCTTTATATTCCTGCTTTGAATTCCCTGTTCACAGCAGGGTTGTGTTTTTCTGTTTCACATGTTCTGTATATTTCAGTGGGAGGTCAGTAAGGGTTGCTTCAGGAGCCACTATCCAGATGCTATTTTAGGTGACAGCTTTACAAAGCTGGATTTTGAAAGTGATAGCAGCCAAGTTCAGTGATACCAGTATGTAATTTCAGTTCTGTCGGTTTCCTTGGCCAACTTTTTCAACAAACCTTAACTTCAGTATCATCATTTACAAAGTGGGGATAATAATAACACCTATATTTGTTGTGAGGGTTAAATGTTTTGTGAAGGTTAATAAAAATATGCCTAAAATAATGGCTCATATAAAAGTACAACTGTCATCTTCATTATTATTATAAACTTTGTCATTTGTACCTACTACCACTTTTGTTATCAATAATTTGTTAAAGTCAGGAGGTGTCTTTGATTAGGAAAGATGCCAATGAATGAGCAAACTAGTGATGCAAGATAACTTTTTTTTTTTTTTAAGATTTTATTTCATTATTTTTAGAAAGAGGGGAAGGGAGAGAGGCAGAGAGGGAAAGAGGCATCAATGTATGGTTGCTTTTCACGTGCCTCCAGCCACACACCTGACTGGAGACCTGGCTTGCAACCTGGTTATGTGCCCTGGCTGGGGAATCGAACCTGCGACCTTTGGGTTCGCAGGCCGGTGCCTTATCCACTGTGCTACCAGCCAGGGCATAGATCTTTTTATTTTTCAAAGATTTTATTATTTTCAGAGAAAGAAGCAGAGATGGAAAGAGACATCAATGTATATGATTGCCTTTCACCGGCCTCCAGCTAGGATCTGGCTGGAGACCTGGCTTGCAACCTGGTTATGTGCCCTGGCTGGGGAATCGAACCAGTGACATTTGGGGTTGCAGGCCGGTGTGCAAGATATACTTTTAAGTCCTCATTTTACCCAGTACAGTGGTCCTGCATTTACCCCTCCTTCCTTTCCTGAAAGTTGGCTTTTTTATTCCCAGAATTTATGCATTGGTATCTCTTTCACAATTTTAAAATGTAGCCAAAAAAAGAAACAAAGAGAACCTATAGTAAATGGAGTTTATTCATGGGGGTGAAAGAGCTGCTGTTTTGGATATTGAAGTCACACCTACACAAGCTTGCCATGAAACCTATCACATAATGAAAGCTGGATTTCAAAGGTAACTGCCTCATTATACAAAATTCTGCTTCAAAGAAAGAAATGATAAAGGAAAGCAAACCTACTCATTTAGCACACCCTCAATAAAGCTCAGGGCGATTACTGAGGCACCGATGTGCGGTAGTTGTGGTTAGATACTTATGATGGGAAGTAAATGCACAAATGGAAATAGAAGACTTTTTTGAAATATGAATAGCTTCTTTTTAAAAAAATCCTCCACAGAAGATGAGGATGATGGATTCTTTTCATTTTGGAAAGGAATATTTGTACCCCAATTTCTGATTGAGCATAAGTATCTTGGCTTATCTCTATTACAGGAATAATCATAGAGGGAACAGTTATAGGTAGTGGTATTTAGGGGGCACCGGAGGTCTACTGTTCAACAACCTCGCCCTCTCAGTTTTCAAAGTTCAAGATCTTTGCCTTTAGACCTTAACTGTTGGCTATTTTGTCCTCAAAGTCTTACCTGGAGGAGCAACCATTAAATTAATATTAATCACATTATAGTTGGCATTTATTATATCCCTTTTGTTTGTAACTAGTAGGTAAGATTAAAGCATGGACGAAATTAGAAGTCAGGGATTAGGAAGAATGATGGGATCACTTTGAAATATATGCCACACTTGAAGAGGGAGGCCTGGATGAGATGACAGAAGAGGGGTGGTATGAAGGTACTGGCTGTCTAAAGTAGGAGAGATGAAGGCAGGCGAAGAAAATCATGTAGGGGAAAGCATCATGAGAAAGCTAAGGAAACAGTGTTCTTACTTTATGTTTGAGTCCAGTTCTGCTTCTGTTCATGGCCAGTCTTTCTCATGCATTTTACCCCTGTGAAACCAAAAGAACTAGTATGTTAAACCAAACATAAGTGGATGGTTTCTGCTTTCCTCTTTCATCTTTCTTCTCTCCCTTTTCCTCCTCCTTATTAACTTATTCTCTAAGTCAGAGGAGTTCATGGATTCAAGGATTAATTTTTCTTCACTTGGATAAACATGGATCAGCATGCATGATGCTTTTTAACTTAATTATTATTTACTCATTCATGTAGTTGGTAAACAAAATTGGGGGGTGGGGCATTTTGTAGAATACTAACAGTAAAACCATGAACATTTCATAAAACCCACTTGTTTCTTTAGGCTATAGATGTTCATTTCAGAGCTAGTTTGATTACAAATAAGTAATTGATTACCATCATCCAGGATAGGAAATATGATGGGAAAAGCAGATTAGAAAAACTTTGTTTTTGAAATCCTGAATTTGAGATGCCTGAGGGTCATTCTGGGTGTAGCTGTCTTATAGGCAAGTGAAAATAGGGATCTAGAGCTCCAGAAAGAGGTTCAGGCCAATAATTATATAGATTTGGAGTTAGTAGCTAGAAATGCTTCAAAAATGGATTACTCCTAGAAAACTGCTTTAATCATAGTCCAGCTTTTGGTGAGGTTAAACAACTATTTTTAAAAACCTATTGTGCAACTATTTCTCTATTTTTTAATGTTTTATTACATTGTTTAACATTTCAATAATTCTCTACTGTCAAATTTCTGCGTACACTTTTTCTTGTCTTTTTGAGTTGATAATCTAATCCTGATGCATTTTTTATTTTTTGTTCTATTTTTTCTTTTACCATTTATCCTCCTTATACCTTCATCCCCACAATCACCACACTTTTCCATGCCCATAAATCCTGTTTCCTCTGTGCTTAATCCCTCCACCCTAACACCCCTGTCCCTGCCACTAGCTGTCATCTATCTGTTCTCTATCTATGAGTCTATCCCTGTTTGTTAGTTCAGTTTGTTCATTAGATTTCACATATGAGTGAAATCATATGGTATTTGTCTTCCTCTGACTGACTTATTTCACTTAGCATAATGCTCCTCAGGTCCATCCATGCTGTTACAAAGGGTAAATTTTCCTTCTTTTTAATGGTTGAGCAGTATTTATTCTATTGTGTAAATGTCCCATAGTTGTTTTATCCACTCATCTACTGATGGACACACTATCCTACCTCATCAATTATAAACAATGCTGCAATGAACATAGGGGTTCTCATTTTCTTTCAAATAAGTGTTTCATATTTCTTTGGATAAATTCCCAGAAGTGGAATCATTGGATCAAAGGAAAGTTCCATTTTTAATTTTTTGAGGTAACTCCCTACTGCTTTCCACATGGCTATACCAGTCTGCATTCCCACCAGCAGTGCAAAAGGGTTTCTTTTTATCCACATCCTCACTAGCACATATGTGTGGCTTTTTTGACGATAGCCATTCTGACTGGTGTGAGGTAATATGCTAATTGTGGTTTTAATTTGTATTTCTCTGATGATTAGTGATGTTGAACATTTTTTTTTGTACTTCTGTTGGCCGCCTGTTTATCCTTAATGGAGAAGTGTTTAACAAAAACAGACACATAGGTGAATGGAACAGAATAGAGAGTCCAGAAGTACGAGAATTTATTAATAAAGAATTGTATATTTATTCTTACATGTTTAAACGTCAGGAGCCTTCAAAGTACCCTCCATTAATGCAGTACACCTACCCAGACATTTATTTTCACTGCGCAAAAGTTTTTTAACTTACTGATTTTGATGCCTTTTAGTGCTCCTGCCACTTTTTGTTTCACCTCTTCCACATGGCAAAATGTTTCCCTTTGAAAACGTTTTTCATCTGGGGAAACAACAAAAAAAGTTGCTGGGGGTGAGACCGAGTGACTAGGAAGTGTGGGGCATGGGGTCAGTCATTTTCAGTGAAAAACTGCTGAACACTCAGCCTGGTGTGGGCCAGTGTGCTTATAAATCACCCATCATTAAATGGGAAAACACATTGAAAGAGTTAAAAATTCATTGAAGTAAAATGCAGCCTCTCACAACAGTGCCAGCAGGTACACTGATACACATGGGTTCCTAGGACACTCATCGAATAGAGGAAAATTTTACTAAAAGGGGCCTGTACTCCAATAGATAATTCTGTTATTTTTGGGTTCCTGCTTGTAGACCCATGTCTTTATAGCCAATTAATATTTGGCAGAAGAAACAAACACATGCAATGGCCTAAAGACAGTTTAGGGTCTTTAGGTGATGGGAAAAATTGGACAGATATGTGCAGAAAAATGAAACTAGACTACTTTTTTATGCCACATACAGAAAATAAATTTAAAACTGATTAAAAACTTCATGTTAAACTTGAAACTGTAAAATCCTTAGAGGAAAACATAAACCATAGAATTGCAGACATTACTCATAGCAATATTGTTTCTGATATATCTTCTCAGGCAAGGGAAACAAAAGAAAAAATGAACAAATGGGACTACATCAAAGTAAAACAGTTTTGCCCAGTAAAAGAAACATCAACTAAATACAAAGACAACCCACTGAATGGGAGAAATACTCTCTGATAACATCCAAAGTTTATAAAGAACTTATGTAATTCAACACCAAAAAAAAAACAAAAAAAAAACAATTTTAAAATGTATCTCATATTTTACAACAGAGTGACTAAGTTGGATCCAACACAGAGAAGAAATAGGACATTAAAATATATCTCAGTTGGTGTGGCCTTTTTGAATTCTGAAAGGTTTAGCATTTATTATTTAATTAAAAGTTATAAATTTATTATTTGAAAATCTTCCTCAACCATGTTAATAATATAAGATGTAAAACTCTAAAGTATTATTATTTAATTGTCAACATGTTATAATTTGCTAATAAACATTAAGACAAACTGGAAAAGCAGAGTTTAATGAAACAAATGGTAAGAATTGACAATTAAAATGTAAGCAGGGCTCTGACCAGAGTGGTGCAGCTCAACTATTGATTGGTCATTGTTTCAGAAAGCGAAGGTTGCTGATTAGTTGGGGCACATGCCTAGACAGTGGATTTGCCCAGTCCAGTTTGGGGCACAGATGAGAAGCAATGGATCAATGTGTTTCTCTGGAATCAATGTTTCTCTTCCTCTCTTTCTCCCTCCCTTCCTTTCTTTAAAGATAAGTAAATAATATCTTTTAAAAAATAGAACAATTTGATTAAAAAAATGTAAGCATGATGTTAATATAGCCATCCCTTTTGTATTTGTCTTTGGCAGACATGTTTAAGAATAATATACTCCATGTGGACTCAATTCTGCAATAAAACACATAGTGAAACGCATTTATTGGTTCTTTTTAATGCTTCCAAGTTTGGGAAAAATAAGAATTCAATTTATTCCATAAAATCTAGAAATATTTATCTGATTTTAGAAATTGAATTTTGAATTCCTATCTCCATCATCTTTGCTTCTAAGTAGCAGTTTTTTCTTCATGACCTTTTATAATCCACTTTGTTTTTTTACCGAGTTTAATACTGCTATTTTAAATTTCTCAGTGGCTTGCTTTTCTTGCAGATAGGGACATCTCCTATACTTCAAACTAAGTCACCTATTAGTTTAGTCACTGACATGCTTATAATATTTTAGAGTTGAAACTTTTTTGTGTTAAAATGTGGAATATAAAGTAAAGCATATAAACAGGTCCTAAAATACTTATACTATCTCTGCATACAAAAGTATGAAATGTCTCTTTGTTTTACACATTGTCTAGTCATTCCATATATTTCCAAACATCCTACAGAAGACAGACAATGTGTTAGAGACAAGCTTAACGGGTTCTGAACAATTCTGTTTCTGGTCTCACTTTTTTTTCTGTCTCATAAGAAGATTGAGGAGATGGTGATGTTGAAGTAACATTTGGTGGGTTCTTTTGCCTATGAGTGACCAGTAGTATTGTAGAGTAGTTACTTTGAAGATCACATTTTTAACATACCAAATTTAAAAAGAAAAAAAATTAGATTAAACAATGTTCAAAATAAAAAGCAAATTTGCTTAGATCTGTCACTACCTAGCTATCAGATAAATCCAAGCAATGATTTGTGAAGTCTCCTGAATTACTCCAAGTATAAAGTACATTTGTGTTCATAATAATGATTGATGTTAAACTAAATAATATTTGAGTTTATCTCAAGTGTAACAAAGAGTGGTATTTGAAAAAGTATGCAAAGTATTTTATCTCTTTAATATCAATTTTTAAAATACTTAATATGTTAGATTTTAATTATTATTCCATTAGGATTTTAATTATTATTCAAGAAATGGAATTTATTATTTCAGTGATTATTTTTACTTGAAAATATATCTAATTAATCTTAATAGCTTTTAATAATAGAAGTCTAAGCAAATGATTTATTTTGTTTATGTAATTTCATGCCACTTAATTTAAGGATGTACAGTAATTCTTCCCAAGGCAAGATCCTCTTTGTAATACATTAGTATGTTTTGTTCACTTCTATATATATTTTGACACTGAGAGAATTTGACACTAAGTGAAATATTAGTTACTCTATTTACTATTGTAGCAAAGAAAAAGGAAATTGAAAGTTTTAAATGGATTACATAAAAGTGGCCATTTTGCATATTTTTGCAAGAAGTCATGGGAGAATGAGGACAATAAGGACATGACCATCCACATTTTTGGAATGCATTCTAGTCGTATCATAGCAGAGGAAAGGAACTGAGAGACGGGAAGAAGTCTGATAGGAAGTGCTTTGGTATTAAACTGTTTTGGACATAAGCATAAAGGATGAGCTTGGTTAAGTAAAGGTTGTCCAAAATTTTCCCTCTTAGGCATCTAAGTTATTTTGTGCCTCCGAAGCTGTGGTGAGAGTTGGCAACTTTGAGCGATAAAATCAGACACTGAACTTTTGAAAGATGAGACACTAATGTGTTCACATTATCTGAGACAAACCAAAGTGAATTGGCAAGCATTCCATGTCAACTCCGCAAAAGCAACCAAGAGTAGTTGCTGTCCAATAGTAAATGGTAAATAATATTAATAATGAATGATTTGTTCTTTCTAAGTTCACATAGATAAAATGTCATTAGTTTTTCTCTTTATTTAGTGTGCTGTACTTTTTTAAGAATATGAAACTATGTATAAGTCACTCTGGACTTGATTTTTGGAGAAACTTATTCTTCCAAATGGTCTGAAACAGCTCCACTAGAAATGACTATATCATATGAAAAATAGGCTTTCTTGTAAAGTCTTAGAAATTGGAAAGAATTCTTAGTTACAGCAATATGACAATATCATTTAACATTTTATATAAAACTTTCAAGAATTTAAAATTGAGTAAACTTTTTTATAAAAAAAGTAAACTTTTTTTATAGTGACTGAACTAAACCCTTTACTGGTAGTTTGTTTTTAAATGCTGTAATAGTGCTACATGTTTTTGTTATTACACTATAACTTATAGTTCTGTTCCCTTAGTTGGGTAAGGACACAACTGAGGGTCAGGTTGGATGTGCAAAGGAAATCAAACTGACTTGGGATGAGCTGCTGTGCATGATGGGCCCTTGTTCTGTCACTCATCGGCTAAATGAGTTTAGATAGCCTGTTGACCTCACATCCTCTATCTGTGCATGAAAGACCGATGCTTAACTACCATTGGCTAAGTGCCTGTCCTTTGCCAGTAGCATCATTGCCATTCTTTACTACTATTTTATAAATGCAGACGGAAGCTCAGAAGGTTAAGCAATAACCAATTCTAAGATTTCAAACCATCTGGATATAAAGCCATTGTGTTTCATTCCAAGAATTTATAATTCTCTGAATTATTCATATTTAACCTTGAGAATCTCTCTCCTGGCCATTTTCCTCTGCTTTTTGGACCTTTTTATTGCTGAGAATTTTCTGAAAAACTGATGTTGGTATTAACAAATCATATTGGTGAATTGTTTCTTGACAAATCTTTCTAAATCCACTTGGTTTTTCAATTTCATCACAGATTTTCATGAGACAAACTAATTGTATATAGTAAAACTGACATAGTCTGTACTTATATATTTAGATAATTATAAATAAAATTATTGAAAAATAGTGTCATCCTACCTCTCAGAGCTAGGATTCTCTTCAGGATCACCTTTTACATCTTGCTTCCAATTTATTATTGTGTAGTTATTTAAACAGGTGTTTGTAAGGTTTCATTTGTAATTTTTCTACTCATGGAATACTTTATAGAAAGAGAAGAATTAAAACAAAAAGTATAGTTCATGAGTTTGTTCTCCTGTGTTTGTAAATAATAAAGATTTATAGAGTTTTGGTTAATCATCCAAACACATGCTAGTTCATTCCTTTCAGAATCTTACTCTGTTGCTTTCATATATTTTATAATACATTCTGAGGTTCAGCTATGTAAAAATATCTTCACACTCAAAGATTCCTTTGTAATAGAAAGGAATTTTACTTGTTAAAAAGCTGAAGAAATTGACTATGATCCAAAATAGTTGCACTGTTTTAACAAGATATACATTATTTTCCTCAGTGGTTAAAAATATTGAAAAAATAAAGCAGTCAGCCCATGTAGAATCAAGGAAATATTAACAAACCATTTTAATTATTTAAAAAATTTAAACTTCAACATTCTTACCATTTTATTACTTTGGTTGACTTAGCTTCCTATGGGTGCTTATATCCCGAGACAAATCTTTTTGCTTTAGCTGTGCTTCATCTTATGCATCCAAAGATTATAGAATTTAGAAATGACTTTGACGTAATTTGATAAAATTAATATAATAATATTAATTCATTTTTTGGTCCACAGGTTTATTTGAGTATTATAAATCTTCATAAGTCAGTTCTGAAAGTTTAAGAAATGAGGAATATGAAATGGAGGTAGAATTTGTTCATTCTATTTTGAAATTAAACTATGGAATTATATTTATTAGGCTTCATGGATTTTAAACTAGAGAGTTAGGCTGAAAGAAAACTCAGTTTTCTATTCATATATAAGTATCATAAATATACTATTTGATATTTTTACACATGTACTTGATATTAATAAAAACTTATTAAATAGATATTAGGAAGGATTTTGCTTAGACTTCTTTGCATATTATGATACCTGATGTTGAATTTTCTAGTTCAATTGACACATTTTAGATGAATTTTCTTCAATTTTATTTTTTAATTATTAAAATGTAATATAGCAATGGATGATTACATCTCAAAAAAAAGAAAATATATACAGAATATTTCTAAATCTATTCACTTCTTTAGGAAAAAATAATGTGATTATCAACTTGATATGTATCTTCTGGACCTGCATTGATATAGTTGTATATTTCTAGAGAAAATTATGGTATTGATTATATGTATGTGTTTTATGTAAATAGTATAATACTGTATATTGTTGCTCATCTTCAAGGAAGTTTACAAATTTTCCAGTTAGAAACTCTGGTTAAAAAGATTTCTATACCACCACTTCTATCTTGGACAGAATAGCAAAGGAGATGCTTCTATTATTTTGTTCTTTATCTCCCTCATCCATCTATATTTTTCTTTTTTTTTATAAACTATTTTATTCTTTTTTTGTTGTTTTCTTTTTTAAATTTTATTGTTGTTGTATTACATCCATCCTCTTTTTGCTCCCCTCTGTCCCCCTCCCCACCCACCCATTCCCCCCAAAGTCAATCCCACCTGTTGTCCATGTCCATGGTTCCTTTATACTATGTTCTTATCTAAGCTGCTCCCCTTTCTTGCCTCTGCCTCCCCCTCCCCCTCCCCCCAGCCTCTTTCCCCCTGACCACTGAAGGCCTATTCACTGTATTCATATATTTGGTTCTGTTTTGCTTGTTGTTAGTTTTGCTCATTATTGTCCTGTAATGGGTGAGATCATATGATATTTGTCCTTCACTGACTGGTTTATTTCACTAAGCATAATACTCTCCAGTTCCATCCATGTTGTTGCAAAGGATAGGAGTTCTTTCTTTCTGCTATATAGAATTCCATTGTGTAAATGTACCAAAGTTTTTTGATCCAGTCATCCACTGATGGGCACTTAAGCTGTTTCCAGCACTTGGCTATTGTAAATAGTGCTGCTATGAACATAGGTGTACATAGGTTCTTATGAATTGGTGTTTCAGGATTCTTTGAGTATAGTCCAAGTAGTGGAATCGCCATCTACATTTTTCAATCCCTCTTCTCTCACATACATACTGAGTGCCTCCTCTCTACTTCCTATCATATAACTTTAATTATAAGGAAAGGATTCCTGATCTTCACTTTGAAATGAAGTCAGTGTATTAGTTCCATATTTATCCTTGGCACCAAGTATAAAATAAAAGGCTTTGTTCTAGTTAAAAGAACTTCCAGTACCAATAAGAAAATGGGGAAAATATTTCAGGAAACATGAAGTGTTTTCTTTATCTCTTATTCTATGAGGCCACAAAGCCAGCTCTGCCCAAAAATACTCTGAAAACAAAATTCCACATTTTAAATAGGCTTTACATTTGATTATAGAACCATTTAGTGGAGTTTCAATTTACAATGTGAAAGAGTATGGGCTCTTCTGCCCAGCCAGGAACAAGGCAATGAAATGTTAAGAAGATTGTGTACCACTTCCAAATGAAAAGGAGACAGGTCATTTGCTCTGAGAATACAGAAAAGCACTCACCACTACCACAGCTTTTTTTGTGATGTTGATGGTTGTAACATAGCTAAGAACCTACTGGCCCTGAAGAAAGAGCTGCTGAGTTTCCTACCTCAAGGCTTTTCGCTCCTCTAGGCCTCTAGGGTCATTTTGGATTCCAGCATTAAAAAGTTTTGACTACTACTTATTTATAACCCTGCGGTTTTCATATTTTTCATCATGGTGCTGTTTTCTACCTTGAATAATACATATTTACGTATTAAGTATTTATCATGATGCTAGCCATTTTGTATACTTTCTATTTTATTAAACCTGTCAGATTTAATAAAGATTAGAAACCCTATTTTATATAATGGTGAGGCCATTGAAATTTAAAATAGCCTAACTCTAAATAGTTCTTTTTTTTTCTTTTATAATTCAAACTGAGATGAAGGTAACTCCAAATGCAATTTCCATTGAGCCTTTCAGCTTTTCTTCATATCCTTCTTTTTTCAAACATTACAGATTGTTTCACAAGCAATCTTCTGTCATATTTTGGACTCTCACTCTTAGTGTCATTTTCTTGGAAAGTTTAGAAAATAAACCATAGATTAGTCATAATTAAGTATGAATAGAATTTGCCATCTTGGAAAATTTGCCAGCACAGAACACATTTCAAGGCTTGCCGATAGAAATGACCTTTTCAATAAATGCATCTGCTCGCTAAAATAATGGCCAGTAGTGAGAAGCCACTCAAATATTCTACTTGGTTTACTGACTACACCTGTTTCTACATCCTCAAACTCTTAAATGAATAAAAGCCACAAGTTCTTCTGAGGGATTAAGTAAAGCATTTCCCATGTATCTAAACAATTCCCTACCAGTATTCTGGAAGAGGAATAGAATTTTCTTTTACTTGTTTGTTATTCAGTTAACTGATAATTCTTGTGCTTTGCCTTTTCTGCTTCTTGTGTTGTTGAAAAACCCATTACGACTACTTTATTTTCCTTTTAAGATACCATATTTGCACCAGGTGTAATTGGTATATACATTTTATTTTGCATTTAGTGAAAACACAGGGAGTCTCAAATGATCTGTTTTTATGTTAGTATTCTTGATCAATAAGTTACCCTATACTGCTATTTAAACTAATAAAAATAAAATTTATTATTAGAAGATGAGATTGTTTGATTTTTAAAATTTCTTGCCACATCTCTAAGCATTTTGTTTTAGGAGAATAGTGCTATTTTTAGTCTAACAAAATATCTTAGTAAAGTTAAATATTCAGAAAATTTATTTGAAAATCAATGTATTCCTTTGAATTTTAAGTTGCAAATAATTTAAGCATGTTTATAAGGTGAGATTCCTCAAATATTTAATGTGATTTTCATTATTTACAAAGTGGAGTTCTGTGAGTTTAGTGATATTTTATTACTGAGATGCCAAGACCTTGTGCATATGTTTGTTTTCTCCACTCAAAATATCATGCAGCTATTTGTGCAATTCTTGAGGGATAGAATTCAGTATACGCTTGTAACTGGTATTTTGGAAATACAAGCACAATCTTCTATGTCTGTGAATTGGTTGGATTGAAAGGATTTTCTAGACAGTATTTTCCGATGCTTAGTCTGTTCAGTGATTCAAATTTTATAGAATAAAATTCTGTGAAGGCACTGGCAATATTATTAAGTTTACCATCACCTTTGTAGCCAGTCTTTTTGAATGTTTTACTTAAGTTCTCCTGTCTAAATATTAGCTGATCTTCTCTTATTTTCCCTCATGTAATTCTGTTCTACTGGTTGAGGCATTGTCACAATAGCATGAATTCTTCCATGCCTAGAAATGTGAGTTTAACAATGACATGTTCGTTTTGTTTTTTAGAGCATCAGGGCATCGGGCCTTATCCTGTTGGAAACAATCCTTTTTGGGTCTCTGCTTCTATACTTTCCGGTAAGGAACATATTTATATATTTAAAGTATCCATTTATTTTATTTTGTTTATATATCTGTATATCTATATCTATATATAAACAAGGGATTTACAGATATTTAAGCCCTGGCTCTTACCTTTTGGGGAACTTTAGATTACTTAGCATTTCTAAACTATGATTTCCCCTTGTAAAATGAAGCTAATTATGCTTTTCTTCCCAAGTTTGTGAGGAGAGTTAATAGTTTGAACTATGATGTGGAAATCATGCTTGGTTATATACATAGAAATGTTCATTTCCTTCTTCTCCCTCTGCTTAAATCAGTACCATGAGACACACCAACTAGTTAATGCTGGAAAATAACAAATAATTACATAGAAAAATAAATATAATAAAATAAATATATGTGTGGTACCAGTGGTATAGGTGATCACCATAGACTCTCACTATCACATTAGTAACATGTCTGTAACTGGAAGATAAGTACTGATTTTACTAAATTAACTCAACCAGCTGTGCCAGGAAGTTATTGTATGTCAAATCCTATGCTTAATTTCTGAAATACAATGTGAGGAGGTAAACCTTATTTCTGCCCTCAAGAAGCTTCCATTTTAAAGGAAGAAATGACTGGTTTGATTCCCCAGCCAGGGCACATAACCAGGCTGGCAAACCAGGTCCCGAGGCAAGTGAAAGGCAACCATACATGGATGTCTCTCTCCCTCTCTGCCTCTTTCCCTTCCCGTCTCTGTAAAAATAATAAAATAAAAAATCTTAAAAAAAAATAAAGGTAGAGATGAATAATTACAGGAAATTATAATACAATGTGACTAAAGCTAAGCATGTAGTAAGGCAGGATGCTGTGGAGGCACTTAGGAGAGACATCCACCAAGTCTAGGGGATAAAACATTATTCTCTTCTCCATGCTTACCCCTACAATCTGCCTATTTTCAAAATATCAGCCAGTTCTAACACCAAAGTTAGACCATGGCACTCCTCTTCTCAAACTCTCAAAAGATTCTCCATTTTGTTTACAGTAAAAGCCAAAATTTTAGAATGGCCTCAAAAGCCCAGCATGATCTGGATCCTGTACCCTCCATTGCCTTGTTTTCAATTCTCTCCCCTCACTCCATGTTTACATGCATCCTTAATTTATTCTGGTGTTCTACTTCTTGAATTATATTTTTAAATTTCTCCTTAAAATAGTAATTTATTTAGGTATAATCAGTTTTTACTTTTTTATCAAATCATATTATGGAAGTTTCCTTATTTACTAGCATGTAATTATGCATATTAAAAATAGAAGCAATATAATAATACAAGAACTAATTATCTTGCATGCCTGGTACTCTTCTTGAATAGATGACATGTTGTGCATCATAACATTGAATCTTCCCCATAGAACTACCAGGCAGGTATTTAACCAAAGTCATAGAATCACCCAATTAGAAAGTGAAAGATCTGAAATGACTTTAGTGACTTGAATAATAATCTTAATCATCTGTTGTTGGTGTCACCATCAACTTTTTTCTGAACCTCTGCTATTTTAAAATACATTTTTTTTTACCCAGTAGCTAGAAGGATGTTTTAAAATATCAAGTCTAATCTGTCACCCCTTTTATAGCTTCCCATTGTTCTTAGAATATCAAAACTCTTCACATGATTTATGATATTATAAATAATGTGGTCTTTGCCCACCTCTCCAACCTCATCCAATACCACTTTTCTTACTCTATACACTCAGCACTCTGACCTTTTTTCATTGTTAAATGAAACATGATCTCTTTTATGCTGAGCATAATGGCTACTTAAAGATCTCTACAGTTCTAAGCCGTGAAACATGGTACCTTACATGCTAAACAGGATTTTGCAAATGTGATTAATTAAGGATTTTGAGATGTACAGATTATCCTGGATTATGTGAATTGGCTGAAGGGTCTTAGGAAATCAGGTAGAGAGAACCAAAGAGATAGCTTCCCAAAAAAATTGAACAGGCTAATGCTGGCTTTGAAGAGGGATGAAGGAGGCCACAAGCCAAGGAATGTGGCAGCCTATATAAGCTGGACAAGGCAAGGAAACAGATTCTTCCATAAGCCTGAAGGAGCACTGTGATTTTAGCTCCAGGATCAATTTCAGACTTCTGACCTTTAGGACTGGATGATAACAAACCTGTTTTGTCTTAAGCCACTAAATTTGCAGTAATTATGTTACAGCACCAATAGGAAACTAATATGCCTTTTGTCATGGGGCCTTTTTACATGCCTTCCCTTCAACTTTGAAGCCTTTCTCTTACTTTTCTTTACTCTGTCTCACTAATTCCTTTGCCTAAATAATATCTAGTCATCTTTTACAATTTTACTTAAGGATCACTTTCTCAGGAAAGCTTCTCTTGGCCCCTCAACCCGAGTCAAATTACTTGTAATAACTTCTCATGAAATCCCAATATTTTTCTTGACAGCACTTATCTCAGGTTGTAATTCTCTATTTAAAAGGGCAAATATTTGGTCGCTGTCATTCTTCTGCACAGACCGTAGTGTTGTGAAAAGAAAGGACTGTTTCTATTTTGCTCACTGCTGCATCTGCAACACTTTCCCAGTGCCTTTCACCATAGCCAAAGTTCAGTAGATACATAGGGGACTAATACATGGAATTATACTGGATAAACTTGGAATTATACCCTAAATTAGTGGCTGTTGCCCTGTGGAAGTGGCCTTCAAAGAATCTGCTTGATTGTGAAAGACTAAGACTGATGTAATACTTATGTAGTACCACATAAGTACTTATTTATATTAAGCAGTACTTGTAGCTAGGCAATAAAAACACTTTTTAGTGATTTATTTTTATCTATTATTCACATTTATTCAAATTAAGTGGTCATATTAATAAGCATGTGTAAAGTCCATAGAAGAATTTTAAAGCCTCTTACATGGAAGAAGTACTCTAGAAAAGAGGGACATTTCAAAAGTAGTAAATGTTAAGCTACTGAATGTTCAAGACAATTATTAGAGATCCTTTTGTTGACTAGGATCCTGTTCGGAAATATATCTGACATGCCTGTACCTGTGATTATATCAGATACAGAGAAAAATGAAAACTTAAAAGGACTATAAAGACAGCATTTATGTTTGATCATTATAGTATGCCTGGGAAGAGAGAAAAATAAAAAAGAAAAGACTTAGCAAAAAAAATTATGCCCACCAGAAACATTAGGATACCTTATCATGTTGACTTTATGCGTAACTAGCTTTCTATTTCATTCTTCACAACACAAATTCTCTAACTACTTGAGATATTAATGTGTAGTTCTCAAATTCTCATTGTGTACCTTGGTTCCAAATAAGACTAATGTTTATGCTCTGAGAACAGAAAGGACCAAATTAATGAAGATTTAGATGTAACATAAGATATGGGGGGAAAGGAGGTTAAAATATACTATTGATTGAGTGTGGAAAGCAATTTTATTTTAGGTGAGAGAATGAATTGATGGCACCTTGGAAATTGATAGGAAAGTCTGGCTACATAGGGTGTGTATCTGTGATATTCGTGGGTGTACATGCATAAACCATTCCTGACAAGAGAGTAACCTGGTTATTGGATCAGGGCTCACTGGCTTCCTTGGGTTTCACAGAGATGATTTTATAACTTTTGGCTCAAGTTTTTGCTACAAGGAGGGTCTCTGTATTAAGTGATAAAGGTGATTAAGTAAGCCTAATGTAACCAAAAGTTTTCATTATTTGATAGTGTAAATGTGACTTGTACGTTTCTAATTTGTTAAATATCTCACCTACTTTCTGTTCTTGGTGTGGCCTATACCAAATTGCTTATGATAGTTTTACTGGAGGTTACTGTTTTTGAAAAAAGTATACTTGAAGAAAAATAGAATTATTTTTAGGGCTAGGTAATTCCATGGAAGGAAGCTGTGGGGTTAGTCACTATTCTACTGAGTTGCTATGTAATGAGGCTTTTCTTCTTTTTAGCTGTATATTATTGTTCAGATTTGCAAGAATTAAGGTTATTTTTGCCTTTTCTAAGCAGTCTTAAACTAGACAATTTTGTAACAATGCTTATATTGCAAAGTCCAATAGAGATTATCCATCGCTGTGCAGATGAGGACAACCCAAAATCTCACTATATTTAGCATTGTTATAATTGGATAGCACAGAGCTGAAGCACTTAAAACATTTTCTTACAGATTCTCAAGAGACTCATGATTCGAAATCCATACATTTGTGAACAAAATATTAGTCTTCATAATCACGTAAAACTTTCATACAATTTATAAAATAAAAACTTTAACAATCAACTAAAGTATATTTTTCTTGTTAAATTATACAAAAATGACATTTTACGTATTAGGAAGACATAGTAAGTAATATGGAGTCTAGAATTTTGCTTTTGACTTCACTAAATGAGGGGTTTCAGCCAATAAGGTAGATTTCCCCCTTTAACCTTGGTTATCTTTTTGGTTGGCTGTGTTTTCCTGTAAAGGACACTGGTACATGTGTAAATATGGGTAAGTATGTATAGAACTTGTCCCAACTCTCGCCTCTTTAGATCTTAGAAAAAACTTCAAAATATTAGAATTAGAAGGAACATCATGTACAACTTAAGTCTTTATTCAGCCTCTGTTTTGCAAATGAAGAAAGAGAGGCTGAGAGAAGTTGCAACTCATCCAACTTCTCTCACTAGGTAATGAGAGCGCCAAGAATAAAATCTAGTCTGACTCCTGGTCTAGCACTGTATCTACCTTCACTCTATGATAGTACTTCTGATAGATGGCTTGGATGTGAGATTCAAATGGCATTATGCAGTGTAATCAGGGGGCCTGCGGTCAGTCAAACTTTATTAACTTTCCAAGGAGATAGAAGGCACAGATAACAATTTAAAATATCATGAGGGTTGGCTCTAAGTCCCAACATAAAACTCCTGTAAGACTGGCTGGACCATGTTGTTGAACCGTGTGATACTCAACAGTTTTATCTGCAAAAATGGCAACTTTATGTTTCAACCAAACAAATAACCCCATTAGACCATAACAGGTTGACTTCAGTGGCATAGAACCTAAGTCAGTTACAAGACCACTTTTTCTGTGATCACCCCAAAGCCTAAAGCTAAAAATCAGATTTTTTACTCTAATGAAGAACCCATGCATCGTTCAGAAGCAGAAGAAAAACAAGAGCATACTGCCTAGAGCTTAAAGGAAAAGAAATAAAGGAGAGTTAAAAGTAGGGAGGGAGAATGAAACCATTAAGAATATAGCTAAAGTAGCCAGGATTTCAATCCATTACTGTTATTATTGATTTTGATGCTCAAATTAACCCAGTAGGAGCCCCTTCAAGTTAGCCCCTGCATTCTTTTGATATGACTCATTCCTTGAGTACTTCCTGCTTTCTAGTACAACAGAGTATACCTTTCCCATCCACCCTAGAATCAGCCTTTTCTGCAAAGAACCCCGTTTCTTTTTAGGTGGAAATGA
Organism: Noctilio leporinus; assembly: GCA_004026585.1. Taxonomy (NCBI): domain Eukaryota; kingdom Metazoa; phylum Chordata; class Mammalia; order Chiroptera; family Noctilionidae; genus Noctilio; species Noctilio leporinus. The sequence goes on along the minus strand of PVIW01002553.1, from coordinate 9,015 downwards.
TAGCAATTCAGTTCTGAGAGAGACTCACATCAATTGTCACATAGGGGAAAAAGATCTCAAATTTACAACTAGGCTGGTGTTTCTCAGACCGCACTTATCTAGGAATCTTTGTAAGATTTCTCGAGTCTGGGATTCCATCCTTAGGTTTATCTGCTTGGTGTCAGTAGGTGTATATGGATTGATACCAGCAAAAGAGAGAAAAATCAGAAGGAAAGTTTAATACTAATGTGATATCAAGAAAATAGTAGTTTCATACCAAGGTAGCACAGAGAGTATGGGAATAAAAGACACTTAATCCCCAAACTGCAAGAGGATTTCATGAATTTTGGCTAAAATATTGAGATCAAGAGATGTCAAAGAACTAGATCCACTTATTCAAGGGAGTTTGAAGAGTGTGAGGACAAGACAATTTGTTCTCTTCAATGAGGTAGATTAGAAGAATAAAAAAAATGGTTGTAAATATCCATTTATTCACTTGCTCTTTCTTTAGGTGCCAGTAGGTTCTTAGTTATGTTACAACCATCAGCAGCACAGAACAACTGTGGTAGTGGTGTGTGCTTTTACAATAAGCATTATTAGTTCTAAAAGACCTTTTTAAAGTTAATAAAGATTATAAAATGTTTACAAAATTGGCTTAATTTTTATTTTACTTAGCTATATGTTTAAACTTGAGACAGTATCACTCGACTTCAGCTATGTAAGCTAAGAAATTAAACTCAAGTACAGTTTCTTTTGCCCCTTCCTCCTACTTTGATTTTTGTTAGTTAATTTTTGAATTGTTAAAGTTTATAGTATTACACAGCATGTATTTTTGAAACTATAATTCACATAGTTCAACCATATTTAATAGATTTGATGTTTTCCACTAATGCTTGTGTAATAGCTTCTTTATTCCAGAGCCTTATTTTGATGGTGTTTTGTGAAGGAATAATAAGTTCTATTGTTTTTGAGTTCTTATATGCTTGAGAATCTCTACCCATTGTCCTAATACATGAAGAATAACTTCTCTGCCTATAAATATTTCAAGACACACTTCTATTGCTCTGAACTTTGTGGACATAGTCTGAATATTTCTAGCTTTTGGAATAGCCTGATTTCTCTTACCTATGGATGACTTGATATTTCTGCCTAAATGCCAATGGCATTCTTTTTTTTTAAAATTTTTTTTCTTTCTTTCTTTCTTTTTTTTTTAAAGATTTTATTTATTATTTCCAGAGAGAGGGGAAGAGAAAGAGGCAGAGAGGGAGAGAAGAATCAATGTATGGTTGCCTTTCACCTGCCTCCAGCTATGGACCTGACTGGAGACCTGGCTTGCAAGCTGGTTATGTGCCCTGGCTAGGGAATTGAACCTGCGACTTTTGGGTTCGCAGGTCGGCGCCTTAACCACTGTGCTACCAGCCAGGGCTCCAATGGCATTCTTTAGTCTTGCAATTAAATAATTAAACTTGAAATTACCTTGGATTTAGTTATTCTGTATCTTTTTTTCTTGGATCGTAGTATTTTTCAATATATAGATGTAATACCTCTGTTATTCCTGAAATGCTTTTTAAAATTATATCTTTAAGTTTTTTGTCTTTTCTTCAGGAACATGAATTACATATAAATTGGATTTTTTCTTCTTTACTTCTAATGTTCCTGGTTATTTGTATATCTTTGTCCTTTTCTATTTTGTTTTGTGTATTTCCTTTAAGCCTTTATTTCATGAACTTTGCACGGTTCTTAGTTATTTTTATTTTGCTTGAGTTGATTCTAATATTCCTTTAATCTCTCTAATACTGTTCTTTTCTTTTTCTTCCCTCTTTCTCTGTTTTTCTTATCTCTTCTTTCATTTCTAGTATCTTTTTCTTTTACCTCTTTTATGAGAGGGAACATATTTTCTGTAATTTCTTTGAGAAATTACTTTTTTTTTTTCTTGGTGTATGGTGTAAGTTGGTGGTCTGGTTTTATCTTTTTGCATGTTGCTGTCCAGTTCTCCCAACACCATTTGTTGAAGAGGCTGTTTTTACTCCATTTGATGTTCCTTCCCCCTTTGTCAAATATTAGTTGACCATAGAGTCCTGGGTTAATTTCTGGGCTCTCTATTCTGTTCCATTGATCTATATGTCTATTCTTATGCCAGTACCATGCTGTTTTGATGACAGTAGCCTTGTAATACTTTTCTGAACTTTTATCAATTTTCTTGGTTAAGGTTGCTTTAGTTGTCATTTTTCATTTGCCTTTTCTATCAATATTTAAACAAAGAATCTGTGCTGGTACTTTTCTAGGTATTAGTTATTTTTTATTGTTATAATTATCTTTATTATGATAAAATATACATCAACTAATGCTATCATTTATATAATTATTAAATGTCCAATTCAGTGGCATTAAATACATTCAGTGTTATGCAGTCATCATCATTATCCATTTCAAGAACTTTTTCATCATCCCAAACAAAAACTTTGTGTTCATTAAATAATAACTTCCCATTCATTCTTCACTACCAGCCCTCAATAACCTCTGTTCTACTTTCTGTCTCTGAATTTGCCTGTTCCATGTGCTTCAGATAAGTGGAATCACATATTTGTCTTTTTGTGCCTGGCTTATTTTACTATGCATAATGCTTTTAGGGTTCATCCAGGTTATGGCATGTGTCAGAATTTCATTTCCTTTAATGGCTGAAAAATATTCCACTACATGTGTATACCACATTTTGTTCTCCCTTCATCTGTTGACAGGCATTTGGATTGTTCTGCCTTTTAGCTGTTGTAAATAATGCTGCTATGAACAAGTGGCTGAGATCCTGCTTTCAGTTTTTTGTGGTTTTTTTTTTTTTTTTTGTCTTTGGTATGTACAGGAAAGTGAAATTGCTAGATCATAAGGTAATTTTATATTTAACTTTTGAAGAACACTGTTTTCAATAGTATCTTCAGCAATTTACAAAAACCTTGGAATTATTCTTGACTTCCCTCTGTCTCACAACTCATGTCCAATTCATCATGGAATCCTGTAGGTTCTACCTTAGATACATATCTAGACCCAACCATTTTGTACCACTTTCATTGTTACCACCCTGGCCTGAGTCACCACCATTGAATATTAAATTATTGCTAACCTTCTAAAAAGTCTGTTTTTCACTCTTGGCCTACTAGTCTATTCTCAATACAGCAGCTAAGAATCTTTTAAACCTGGGTCAGCTAGTATCACTCCTACTCAAAATCTGCAATAGCTCCCCATTTCATTCAGAGTCAAACCTAGAGACCTGAAGGGTCTGCATGACCTACTCACCTAACCCTTTCTCTTTGCTCGGTCTCTTCCAGTAACACGGGGCTCTTCATTATTCTATTTTTTTAAATTTAATTTAATATTTTTTTAATTTTTTAAAAATTTTATTTATTATTTTCAGAGAGAGGGGAAGGGATAGAGGTAGAGAGCCACAGACCTGGCTGGAGATCTGGCTGGAGACCTGGTTATGTGCCCTGACTGGGAATTGAACCAGCGACTTTTGGGTTTGCAGGCCAATACCTTATCCACTGTGCCATCAGTCAGGGCCCTAATTGAATTGAATTGAATTGAATATATTTATTTTGCTATTACAGTTTGTCCCAATTTTTCCCCTTTTGCCCCCCTCCACCCAGTACCCCATTCCCTCTAGTAATGCGTCCCTTAGTTTGTCATCCATGACAATGATCCATGAGTCATGCATGTAAGTTCTTTGGCTTCTCTATTTCCTTTGTTCTTCTTAACATCCCCCTGTCTATTCTGTAACCACCAATGTGTACTTCTTTTTTCTTCCCTTTCACATCCAAACAATTTACCAAACACATGCAAAAATACATTTACACCCATACATATTTTTACACATATTTGAAGTACATACTGGATTTTGAGGAGTTAATACAAAAAATTAAAAATATGCCAATAGCTTGCATAATTATTACATGCTAAACGATAGTATTTTAGATATATTGTAGCAAGATTAAGCAGTTTTTTCTTCTTTAATACTTATTTTACTCTGGAATGCTATTTTTGTGAAATATATCACAGAAACTCTTTATTATTCTTAAAGATGCCAGACAATGTCCCTTCTTAAGTTAAAGTCTTTACACTGGCTGTTTCCTTTGCCTGAAACTCACTCTTCCCATTATCTATATGACAACCTCCCCACTTCCTTCATGTCTTTTCTGAAGTATCATCTCAGTGAAGCTCACCCTTTTTAAATTTTAGCCAACCCTGCTCCTCATAGTACTTCTGATTGCTGGTCATTTTTTTTGGCATTAAATTTATCACTTTATATATATACCATACGATTTTTGTTTTCTTTATTTCTTATACAAATTTCTCTTTTTATTTTCTACCCTCCCCCTCTCGATTTAGATTTCACACCTGTAGTTCAGCACCTGGAGCAGTACCTGGTCCATAGTTTTGTTTTGTTTGTTTGGTTTGGTTAATTTTGTTTGTTTTGTTTTGTTTTTCATGTACATGAGTATTTTTAGACATTCTTCCTACATTAACATGTGGAGTGTGATTCTTCCCTTGTACTATTAATGATGAATTTTCATGCCTTATAAATTCTTTGTTCTTAGCTGTATTCTTATTGTAATTCTTTCAAAAGCTGGACCAAGTCTGTTGTATCTTTCTCCATAAGAACACATTAAAATTTTGTTGACTTTCAATATGATTCTACTTAAAGTAATTACATGTATATACACATATATAAGTGTATAACCATATACCTGCCTTTATTTCTTTGTCTCTCTGTTTCTAGATCCCTGTCTTTATCTCTAATTTTACTGTAGGGAGCTAGAAAGGAATCTAGAGAAGTAATAAAGAAACTTATTATAGGAGCCTATGTGACCTGGTCCTTGTTTACCTGTTTGACCTCACCCTCCATAGCTCTCTGCCTCCTTCTCCACCACAGCAATCCTGGCTTTGTTGTTCTTCCTGGAGTAGGCCTGAAATAGCCTACTCTACACCTTGGCATTCGCTGTTTTCTCTTCCTAGAGCATTCTTAACCCACATGTCTCCATGTTAACCCCCTCATTTTCTTTAAATCTTTGCTCACATATCAACTTTTCTGTGAGAAGAAGCTAAAGAACTCACTATTTGGGAGTAAACAGGGAGAGGCTGACTCGAAAATTATGACTTTAAAAAGGGAATGAACCACTGCAATTGCAGAGAATTTCTAATGGGACAGATTCAGGAATAATGTAGAGGTAGAGCTGCCACAATTTGGCAGTAGACTAAGAATGTAGTAAGTCATCCTGAGAATGACTTCTCAGGAGCAAATGAGATACTAGCTCTGGCAATGACAGAGAATTTGACAGTCTACTGGTTTGAGTTGAAAGATAAGAAATTGCACCTCTGTAGCAATGTCATAGCTAGCATGTTTTAGCTCTCAAGTAAAAAAAAAAAAAAATGGGTAAAATAGCAGTTCATTTTATAATTCCTTTGCTCAAGTATGTGCATTAATGTCTTTGCTGATGGGAAATACATGACAGGAACTCTATTTTTTTTTTTAATGGTTACTATTTCTCCCCAATTATAAAAATGTATCTTGAATTGTCCTGCCCTGGTGCAAGACAAATAAGCATTTCTGAAGCTTGTTAAGTGATTTTTAGTTAATAAACTAACAAATATATTTTTAAGTTATATTATTTTTTGTGAACATGCTATTTTAGAGAACTTTAATAGTCTTAAAATTGTCAAACTTTATATTAGCAGCTTACTATGCTCTGTGGTTTTATACATGAATAATTTGACCTAAGAAGATATAAAGACACTTAGAGATGTTTAAGAGTTAACTAAGAAAATAGTTACAAACAGGAAAATAGTTTTTAGAGTAGGGAATAGCTATGTATTCTGAAAAATAGTTTTCTCTTCAAAATTATTAAAAAACATTGTAGATGACTTAGGAAGAATTTTTTACTATTTAAAATGACAAGATGATGATGTTTTGACATATCAAATTATACCTGAAACGTCAGAGGCTATGTCATGTAGCTAAAAAGACACAATTCAATAAAGTAGATAATATTTCTTAAAGAAAATAACAAAAGAGAAAAAATGTAAACGCATAATATTCAACTGAATCATCTCTAAGAACCCAACCTCAAAATATTCGGATTCTGGTAAAAGCATTACTAACAGAAGCATTTGGACCTGTGGCTGAAATTAGAAAGGTTACTGTGAACTTTCAGGAGATAGAACAGATTGCTTTTCTAGAATATATCAGAGAGGTATGTCAGTTAATATGTCTAATTTAGTCATATATTTGTCTAAAAGCTGTATATGTTTTAATTTCTGTAATATGAAGAAAAGGCATATTTTGTGAAAATATCACTATTGATGGAACTTTAGAAATGGTATGTTATTTAAAATAAATGTTATTTATGATTAGATATATATAATCTCTATGATTTATCTATCCTCAGGTATTCTAAATAGAGATTTATTTTGAGTGCCACATCTAGGTTTTGGGGATAAAATAAATATGATTAATTCAAATATAGTTGTGTTCAGATGACAATCTAATCCAAACTTTACTTTCTTTTTTAAATTTATTTTTGTTAATTATAATTCTTTCATTTTTTTCCCCATCGCTCTCCCCTGCCCCATCCTTCCTATCCCCTCCCTCATAATCAACCCCCACCTTATTGTCCGTGTCCATGGCTCTTTCTCATTAGCTCCTCATCTAAACCATTCCCCCCTTTTCCCCTTCCCCCCTCCCCTCTGGTCACTGTCATTCTGCTCCTTTTTTCCCATGTCTCTGGTTCTTGTTTGTTTGTTTTTTGATCACTCATTTACTGACAGGCTCTTAGGCTGTTTTCAGCACTTGACATGGCTACTGTAAGTAGCACTAATATTAAAATAGGGGTGCATAGGTTCTTTTGAATTGATGTCTCAGGATTCTTAGGGTATATTCTAAGCAGTGGATTCACAGGGTCAAAAGGCAGTCACATTTTAGGGTCTTTTTTTTTTTTTTTTTTTTTAGGAAATTCCATACTGTTTTCCATAGTGGCTGCATCAGTCTACATTCCCACCAATAGTGCAGTAAGATTTCCATTTCTATGTATCTTCCCAGCACTTACTGTTTGTTGGCTTATTAATTATGGCCATTCTGACAGGTGTGAGGTGATATCTCATTGTGGTTTTATTTTGCATCTCTCTGATGGCTAATGTTAGGTATCTTCTCATGTGCCTATGGGCCCTCTGTATTTCTTCCTTGAAGAAGTGTCTATTCAGGTCCTTTGCCCATTTTTAATTGGATTGTTTGTCATCCTGGTGTTGAGTTGTGTGAGTTCTTTATACATTTTGGAGGTCAAACCCTTGTCCAATGTACGTTGGTCCATATGTACTCCCACATGGTTGGTTTCTTTAGCCATGCAAAAGCTTTTTATTTTGATGTAGTCCCGTTTGTTTAACTTTTCCTTTATTTCCCTTGATTTAGGAGATATATAGGCAAAAATATTGCTATGTGGAATATCTGAAATTTTCCTGCCTATGTTTTCTTCTAGGACTTCTACAGGATGCAAGCAATCAATTGGCAAAATTTTAGTAAAATAAACAACATACCACAAAAGTGGTATATATATATATATTTTTTTTAATTGAATTTTATTGTTGTTGTATTACATCCATCCCCTTTTTACTCCCCTCTGTCCCCTTCCCCACCCACCCACTACCCTACAAAGTCAATCCCACTTGTTGTCCATGCTCATGGTTCTTCCATACTAGTTCCTTGACTAAACGCACCCCTTCTTTGCCTCCTCCTCCCGCTCCCCCGTCCCCTTTGCCCACTGAAGGTCTATTCATTATATTCATGTATCTGGTTCTGTTTTGCTTGTTTTTTGGGGGGTTTTGTTTTTGTTTTGTTGTTGTTGTTCATTATTGTCCTATAATGGGTGAGATCATATGGTATTTGTCTTTCACTGACTGGCTTATTTCACTAAGCGTAATACTTTCTAGTTCCATCCATGTTGTTGCAAAGGGTAGGAGTTTCTTCTTTCTATCTGTTTTGTACTATTCCATGGTGTAAATATACCAAAGTTTTTTGATCCAATAGCACTTAGGCTATTTCCAGCACTTGGCTATTGTAAATAACACTGCTATGAACATAAGGGTACATAGGTTCTTATGAATTGGTGTTTCAGAGTTCTTTGGGTATAGTAATAAGATTACTTTAAAGCATTCATAATTTAAGTTGGTTCTTATCCATTCAGCTGCCCTATGGCTTTTGACTGGTGTATTTAATCCATTTACCTCTGTCCCTGTGTTTCTGTCTGTCCCTCTGTTTCTGTTAAAGCAGACCCTTTAGCATCTCTTGCGATGCTGGTTTGGTGGAGATATATTCTTTTAGACTTCTTTTGTCTGGGAAACTCCTTATTTCACCTTCCAATTTGAAAGGCAGCCTTGCTAAATAGAGTATTCTTGGTTGCAGGCCTTTGTTTTTCATTGCTTGAAATATTTTGTGCCATTCCCTTCTGGCTTGTTGTGTTTCTGTTGAAAAATCAATTTAGAACCTTATGGGAGCGCCCTTGTATGTTATTAACTGTTTCTCTCTTGATGTTTTTAGGATTCTCTCCTTGTCTTGAAATTTGTCATTTTCATGATGATGTGTCTTGGAGTGGGCCTGTTTGGGTTCATCTTCCTTGGGACCCTCTGTGCTTACTGAGTTTGCATGACATTTTCTCTCCTCAAGTTAGGGAAGCTTTCTGTCATTACTTTTTCAAAGAGGTTTTCTATCCCTTGCTCCTCCTCTTCTCCTTTTGGTATCCCAAATGATACAAATGTTTTTATGTTTCATGATGTCCTGCAGCTCTCTTAAAACCTCTTCATAAACATAAGCAGTGCCACCATAAAGGTCCTGGAGAAAAATATAGGCAGTAAACTTTTGGATATCCTACGCAAAAATATGTTTACTGATACTTCACCAAGGGCAAAGGAAATCAAAGAACGAATCAACAAATGGGACTATATCAAATTGAAAAGTTTCTGTTCAGCTAAAGAAAATATCAGCAAAATTCAAAGGGAACC